>LR738709.1:44188847-44265461 GCA_902687465.1 Secale cereale | reverse complement strand
GGAAGAAAGGGGGAGAGGAAACAATATAAATACACAGTAACGAAACTAATCACAAAGCATGACGATCTAACGCAGTGCTACCGATAACGGAGAAGGGGAACCCATCCGGGAAAGTATTCCCGGTTCCGGACCTGTGTCGGACAGATTACCGGAGGGGGACGGTTGCAGGTTAGTGGTGTCAGAGTCAAGTGGCAACTGGGGTGCAGTGCAGGGTTGCTTAAAGACCTAACTAAACCAATTAGTTATTTTAGGACATCAGCTGGAATTGATAGACAGCAGTTAGACACTATTCATCTACCGGAAACGGGCTAAAAGTTGCGGGTTCACCTCCGTAGAGGGTCCCGTCACGGAAACAGATAGCACGGTTAGCTTCGTCTCGTCGTTCTGAGCAACTTTCATGTAGAAAGTTTTTCCATCCGAGCTACGGATAAAAAGATATGAATTTCCGAAGATTTCTATACTTTCTGGATTTAATTCTATTAACAGAATTTAACAGAAAAGGAATATGACGTCACGATGACATCATGCCTGCGTCATCAGTCAACGGGGAGACTTGACCAGTCAACTGGGGTCCACTGGACCCACCAGTCAGTGGCCGTAGCTGCCACGTCATCAAGTTGACTTGGTCAACCTGGTCAAACTCGCGTCGGGACCCACTGGCAGTGACCGCGGGTGGGCCCCACATGGTGACACGTCGGATGCCGGCGTCGAGCAGCTCCGGCGAGCTCCAAATACGGCAGCGCAACTCCGGCGGCGTCGGGTTTCGTCTACGGTGCGTCAAATCGCGCATTCTCGGGCTCGTCCGAACGAGCGGAAGATGCCGCGTCGAACGGAAGCTATGGCAGGGGCGGAAGTGGACGGAGTTGAGCCCTACGACGGCGGCAAGCTTCGCCGGAATTTGGGCTTCTCCGGAAGTGCGGCTACGCGGTGCGCTCGAGCGAACTAGCAACGCGGGCAAGCTCTACGGGTCCCCGGAAACTCACCGGAGCCACGCACTTGAGCAAAACGACTCGGGAGCGAGGAGGTCAACGGCAATGGCGGCGGCGGCGTTCGGCCTCTGCGGTGCCGCCATTCTAGCGCGCAAATGAGCTACCAGAGAGGCCAGGGGGAGGGAGGGTGCTCACCGAGCGGCGCAAGGTGGCCCATGATAAGATTAGGAGCTGCAGGGAGTCGCCGGAGTCGGAGACGGTCGGCGGCTGTCGGAGATGGGGATGGGGACGAACGGCCGCTGCACGGCTCCCCGTCCTCGCCTGAGTCCACCAGAAGAAGAGGGAGTCCGCGGCGAGTCCTCCGGACTAGTTGATGAGGCAGGCGGGCGTCGGTGGCCACGTCGGAGCTCGTCGCGCGTCGTCGGCGGCGGTGCTCGACAGAAAGAGGAGGAGAAAGGGGAGCGAGGGGAGGAAGGGAAGAATGGCGAGGCGACCAGGGGGGAGGGCTCGGGGTGAAGCCTTATCCCCTCACCCCACCAACTCCATCGCCGTGGCAAGCGAGGGACGGCGCAGCGAGCTGCGGCCATGGCGGGGAAGACACGGGGCGGGGAGCAGGTGGAAGGAGGCCGCGGGGGGCTGGGCTGGGCCGGCTCGGGCCAGGGAAGGGCGTCAGGTAAGCTCCTTCTCCTCTGTTTTCTTTTTATTTTGTCAATTCAACAGAGAGTGAAAGAATTATTTAGGGCATCCAAAACATTTTTAGAAAAATGTGGGACTTGGCCCTAAATAGGTCTTGAAATGTAAGGCACTGCCACAAATATTTTGGGAGGCCAAAAGGAGTTGTTTGGTATTTTTAGAAATTGGAAAAGTCAGGATAAATGCTGCTGGACTACTGTTTTAAGTCCAGGGGCATTTTTGGAATTATGCTGAGGATGGTTCAACATGACAAATACTCAGGGAAATATTTAGAATAAGATGAACATTTTTCCAAGATTTTTGGAACAACTATATTTGGCAGTTAAAATTTGAATTGAATTTTCAGAAGGAAAATGAATTATTTGAATTAACCACTGTGATTAGGCAAAGCAAATGAGCATGACATGGCATGTTTATGAGGTGATCACTGTAGTAGGAATCTGGGGATGTTACATAGGGTGATGCTTAACTTGATCATAATTGTGAATCTGCCAAAAACTGTTCATGATCAAAAGGCAGAATTTTTATATTTACAAGTAGTCTAATCAGCCCCCCTCTAGACATACTTTCGATCCTACAAGTACAATTGCTTGAATCAAGTGGGAGTTAATCTTCCAGATAAGATAGTAATTGACAAAGTTCTCTAGACACTATCACCAAGTTAGTAGAACTTCGTGATGAACTATAATATGCAAGGGATGACGAAACTAATTCCCGAGCTCTTCACGATGCTGAAATCGGCGAAGGTAGAAATCAAGAAAGAGCATCAAGTGTTGATGGTTAACCAGACCACTTGTTTCAAGTAAAGGGCAAAGGGATAGAAGGGGAACTTCAAGAAGAATGACAAGCAAGTTGTCACTCCCGTGAAGAAACCCGAACCTAAACTCAAGCCTGAAACTAAGTGCTTCTACTGCAAAGGAAATGGTCACTAGAAGTGGAACTGCCCTAGATATTTGGCGGATAAGAAGGATGGCAAAGTGAACAAAGGTATATTTGATATACAGATTATTGATGTGTATTTTACTAGTGTCCATAGCAACCCCTCGGTATTTGATATTGGTTCAGTTGCTAAAGAGTAGTAACTCGAAATGGGAGTTGCATAATGAACAGAAACTAGTTAAAGGATGAAGTGACGATGTGTATTGGAAGTAGTTCCAAGATTGATATGATCATCATCGCACACTCCCTATACTTTCGGGATTAGTATTGAACCTAAATAAGTGTTATTTGGTGTTTGTGTTGAGCATGAATATGATTTGATCATGTTTATTGCAATACATTTATTCATGTAAGTTAGAGAATAATTGTTGTTCTGTTTACATGAATAAAACCTTCTATGGTCATACACCCAATGAAAATGGTTTGTTGGATCTCGATCGTGTGATACACATATTCATAATATTGAAGCCAAAAGATGCAAGGTTAATAATGATAGTGCAACTTATTTGTGGCACTGCCGTTTAGGTCATATTGGTGTAAAGCGCATGAAGAAACTCCATAGTGATGGACTTTTTGAATCACTTGATTATGAATCACTTGGTGCTTGCGAACCATGCCTCATGGGCAAGATGACTAAAACTCCGTTCTCCGGAACTGTGGAGCGAGCAACAGAGTTGTTGGAAATCATACATACTGATGTATGCGGACCAATGAGTGTTGAAGCTCGCGGCAGGTATCGTTATTTTCTGACCTTCACCGATGATTTGAGCAGATATGGGTATATCTACTTAATGAAGCACAAGTCTGAAACATTTGAAAAGTTCAAAGAATTTCAGAGTGAAGTGGAGAATCATCGTAACAAGAAAATAAGAGTTTCTACGATATGATCGTAGAGGTAAAATATTTGAGTTAGCGAGTTTGGCCTTCAATAAAGACAATGTGAAATAGTTTCACTACTCACGCCACCTGGAACACCACAGTGTAATGGTGTGTCCGAACATCATAACCGTACTTTATTAGATATGGTGCGATCGATGATGTCTCTTACCGATCTACCACTATCGCTTTTGGGGTTATGCATTAGAGACAGCTACATTCACGTTAAATAGGGCACCATCTAAATCCGTGGAGATGACACCGTATGAACTGTGGTTTGAAGAAAAACCTAAGCTGTCATTTCTTTAAGTTTGGGACTGCGATGCTTATGTGAAAAAGTTTCAACATGATAAGCTCGAACCCAATTCGGACAAGTAAATCTTCATAGGATACCCAAAAAGAAACTGTTGGGTACACCTTCTATCACAGATCCTAAGGCAAGGTCTTTGTTGCTAAGAGTGGATCCTTTCTAGAGAAGGAGTTTCTCTCGAAAGAAGTGAGTGGGAGGAAAGTAGAACTTGATGAGGTAATTGTACCTTCTCCCGAATTGGAAGGTAGTACATCACAGAAACTCGTTCCAGTGATTCCTACACCAATTAGTGAGGAAGCTAATGATGATGATCATGAAACTTCAGATCAAGTTTCTGCTGAACTTCGTAGATCAACCAGAGTTCGTTCCGCACCAGAGTGGTACGGCAACCTAGTTCTGGAAGTCATGTTACTAGACCATGATGAACCTACGAACTATGAGGAAGCGATGATGAGCCCAGATTCCGCAAAATGGCTTGAGACCATGAAATCTGAGATGGGATCCATGTATTAGAACAAAGTATATATGGACTTTGGTTGACTTGCCCGATGATCGGCAAGCCATCGAAAATAAATGGATCTTCAAGAGGAAGACCGACGCAAACGGTAATGTTACTGTTTACAAAGCTCGACTTGTTGCGAAAGGGTTTCGACAAGTTCAAGGAGTTGACTACGATGAGACTTTCTCACCCGTAGCGATGCTTAAGTCTGTCCGAATCATGTTAGTAATTGCCGCATTTTAAGAAATCTGGCAAATGGATAACAAAACTGCATTCTTTAATGGATTTATTAAAGAAGACTTGTATATGATGCAACCAGAAGGTTTTGTCAATCCTAAAGGTGCTAACAAAATGTGCAAGCTCCAGCGATCCATCTATGGACTGGTGCAAGCATCTCGGAGTTGGAATATACGCTTTGATAAGTTGATCAAAGCATATAGATTTATACAGACTTGCGGTGAAGCCTGTATTTACAAGAAGTGAGTGGGAGCACTACAACCTTTCTGATAAGTATATGTGAATGACATATTGTCGATCGGAAATGATGTAGAATTTTCTGGAAAGCATAAAGGAGTGTTTGAAAGGAGTTATTTCAAAGAAAGACCTTGGTGAAGCTGCTTACATATTGGGCATCAAGATCTATAGAGATAGATCAAGACGCTTGATAAGACTTTCGATGAGTACATACCTTGATAAGATTTTGAAGTAGTTCAAAATGGATCAGTCAAAGAAGGAGTTCTTGCCTGACTTGTAAGGTGTGAAGTTGAGTAAGACTCAAAGCTAGACCACGGCAGAAAAATATAGAGAGAATGAAAGTCATTCCCTATGCCTCAGCCATAGGTTCTATAAAGTATGCCATGCTGTGTACAAAAAACGTTGTGTACCTTGCCATGAGTTTGACAGGGAGGTACAATAGTGATCCAGGAGTAGATCACTGTACAGCGGTCAAAATTATCCTTAGTAATTGGATGACTAAGGAAATATTTCTCGATTATGGAGGTGATAAAGAGTTCGTCGTAAAAGGTTACACTGATGCAAGCTTTGACACTAAATCCAGATGACTCTAAGTATCAATCTGGATGCGTATTGAAAGTGGGAGCAATTAGCTAGAGTAGCTCCATGCAGAGCATTGTAGACATAGAAATTTGCGAAATACATACGGATCTGAATGTGACAGACCCGTTGACTAAACTTCTCTCACAAGCAAAACATGATCACACATTATTACTCTTGGGTATTAATCACATAGCGATGTGAACTAGATTATTGACTCTAGTAAACCCTTTGGGTGTTGGTCACATGGTGATGTGAACTATGGGTGTTATTCACATAACGATGTGAACTATCGGTATTAAATCACATGGCGATGTGAGCTAGATTATTGACTCTAGTGCAAGTGGGAGACTGAAGGAAATATGCCCTAGAGGCAATAATAAAGTTGTTATTTATATTTCCTTATATCATGATAAATGTTTATTATTCATGCTAGAATTGTATTAACCGGAAACTTAGTACATGTGTGAATACATAGACAAAACAGAGTGTCCCTAGTATGCCTCTACTAGACTAGCTCATTGATCAAAGATGGTTATGTTTCCTAACCATAGACATGAGTTGTCATTTGATCAACGGGATCACATCATTAGGAGGATGATGTGATGGACAAGACCCATCCGTTAGCATAGCACTATGATCGTTTAGTTTTACTGCTATTGCTTTCTTCATGACTTATACATGTTCCTATGACTATGAGATTATGCAACTCCCGAATACCGTAGGAACACCTTGTGTGCTATCAAACGTCACAACGTAACTGGGTGATCATAAAGATGCTCTACAGGTGTCTCCGAAAGTATTCGTGGTGTTGGCATAGATCAAGATTAGGATTTGTCACTCCGAGTGTCGGAGAGGTATCTCTGGGCCCTCTCGGTAACACACATCACAATAAGCCTTGCAAGCAAAAGACTAATAAGTTAGTCACGAGATGATGTGTTACGGAATGAGTAAAGAGACTTGCCGGTAACGAGATTGAACTAGGTATGGAGATACCGACGATCGAATCTCGGACAAGTAACATACCGATGACAAAAGGAACAACGTATGTTGTTATGCGGTTTTGACCGATAAAAGATCTTCGTAGAGTATGTAGGAGCCAATATGAACATCCAGGTTCCGCTATTGGTTATTGACCGAAGATGAGTCTCGGTCATGTCTACATAGTTCTCGAACCCGTAGGGTCCGCACGCTTAACGTTTGATGACAATCGGTATTATGAGTTTATGAGTTTTGATGTACCGAAGGTAGTTCGGAGTCCCGGATGAGATCGCGGACATGACGAGGAGTCTCGGAATGTCCGAGACATAAAGATTGATATATTGGACGACTATATTCGGACACCGGAAGTGTTCCGGAAAAGTTTCGGATTTAACGGGATTGCCGGAGGGGGTTACCGGAACCCCCTAGGAAGGGGGATGGTCCATAGTGGGTCTTATGGAAAAGAGAGAGGCAGCCCATAGGGGCTGGCCGGCGCCCCACCTAGGGTTCCTAGTTGGACTAGGATTGGGGGGCGCCACCTCTCCCTCTTTTCCTTTCCCTCTCTTCCTTCTTTGGTAGTTCCTACTAGGAATAGGATTGCAATCCTATTCCTAGTAGGATTGCACCCCTAGCCGCACCATAGAAGGGCCGGCCGGCCTCCCCCCTTGCTCCTTTATATACGGGAGCAGGGGGGCACCCAAAGACAGACAAGTTGAATTGTTCCAGCCGTGTGCGGTGCCCCCCTTCACAGAAACACACCTCGGTCATACCGTCGCGGTGCTTAGGCGAAGCCCTACGCCGGTGAATACATCATATCCGTCACCACACCGTCGTGCTGACGAAACTCTCCCGTGAAGCTCAACTGGATCAAGAGCTCGTGGGATGTCATCAAGCTGAACATGTGCTGAACGCGGAGGTGCCGTACGTTCGGTGCTTGATCGGTTGAATCGCGAAGAAGTTCGACTACATCAACCGCGTCACTTGACGCTTCCGCTTCCGGTCTACAAGGGTACGTAGACACACTCTTCCCTCTTGTTGCTATGCATCTGGTAGATAGATCTTGCGTGATCGTAGGAAAAATTTAAAATACTACGTTCCCCAACACCTATGACTCAACAAAGAAGAAAAGGAAACAACGAAACATCTACGTCTTCGCTCTCCATAGTCTTCACACACTGTCTTCTCATGTCATAGTCTTCAATATGATTATCTTCATATACCACCACTGATATCAATGTCTTCATACATTTTTAGGGGTCATCTCCGGTAGGTCAACCGAATCAATGAGGGACTACTACCTGTGTTATCCTGCAATTCTCACAAACACATTAGTCCCTCAACCAGGTTTGTCATCAATACTCCAAAACCAACTAGGGGTGGCACTAGATGCACTTACAATTTTTTCTAGAAATAATTGTTCCAAAGCAAGTGCTATACGAGAAGGGCATTTTGGTGCCCAGGGTCATCTACACCCAGTTAGAAAAAAAATCGATTTTTTTCTTAAAAAATTCAAAAACTTTCAATTTTTTTTGTGCGGTAGACAATTTGATGCATGAGGCCCGCTCCAAATTTCAAATAATTTGGTCATCTGAGCAGCTCTCAGCAAAAAGACAAATCGGGCCAAAACAGTAAACTTTTTTACAGACCTCCAATTTGCCTTTTTTGCTGAGAGCTCCTCAGATGTCCAAATGATTTGAAAATTGAAACGGATCTCACGCATCAAATTGTCTACCGCACAAAAAAAATTGGAATTTTTTGAATTTTTCTAGTATTTGTTTTGAATTTTTTCATAAGGCCGGGTGCAGAAATGAATTTTCGGTGCTATACTGAGTTTTGAAATAGATAGGTAGCTAACAAAACACATTTTTCTACTAGCATGCTTTTTGACTTTCATTGTGTATTTATAGCAAGATTCCTACTGTGTACAAAATACTAAATAGTGTAATGCTAGGCCAACTACATTTTACACATGGGAAGTTACATATCTCTCAAAATCCAAATGGTGCAACTCGGGCATGTTGAAATATATTGCCTGCCTTCCTTCATCAATTCGGACTTTTGGATGAGTTGGTTAGAGCATGAATTCAATATGGTATCCGAGCCAAGAGGTCTTGAGTTTAAGACCATGCCAACGCAGTATTAAATAAAAGGATTATGCGGTCTGCATCGATCCCACGTCTAAGGACTAAAATAGCCTAGACGTGAGGAGGAGTGTTGAAATATATTGCCCGCCTTCCTCCATCAATTCGTATTTTTGGATGAGTTGACTGATGCATGAATTCAATAGGGCATAACGTACTTATATTTATGAAAGATGACACATGACCATGGAGATAATCAAGAATGTGACACCATTTTGCTTGCATCAAAGAAAGAGGAGTATTGGATCAAGGAAAAAGGAGTACTGGACTACGCATAAGAAGTGTTGGGGAACGTAGTAATAATTCAAAAATTTCCTACGTGTCACCAAGATCAATCTAGGAGATGCTAGCAACGAGAGAGAGGGAGTGCATCTTCATACTCTTGAAGATCGCTAAGCGGAAGCGTGACAAGAACGCGGTTGATGGAGTCGTACTTGCGGCGATTCAAAATGCGAAAGATCCAATCCAAGCGTCGAACGGACGGCGCCTCCGCGTTCAACACACGTACAACCCGGGGATGTCTCCTCCTTCTTGATCCAGTAAGGGGGGGGGGAGAAGTTGAGGGAGAGCTCCGGTAGCACGACGACGTGGTGGTGGAGCTTGTGGTTCTCCGGCAGGGCTTCGCCAAGCATTACGGAGGAGGAGGAGGAGTTGGAAGGGGGGAGGGCTGCGCCAGGGACAAGGAGTACAACTCCCATGCACTTCCCCACTATATATAGGGGTGGAGGGGGCTGGTTTCTTGCCCTCCAAGTTCATTGGGGCGTTGGCAAAGGTGGGAGGAAAGAAATCCCATCATTTCCCTTCCCCACCGATTGTTATCCCCTTTTTTAGAAATCTTGATCTTATTCCTCCGGGATATGATTTATTCCTTCTAAGGGGGGATCTTGGTGCGCCTTGACCAGTGGTGTGGGGCATTTCCCCCACTACCCACGTTCATGTGGGTCCCCCCATGCAGGTGGTCCCCACTTCGGAACCTTCTAGAACCTTCCCGGTACAATACCGAAAAATCTCGAACATTTTCCGATGGCCAAAATAGGACTTTCCATATATAAATCTTTACCTCCGGAACTCCTCGTGATGTCCGGGATCTCATCCGAGACTCTGAAAAACCATCGGTAACCACATACAATTCCCATTACAACTCTAGCATCACTGAACCTTAAGTGTGTAGACCCTACGGGTTCGGGAACCATGCAGACATGACCGAGACACCTCTCCGACCAATAACCAATAGCGGGATCTGGATACCCATATTGGCTCCCACATGTTACAGAATGATCTCATCGGATGAACCACGATGTCAGGGATTCAATCAATCCCGTATACAATTCCATCCAACGGTATGTTACTTGCCCGAGATTCAATCGTCGGTATCCCTATACCTTGTTCAATCTCGTTACATGCAAGTCTCTTTACTCGTTCCGTAACACATGATCCCATGACTAACTCCTTAGTCACATTGAGCTCATTATGATGATGCATTACCGAGTGGGCCCAGAGATACCTCGTCATACGGAGTGACAAATCCCAGTCTTGATTCGTGCCAACCCAACAGACACTTTCGGAGATACCTGTAGTGCACCTTTATAGCCACCCAGTTACGCTGTGATGTTTGATATACCCAAAGCATTCCTACGGTATCCAGGAGTTGCACAATCTCATGGTCCAAGGAAAAGATACTTTACATTAGAAAAGCTCTAGCAAACGAACTACTCGATTCGTGTTGTGCTTAGGATTGGGTCTTGTCCATCACATCATTCTCTAATGATGTGATCTCGTTATCAATGACATCCAATGTCCATGGTCAGGAAATCATAACCATCTATTGATCAACGCGCTAGTCAACTAGAGGCTCACTTGGGACATGTTGTGGTCTATGTATTCACACATGTATTATGGTTTCCGGTTAATACAATTTATAGCATGAACAATAGACAATTATCATGAACAAGGATATATAATAATAACCATTTTATTATTGCCTCTAGGGCATATTTCCAACAAGAAGACAATTGAAAGGGAACACGTATGCTCTTCATAAATGATTCTACGTCAGGTAGGCCAAGGACTCTGTTTTAAGTACTGGCCCTCAACAAAAAAGTAATCTTCAGAATCAGAGTTCAGATATATGCTTGTAAACAAAATAGGATGCGGGATTGGTAGTTGTTTGAAGCCCGATTAGAACATGGTGTATTTTAAAACTCAGTTCAGGACATGCAAAGCTCAATTCCAGAACATCTATAAGCTTCCTCTAATTGTATGCATAAAAAGGTCAAGCACATTCATGATATGTGATGACCCACAAGTCTAGGGGATCTATCATAGTCCTTTCGATAAGTAAGAGTGTCAAACCCAACGAGGAGCAGAAGGAACTGATAGGCAATTTTCAGTAAGGTATTCTCTGCAAGCACTGAAATTATCGGTAACAGATAGTTTTGTGATAAGGTAATTGGTAACAAGTAACAAGTAGTAAAAGTAAATAAGGTGCATCAATATGGCCCAATCCTTTTGGTAGCAAAGGACAAGCCTGTATAAACTCTTATATAAAGGAAAGCGCTCCCGAGGACACATGGGAATTATCGTCAAACTAGTTTTCATCACGCTCATATGATTCGCGTTCGTTACTTTGATAATTTGGTATGTGGGTGGACTGGTGCTTGGGTACTGCCCTTACTTGGACAAGCATCCCACTTATGATTAACCTCTATTGCAAGCATCTGCAACTACAAAAGTATTAAGGTAAACCTAACCATTGCATGAAACATATGGATCCAAATCAGCCCCTTAGGAAGCAACACATAAACTAGGGTTTAAGCTTCTATCACTCTAGCAACCCATCATCTACTTATTACTTCCCAATGCCTTCCTCTAGGCCCAAACAATGGTGAAGTGTCATGTAGTCGACGTTCACATAACACCACTAGAGGAAAGACAACATACATCTCATCAAAATATCGAATGAATACCAAATTCACATGGCTACTTATAGCAAGACTTCTGCCATGTCCTCAGGAACAAACGTAACTACTCACAAATCATATTCATGTTCATAATCATAGGGGTATTAATATGCATAATGGATCTGAACATATGATCTTCCACAAAATAAACCAACTAGCATCAACTACAAAGAGTAATCAACACTACTAGCAACCCACATGTACCAATCTGAGGTTTTGATACAAAGATTGGATACAAGAGATGAACTAGGGTTTGAGAGGATATGGTGCTGGTGAAGATGTTGAAGAAGATAACCCTCCCCAAGATGGGAGAGTTGTTGGTGATGACGATGTCGATGATTTCCCCCTCCCGGAGGGAAGTTTCCCCGGCAGAACAGCTCCGCCAGAGCCCTAGATTGGTTCCGCCTCGAGACGGCGGCGCTTCATCCCGAAAGCCTCCTTATGATTTTTTCCAGGTCAAAACACTAGATCAGGGGGCTGCCAGGTGGCCCACGAGGCAGGGGGCGCGCCCCCACCCTCGTGGAAGGTGGGTGGCCCCCCTCCTATACTTCTTTCGACAGATATCTTTTATATTTTCCAAAACTGACTTTTGTGGAGTTTCAGGGCTTTTTGAGTTGTGCAGAATAGGTTTCCAATGTTTACTCCTTTTCCAGCCCAGAATTCCAGCTGCCAGCATTCTCCCTCTTCAAGTAAACCTTGTAAAATAAGAGAGAAAAGGCATAAGTATTGTGACATAATGTGTAATAACAACCAATAATGCAATAAATATCAATATAAAAGCATGATGCAAAATGGACGTATCAATATGCATACCCAACAAACCATCTTCTTATAACTAAAAAACCTAGGCTGGCAAATATATATTTCATTGAAGAAACTCAGTTACATGCTCTGCTGCCATACTATTTTCAAGTCTAGAAAATGTTGTGAGTCAATATCTAGTGAAGCAAAATAATAAAGAAAATAGCAATGCATGCTTCTGGTTCTTCCCAATGATTTTTGGTGTGGAAGCTTATGCACCTTTTCAAATATCAATGTCGTGCATATCAGTAGTGAAGCAAAATAATAAGGACACATTTGGCTTAACTACACAAATGAAAAAAAAATGAATAATGACATCAGCTACGTCACTCTATGCAAACCCCCCATGGTTGGCCAGGGCAGAATGTGAACCTAGTAGATCAACAAATGCTTACACACTAAGGGACAATTCTTAAGGATGAGACTGTTGGATTCTTGTGATAATCCTTCGACATGTACACATCCTACTTGATACTACTAGTTAATAGATGACATAAAATTGTGTAATAGCATAGCGATGCAATTATTTGTTTCGGATATCAATATCTTGAACTCACATAATATAATGAAATTCAATATCTGAATTGCATTAAAATAAATAGGTATTTCTATTGCTGGTCCTAGTTTTTTGTATAAACTTTGTTTCGGAACGGCTACATCCCAAAATTGCTTTAGGGCTGCTTTTTTATTAACCGGTCATAAGATAGATGATTGTTATTATTATCACTTCTGACTCTTGGCCTTTCACATAATAAGGGCTCATCAAGTGCATCTCTAGCTAAAATAAATCTGCTTATTATATGTGGCACCCCGACTCACAGAAACCGGAACGCCCCGTATTCCAGCCCAGAGATCGAGGAGAAGTCTTCTGGAATACGACACTGCTTAGCATAGAACAAATCAGCTCTTTATTACAGTCTATATGGGTACAAGGGGATTACATTGGCACGGCGACACTACGCCTGCCACAGTTGCTCTATGCAAGCAGCAGAACAACACGATGCAGCGGAATGACATCTAGCAGCGGAACAATGACGATGGTGGTGAACTCCACTCCGCAGGGACTCTGGCTGGAACGCTTATCCTAGCTCACACACACGTGTTCCACGGCAAACAAGCAATCAAATCTGGCATGACCTGCAAGCTGGCATGACACGCCAGGTTAGTACATTGAATGTACTTGCAAGCTCACAATAACCAAAAGCAGTCAAGACAAACAACATCATGGCATTAGCAGGTTAAACCAACCATGAGCATGATACTAACAGAACAACATGGCATGCACCAACATGACATGATACAACCAGAACAACTTAGCATGGCATGAGCATATGAACATGATGATACTACATGCAACAGTTTAACATTTTCATGCACCAACTTACTTTTTTCGGGTTACCTCGTAACCATCACATACATCAGCTTACCATCACGGACATCACACGATCATCTCAGGATCCAATAAAGCTTGGTATTAACAATACCATAGTAATCATTTATGACCACAAGGAGCTTGACCTTTACCCTTGACTCTCGCATAACATCGCAAATCTCACGATACCCTGATATCTACTACGCAACCTTCTTCTTGTAGACATTGTTGGGCCTCCAAGTGCAGAGGTTTGTAGGACATTAGCAAATTTCCCTCAAGTGGATGACCTAAGGTTTATCAATCAGTGGGAGGCGTAGGATGAAGATGGTCTCTCTCAAACAACCTTGCAACCAAATAACAAAGATTCTCTTCTGTCCCCAACACACCCAATACAGTGGTAAATTGTATAGGTGCACTAGTTCGGCGAAGAGATGGTGATACAAGTGCAATATGGATGGTAGATATAGGTTTTTGTAATATGAAAATATAAAAACAGCAAGGTAACTAATGATAAAAGTGAGAGTAAACGGTATTGCAATGCTAGGAAAAAGGCCTAGGGTTCATACTTTCACTAGTGCAAGTTCTCTCAACAAGGATAACATAATTAGATCATATTACTAGCCCTCAACATGCAACAAAGAGTCACTCCAAAGTAACTAATAGCGAAGAACAAACGAAGAGATTATGGTAGGGTACGAAACCACCTCAAAGTGATCCTTTCTGATCGATCTATTCAAGAGTCTGTAGTAAAATAACATGAAGCTATTCTTTCTGTTCAATCTATCATAGAGTTCATACTAGAATAACACCTTAAGACACAAATCAACCAAAACCCTAATGTCACCTAGATACTCCATTGTCACCTCAAGTATCCGTGGGCATGATTATACGATATGCGTCACACAATCTCAGATTCATCTATTCAACCAACACAAAGAACTTCAAAGAGTGCCCCAAAGTTTCTACCGGAGAGTCAAGACCAAAACATGTGCCAACCCCTATATTCCCAAGGTCACGGAACCCGCAAGTTGATCACCAAAACATACATCAAGTACATCACGTGATATCCCATTGTCACCACATATAAGCACATGCAAGACATACATCAAGTGTTCTCAAATCCTTAGAGACTCAATCATATAAGATAACTTCAAAGGGAAAACTCAATTCATCACAAGAGAGTAGAGGGGGAGAAACATCATAAGATCCAACTATAGTAGCAAAGCTCACGATACATCAAGATCGTGCCATCTCAAGAACACGAGAGAGAGAGAGAGAGAGAGAGAGAGAGAGAGAGAGAGAGAGAGAGAGAGAGAGAGAAAGAGAGAGAGAGAGATCAAACACATAGCTACTGGTACATACCCTCCGCCCCGAGGGTGAAATACTCCTCCCTCGTCATGGAGAGCGTCAGGATGATGAAGATGGCCACCGGAGAGGGATTCCCCCCTCCGGTAGGGTGCCGGAACGGGTCTAGATTGGTTTTTGGTGGCAACCGAGGCTTACGGCGACGGAACTCCCGATCTAGGTTATTTTCCGGAGGTTTCTGTATTTATAGGATTTTTGGGGTAGGGCACAAGTCAGGGGGTCTCCGGGCCGTCCACGAGATAGGGGGGCGCGCCCCCACCCTCGTGGGCAGCCCGAGACTCTCCTGGCCCAACTCTTTTACTCCGGGGGCTTCCTTTGGTCCATAAAAAATCATCAAAAATTGGCACGTCAATTGCACTCCGTTTGGTATTCCTTTTCTGTAAAACTCAAAAACAAGGAAAAAACAGAAACTGGCACTGGGCTCTAGGTTAATAGGTTAGTCCCCAAAATCATATAAAATAGCATATAAATGCATTTAAAACATCCAAGATGAATAATATAATAGCATGGAACAATAAAAAATTATAGATACCTTGGAGATGTATCATACCCCAGTGATCCTCTCATGATCACATAAGTATCAACCAACTTCTTTCATCATCGAACCAAGGTTGTTATTAAGCACATTATTATTATTACTATTGACCCAGAGTGTGGTCGACACGAACTGGGCCCATATCCGCGGGCGCGACTATCGATAGATTTTAACACACACACTCTGCAGAGGTAGCGCACTTTACCCACACCACAGAACCCATGGCCTCGCACTCCCATTCAGGTAGACCCACGGCGTTCCGACAAACCCGTCCTACTGCCATGACACTCTCCCGGCCACCCCGACCAACTCCCCTTTGGGCTAAGTCCTGGGTGGCCCCGTGCCCACCAAAGGCACCAACGGCCACCGTCGTGGCAAAACGGTCCCAAACGGGGACAAGGATCCTTACAACAACAACAACAACAACAAGGGTCACACAATGTTATGTCTACTTACCGAGCCAGGGTACAACACGCCCATAACCTTCCCTCGTTGGAGGCACCGGCGAGAGGCATGACAATAGACCCAGTTAGGACCTTCCCATAAAGGTAAGTGTGGTTGCACTGGTCAGCTCGATAAGGTGGCACCATAACTCAGCCAATAGTTGTTCAAGTTCATTATTATCCAGTTAAACTTGAATGCAATGAGCTGAGTCATATTAAAATAACATGATGCAACTACAATGCATGAGCATGATACCAACATGAGCATGGATGTGCAACTATAATCAACGAGCATAACAACAACATTTAATCATTTATCCAGATGAGCATGGCATACTAATGAGCATGAATACCAAAAATAGAGCACTACTCATAGCATAACCTGACCACTAGCATCAACAATGAATATCATGCAAGAACATATCAACTGGATGCAAAGGAACATCTATAACAACGATACTTGGAACAGACGATAGTCATGCACCGAAGACCATCACCAACATCAACATGTACTACTACCAAGCATGGCATATGAAAGAAATACTAACTACAACTAGTGATAATCAGGTGCATAAATATATAGCATGGAAGTGAACACAAATTCATAAGCATCATCGAAACAACGATAATCGTATCAAAACAAGCAGACATTTATTAAATCTTCAAGTTGAAACCATAGCTACTGCATGCAATCATGCAAATGGTGGTTGTGGCTTGCTGGGGATGGAGAATACTCCGGGGAGAAGTGCGGTGAAGCCGCGGAAAGATTCGTCGGAAACAGTTCTCTCGCGGAGGGGGCTGATTAGGGCAAGGGCAAAGTGGTCATTTCTAGTATGTCAAACCATAGTGAAAATGTTACCAACAAAACGGGCTCGACGAGACAAAGAGATGGGTCTTGGAGCCACCTCATTTGGAGTTAGGATCAAAAGGATATGAGTATTTGACTGCCAGGGACCCATCTGTAAGAAAAATCTTTACAAACTGGGCCTGGACAGAAAAATAGAAAGCGTACTTCCAAATATTACGCCTTCGCTTTAGGAAAATGCACTCTCGCCAGAAGCAGTAAAGGAAAATGCTTTCCCCAAGGGAAAACGTACTACCGTAGAGTGCGCTTCCTCTTAAACTGGCGGGCCCGGGGCGTCGAGTCGATGACAGGTCGATCCCACGTTGACTCTCCCTTGCCTCCTGGTTCCCTCTTCCTCCTCCCGATGCTGGCAGAACAGAGGTGAGGCAGAGACGCGACGCCGGCGTCGGCCCCGGCGGAGTTGGGACCACCGGATGACTCGGGAGGAGATGTTGCGCCTGTAGAGATGCAGAATGAGCACCGGGGAGGAGCAGGACGGCGACACCTTGAGGGAACAGAAGCTCGGCGACGGCGTCCACTTTCTTGGGGACGAGGTACTCTGGCAATGGGGAGGCACGGAGAAAAGCTAGGGAGGCTCGCCGGAGGGTGGAGGAGTCGTTGGTGGAATCATGGAGTGGAGGGGAGGCTCGGGTCGGCCGAATTTAGGCCGGAGGGGGTGACGGCCATGGTGGCAGAGAGGTGAGGGGAGGTCCAGAGGCTCGATGGAGAGGCTTGGAGGGGTCATGGGAGTGAGTTGAGGCGAGTGGTGTGGTAGAACGAGACTGGGGCTGGCTTATATAGCCGCGGCGAGGTGGTTGAGCTGGATGTCGCTGCTCGGGTCTGGCCGAGCTTCTGGCGAGGTGCAGGGCTCACGGGAGCGCACGGGAAGGCGACGAGGGGAGGAGCGGATGAGCTACAGAGGTGCACTGTGCAGGAGGGGCCGAGGGGCGCAGGGGAGAAGGAGCCGAACACCATCAATGCGCTGTCGGCTACAGCTCGCTCGTGGGCGCGCGACGACGAGCACCGACGGCGAAGCTGCTGGAGGGGTGAGGAGTCCAGGGAGAAGGCGACGACACGGGGAACTAAGTTTTTCATAGATTCATTCTTTGGCACGAGACGATTATATCCCCTCGGTGTTCGTTACAAGATGGTGTAGCTCTTTTCGTTTCTTTGTTGGTGGTCTAGTTTCGTAGGGGTCACCGTACTATCAAGAGGGGATCCGCTTTGGTAAGGTTAGGGTGGAATCAACACGTACACTTCCTTATCGCACCCACCGTACCTTCCCGCCTCAATGGAGCACTTCTTTTCCCTTTCCCTGCTTTTTCCTGGTTCCCGCGGTAGTACCGCGGGCCTCAGCGGTAGTACCGCCGAAGTGCCTCAAGCGGCAGTACCGCTCCACTGAGCGGTAGTACCGCTTGGAGCA
This sequence comes from Secale cereale, assembly GCA_902687465.1. Taxonomy (NCBI): domain Eukaryota; kingdom Viridiplantae; phylum Streptophyta; class Magnoliopsida; order Poales; family Poaceae; genus Secale; species Secale cereale. The sequence goes on along the minus strand of LR738709.1, from coordinate 44,247,297 downwards.
CTCTGATGCAGCACCGCTGCAGCTCCGTATTACTACCGCCTCGACTCGAGAACGCACTTTCTCGTGTCAGGTTTTGCGGCACTAGAAGCGGTAGTAGTGGCGGTAGTACCGCCCCTGCTTCCACGGTAGTACCGCTCTGGATCCCAGCCACCTTGCGCGGCAGTACCGCTGGGATGAAACGATAGTACCGCTTGCTAAGCAGTAGTACCGCTCACTCAAGCGGTAGTACCGCTCTCTGCGGGGCTGAGTGAGGGGGTAACGGTTGGATTGTTCCCCCCACTATATAAAGGCATCTTCTTCTTCATTGTTGACCTACCTCTTCCCCCAAATACTCCATTGTTGCTCGAAGCTCCATTTTCGCCCGATCTCTCTCCCTAGCCTTATCAAACTTGTTGATTTGCTCGAGATTGCTTAAGAAGGCATCGATCTACACTTCCACCAAGAGATATTTGATTCCCCCCATTAATCCTTATCTGATCTTGTTACTCTTGGGTGTTTGGGCACCCTAGATGGTTGAGGTCACCTCGGAGCCATATTCCATTGTGGTGAAGCTTCGTGGTGTCGTTGGGAGCCTCCAATTCGGTTGTGGAGATAGCCCCAACCTTGTTTGTAAAGGTTCAGTTGCCGCCTTCAAATGCACCACTAGTGGAATCACGGCACCTTGCATTGTGTGAGGGCGTAAGGATAATACGGTGGCCCTAGTGGCTTCTTGGGGAGCATTGTGCCTCCACACTGCTCCAACGGAGACGTACTTCCTCTTAAAGGGAAGGAACTTTGGTAACACATCCTCGTCTTCACCGGTTCCACTTGTGGTTATTTCTTTCCTTTACTTGTGCAAGCTTTACTTGTTTATCTTATATAGCTTGATTGTGAGGTTGTTAACTTCCTATAAGTTGTCTTCATAGTAGCATATCTAGACAACTTACTTTGTCGCTCAATTTAAAGTGGTTAAGAAAAGCTAAAAATTGTTAGTTGCCTATTCACCCCTCCCTCTAGTCAACCATATCGATCCTTTCAATTGGTATCGAAGCCTCGTCTGTTTTTAAGGACTTTACCGTCCAAAGAGTATGGGTGACAACGTAGTCGAGACAGAGGAACATTCTGGTGGAACTCCATCCTTGCCTACATCCGATGGGGGAGCCTCGATCTCTCGTGAAGAGTTCAATGTGGCTATGACCACATTGAAAGAATCACTAGCGACCGAGGTCAAAGGCATGTTTAAAGATTTGCTTGAGGGGCTTAAATTATCCACCACACCGTTGGAAGTGGTTCGTCCTGCTACCATCGTGTCGGAGGCTACTCCCGACAAGGGAGAAGCTAGTAGTGAACAAGCCCCGGTTACTAAGAATGGGAATGGGATCTTTGCCCACTCCGCTCCTCCTACTCACTATGGAGGACCCGTTCCCACACCTCATTTAAATTCCGTTGGGCCTCCTCCTAAGTTTATAAAAAATTCTGATTTTGCTACTTGGATGTTTCGCTTCAAACGTCATTTAAATCATTGCTCTACTAATCTTTGGAGAATCAATGAGAAAGGTTTTTATCCACGTGATCCCGACAACTTAACTCCGAGAGAAGCTGCGGATCATCAATTCAACGAGTCCGTTCTTTGCATACTTCAAGATGCTATCCCCCCGAAGACATTGCACATCTTCGACCCTTCACTGTGGCCAAGGAAGCTTGGGAGCATGTTGGCACCATGTACAAGGGGAGCGCTAGCATTCAACGCTCAAACTATGAAGTTGTGCAAGATGAAGCCGATGAGTTTGCTATGATCGAAGAAGAAGATCCTCGTGAACTTTATCGGAGATTAACCACTCTTATAGTCTCTCTTCGAGATCATGGGAGTAAGGACACGGATGACAATTGGATCAAGCGCTAGTTTCTCAAGGCCATGATGCCCTACCATAAGGCCATGTCCTCCACCATTCGCCAAAGACCGGACTTCCACCACTTGTCATCAAATGAAGTGTTGGATGAGTTCATTGCTATGAGGATCTTGGACAAGACCGCCGACAATGCGGTTTTAAGAGCTCAACGATCAAAGAAGCCTAACCTTGCCTTGAAGGCCAAGGCTTGTGTGGAAGAAGAGGAGTAGGAGGATGATGATGAGAGTTGCCCCGAGGACACCAAATATTCCTATCATGAGCACATGGCTCTTGCTTCACGGCAATTTTGGGGCAACAAGAAGAACACGAGACCCAACTTCAACAAGAACAACTCAAGTGGGAACAAGGGCAAGCAACAAGTGAGGACATGCTTCAACTGTGGAAATGTAAGCCACTTCGTTGCGGATTGCCCATATGAGAAAAGAGAAGACTTTGGAGGCAAGCTTATCCGGAAGGACAAGGCCAAGTCTTATCCCAACAAGAACAACTTCAACAAGAAGACTCCTCCCAAAGGGTTGGTGGCCCAAGAAGAATATGTTGAGGATGATGATAATGATGAAGATGATGAGATGGTCACCATGGCCACAATTGCTATTGCTACTACTCCACGCACATCTCTCTTCGACTCTCCAAATGAGAACATCACCGCCAAGTGTCTCATGGCTAAGGCCACCAACAAGGTAACTCCAAACATCAACACTACCATCATCTCTAATCCTTCATTAACGGATTGTATTGATAAGAATGAGGGAGCCAAGGAGGAAGAGAATGAGTTTGAGTTGTTTATGAGCAAACTCAAGGGCAAACCCAAGAAGCATTTTGTTGCTCTCTTGGAACAACTCGGTGAGGCCAATGACATGATCGAGGCTCACGAGGAGACCATTGCCAAAATGGAAGGACATAGTCGAGACTATGCCGATGAAATATCGGATCTATCTAATGCTCTAGAGGAAGAGCGTAGTCTTCGTTTGGCTCTTGAGGAGTCACACAATGATGATCATGCTAAATTAAAGAAAGATCTCGATCATGCTTTAGTTGTCTCTCGTATGCTTAACTCCGAGAAGGCAAAACTTGGGGTTGACCATGCTAGACTCAAGGAGGAGTTTGTTACACTTGACAAGGCTCACAAGGCCTTGAAAGGTATGCATGCTTCTCTCAAGGAGTCTCATGATCAACTCCAAGTTTTGCTAACCAAGGAAAAGGCCAACTTTCCTCGCATGGTTTTAATTGATAATGCAAATGCTACTAACCCATGTTGCGGGCATGTGCATCTTGTTGAAGAAAATGCCAAGTTGAAGAAGCAACTTGAGAAAGGCCTTGTGACATGCATACAAGGTGAGAAGAACCTCAACAATCTTTTGAGCAATCAAAAGGAGGTTGTGGCAAAGGAAGGAATTGGGTTTGTTCCTAAGCCCAAGAAGAAGAAGAATGACAAGACCAAGCTACCTCCCCCTCTCCGACAAACCTTTGTGAAAGAGGGAGAGGGCGCCTCTAAGAAGAAGAACAATGTGAAGGGTGGTGGGGTCAAGAAAAACCCCACCACACCATCAAACATGGCCGGCGACTTTAATCCTTCATATGTCTTATGTCGTGCTACTGATGGTCATGTCTTTGCTAAATTTGTTGGTTCTTCTTATGAGTACATTGAATGGTCTATTTGGGTTCCTAAGACCCTTGTTACTAACCTCAAAGGACCCATTAACAAATGGGTACCTAAATCCAAGCATTGATCTCTTGTAGAAGTTTGCTTCCAGTGGGGGATCATGGTTGCTCGATAGTGGAGCCACAAATCACATGACCGGAAGCAAAGACTTGGTGGTGGACGTGCATCTAGGCTCATCTATGGCCACCAACGTCGAATGGGGTGATGCTTCATCTTCTAAGGTATTGGGGCTTGGCAAGGTTGTTGTCTCTCATGATCTCACGATCGAGAAAGTCATGCTTGTTGAGTCCCTTGCATATAATTTACTTTCTGTTCGCCAACTTGCACTCATGGGCTTTGCTACATTCTTTGATATTGATACCGTGGCCCTCTTGTGGAGCAAGACTCTTAAAGTAGCCTATGTTGTACATGTCGAGAACGGTCTTTATGTGGTTAACTTCTCGAAGCAACCCACTAAGACCACGACATGCTGATACGTCCAAAACGAATCTATAATTTCTGCTTGCTCCATGCTTCTTTTGTGTGATATTGCTATGATATTGATGCACTTCCATGCACTTTTGATCATATTTGGACTAACCTATTAACTCAGTGCACCACAGTGCCAGTTCCTGTTTTCTGCTGTTTTTCTATTTCAGGTTTCCCCCATATTAAAAGTGCTCCAAAAATTCCAGGAAAAATATAGGAAAAATCAGAGTATAGGAAGCTTCGCGAAGAACCAAAGATGGGCCAGAGGGGAGCCAGGGGAGGCCCAGGCGGCCACCTGGCGCGGCCCCACCCCTGGCCGCGCCAGGGGGGCGCCTGGGGCCCCTGCTCCGCCTCTGGTTGCCCCCCTTCGCATATATATCCCTCTCGTCCCGAAACCCTCGAGGACAGAACCCTTTTTCGCGATCTCGCCTCTGTTCCGCCGCTGCAGCGCTTCCAAGATCGGGAGCATCAGGAGAACTCTTCTCGGCACCCTGCCGGAGGGGAGAACCACCACCGGGAGCTTCTCCACCACCATGGACGCTTCCCGGATGAGTCGTGAGTAGTCCACCTTGGACCATGGGTCCATGATCAGTAGCTATGTGATGTTCTCCTCCCCTTTTTGCTCTTCATGGTTTAAGACCTCGTGAGCTGCCCTACATGATCGAGGCACATATGTAATCTTTCTGCTGTTGCTTTGCTGAGTTTGCTGGGATCTGATGGATTATGAGACTATGTTCAGATTGTGTTTGAGTAATATATTTGATTCACCTCTTTTATATCTTTGTTCTTGAGTAATTCTTGCATGTTCTCCGTTGCTGTTTATTGCTTTGGCCAAGTAGTAGGTAGTAACTCCAAGAGGGAGCGTTATGCTTGATTGTGGGTTCATGCCCCCTGATGACTAGCTTGAGTGACAGAAACATGAGTCTAGGGGATGTGTTGTTGCCACAAGGGAGAAAACAACGGTGCCTGTACTTGCAGGTGCAAGGATTGTTTACTTTACGCAAAGTTCTTTTAATGCAGTTGTTTGTTGCTTTGAGTTTACACTTTGGGTGGGATTCGCAACTTAATACCAGCGAGATGTTATGGATAGATATCTCAAGGTGGATGATTAGTAGTAGATACAGATGGATTTCGGTCTACTTGCCTTGGCGTACCGCCCATGCTTTTGAGCCTCTACCTTTCTTTGCAGCATAGTTAGCATTGGTTTGCGCACATAATCCTGTCAATTGCCCAGCTGTAATTTGTTTACCTCGCTTTGCTGTTTTATCGTCTTTTGGGAGAGAGACATCACTAGTGAACATCATGGGACCCCGGTCCATATTACCACCGCTGATCACACCTTCTATTTACTTCCTGTTTTTATTTCCTAGTTGCAGTCATAGCTATCATTATTATCTCTTGTGTTTGATCCTTTGTAAACAACAAGGCCGGAGGGATTGACAACCTCTCTGTACTCGTTGGGAGCAAAGTTATCTATATCTGTGTGCAGGTCCCGTCAACCGCTAAGTTTCTGGCGCCGTTGACACCTACTTGTCGACCCTCGGAGTCTCACGGGTTCGATCCTTGGTATCTTTGCCAAGGGAAATTTGCCGCTACGCTACATCTCAACCTTCCACTTGGGGTAACCAACGAGGGGCGAGAATCCATCAAGCAAGTTTCTGGCGCCGTTGCTGGGGACTCCACTCTTCAAGATAGGGGAGTTGCACGCTATCTTTTATCTTTGCTTTTTAGTCTTGTTAGTTTACCTTTCAGTTTTTGCTTTAGTGTCCCTTACCAAAAATCACAAAAATGGTTATCTTGCTTTTAGTTGGCATTATGTCTGGTCCTTTTGCCTTTGGTGAGGCAGAAGTGTTCACCTTTAAACAAAGAGGTGGTGAAAATCTAAAAGATGCTTGGTATAGAATTAATGATTCTCAAAAAAGAGCCACCAAGAAGCAATCTACTACTATCCTGCTTAGAAATTTTTATGTTGGAATTACTTCTTGGAATAGGTTTATTCTAGATTCTGCTATCAATGGAAATTTCCTAGAAGCCCCAGTTTGGGAATCTCTTAGTATTATGGAAAATATTGTTGGAAATCCCCCTGTTGTTAGCATTCAAGAGGACATTACCCTAGCTCACATTATGAAAAAACTTGAAAAGATAGAGCTAGAGATGCCAAGCATTAATAAGATAAATGAGTTGGACCGTAAGATCCAAGGGAATTTGAATAGGCTTGATAGCTCCATGCATAAAATTCTCAAAACTTTGGAGACCATCAAATCCCATGACTTGGATTCTTCTAGGATAGACAAGATTGAGGAAATCTTTGACACTTTAGGAACTACTTTCTCCTCAATCAAAGCCAAAAAGGTAGAAACTCCGGCAAAGAAGGAACCTAAGTTCGTTTACGTTCCAAAGGCTCCTCGTTCCAAAAGTAATCCATCTATTGCCAAAGGGGTTGAAACTGTGAAGACTTTGGAAGAAATACCTCTCTTTGATAAATTTATAAATGAATCTCCCATTGACTTTCCACCTTTTGGTTTTCTCCCTAGAAGTATCTTTATTAGGCCTTTATTTGAAAGTCCTCTTAAGACTAGTTGTACTATTGAAGAGCTTTTTGATGATCTTGATGATGGTTCAATTGATACAACTTGATCTTTTTGCATCATGCCTAGCTTAAAGGCATAAAAGAAAGCGCTTTTGGGAGGCAGCCCACAACGAATCAGGTTTTATTTTGCTTTTGTTGTGTCTTGATGTTTGTTACTACAGTAGCATCATCATTGTATCTTTTCTTTTCAGCTTTGTGCCAAGTTTAGCCTCCGATTGCAAGAAAGTTCAAAAGTTGTGACGTGCTGTCCAGAAAACAGATTTTGTCCTTGGACATAAAAATTCGAATAAAATCACCAGATCATCTTTTTGATCTGAATTGTTTTGACAGCGTGCTCTATACAATTGGCTTTCGAGCGTATGTTCTGAGTTTTTTGATTTGAGTTGCAGAAGTGCCCCAAAAAAATTATTTACTACCTGCTGGTCTGTTTTTCACAGATTCTGTCCTGTTTTGCCTTTTCTTCGTTTTGCAAACCTTGAGCTTGCTTTTTCTTTGCAAAAACCTTTTGGCAATCTTGATAAACAGTAGCTCTTCAAGATTATTTTTATTTCCAGTAGGGAAAAATTATTTTATTGTGGGTACTAACCTCGCTAATCAGATTATGATGAGTTATGTATGAAGGGAGTTTTCAAGTGTGCGAGGGAAGATGATAAAAGAAGATTCAGGAGGGTCAAACGCTCAAGCTTGGGGATGCCCCCGTGCACCCCCAATAAATATTCAAGAAGACTCAAGCGTCTAAGCTTGGGGATGCCCCCATGCATCCCCTTCTCCATCAACAATTATCAGTTCGTCTTTCGTTCCACTATATATCACTTCATGCGTTATGTGCTATGCTTGGAGCGTCTCGCTCTTAGTTTCCTTTTTTTAGTTTTCTTTAGCTTTGCTTGCTGTTCATAACAAGTTAGAACCCAGCTTTCTTTGTGTGGGAGAGAAACACGCTCCACTTCAACCTAGAACACAACATAGGATTTTCATGCTTACCTTTGCTGTGTGTGTTCTTTGTCTTTTCTTAGCTGCTGTCATGTTTAGCTCTTAGTTTTCATGCTTTTCTTTTTAAAGAGCTTTTGTTTAGTTGGTTGCTGAACTCTCTTGAGTTTTCATGTTTATCTTGTTAAGAGAGTTTGCCTGTTGCACTGAGTTGAGTGTCTTAACTTAAAGTAGGTAATTGAGGTTGCTATTTAATTTTAGTAGTAACTTGCAATAGTTCTGAGGTATTGCCATGAGTAATGTCTGAACTTTTGGTGTCAAGAGCTTTAGCCTATTAGTGATAGATGTCGTATTTTGGGCAATCCGTGTTTATTTTCGAAAACCTACAAAATAGTTGAGAACCTTAGCTACTAGATGGATCACTAATCTTTGGAGGGATCGAATATTAGAATACACTCACGAACCATGAGTCGAGGATGCGCAAGGATAACCAAACCCCCATACACTCCTCCTCGGGGTACTTGTCTCTTTGTGAACCTCCTAATTAGATTGAGAGTTACCGATAATAAGTGCATGAGTTCTTCGACTAATGTGAGTATTCGAAAGTTGACACTTCCACCTAGCCATATTTTTCTAGCCTCTTCTATACCGTGCATTGCCCTTTCTCACCTCGAGAGTTGGCGCATACTTCGCCGGTGCATCCAAATCCTTGGCACGATACACTCTGTCATCATAAGCCTCATTATATCCTTCCTCAAAACAGCCACCATACCTACCTATCAAGGCATTTCCATAGCCTTTCCGAGATACATTGCCATGCAACATCCATCTTCTCATGACTTGATCTTCATGTCATACATGCTTTTGCTTGATCGATGAGCCGCATGCTAGTTGGGCCTTGCCCTAATCATTGCTACATGACGCGCTAGTATCATTGCATATCCTGCTACAGTGGCAGAGGCATACATTTGCATACATCATGATAGTTTCATCTTCTGTATGTTGAGTACTTTTGTAAAGTGTGAAAGATCTTCTATACTTCTTGTAATATATAGGGTGTTGCCCCTAAAGTGAGGAAAAGATCCCAAAGAGGACAAAATCAAAAGATCCCAAAGAGGACAAATGAGAGTTAAATAGAAAGAGCCATTGAGGCCACAACAAAATAAAAAAAGAGAAAAAGAGAAAAAGAAATAAAAAGAGAGAAGGGGGCACACTACTATTCCTTTTGAGAGATCCACACTCGTACTCCATCTTATACCTTGTACTCCATAGAGATTATCATTCATGCATATAGCTATGTGGGGACCTTCACACTATAGAACTTGGCTTGTATATTCCAATGATGAGCCTCCTCAAAAGAGCTCTAGGTCTTCTTGAGCGAGCAAGTTGGATGCACCCCCACTAGTTCCATTGGAGAGCTTACCTTAGCTCATATGTGCATCCGTTGCATGGCAATCCCTACTCCTCACATCATATCTATCATTTGGCTTTCTCTCGCCTATGATTGTCCTCATTAATGTGAGCCTTTCACACCTTTTTTGTCTTCCCCCTTCATTATTTTTCTCTCTTTGCCATCCTAAGTGTCAACTTTCTTGCTTACGCTCATCCATTGCATGAGTGCTCAAAATATCGAAAGGGAGTGGATCATTTTGACTTGTACCTGGCTAGTGGTCTGGGGATGAGTCAAGATAAGATTCCAAAGAAGACCAAGTGTGAAACTTTAGTAGATTAAGTTCTCAACAATACAAAAACTATGTTTTACTCTCTCGTATATCCCTATCCCCTTTCTTGCACGCAAACACCATTTGGAGACATTCGAGTCACGGACAGCGAGAGCTCTTGCACCTTTATGTTCTTATGTTGCTTGTTACAATGCTAATATAGACTCTTGCTTGTTATGACTTGAATTGAATTACATGCCTTGATTGCTTTACTTAAAAAGTTCTTATATGGTTGGTAGCATGTCACCACAAAAATTATGCTTGTTATCATTTACCTACTCGAGGACGAGCAGGAATTAAGCTTGGGGATGTTGATACGTCCAAAACGTATCTATAATTTCTGCTTGCTCCATGCTTCTTTTGTGTGATATTGCTATGATATTGATGCACTTCCATGCACTTTTGATCATATTTGGACTAACCTATTAACTCAGTACACCACAGTGCCAGTTCCTGTTTTCTGCTGTTTTTCTATTTCAGGTTTCCCCCATATTAAAAGTGCTCCAAAAATTCCAGGAAAAATATAGGAAAAATCAGCGTACAGGAAGCTTCGCGAAGAACCAAAGATGGGCCAGAGGGGAGCCAGGGGAGGCCCAGGCCGCCACCTGGCATGGCCCCACCCCTGGCCGCGCCAGGGGGGGCGCCTGGGGCCCCTGCTCCGCCTCTGGCTGCCCCCTTCGCATATATATATCCGTCTCGTCCCGAAACCCTCGAGGACAGAACCCTTTTTCGCGATCTCGCCTCTGTTCCGCTGCCGCAGCGCTTCCAAGATCGGGAGCATCAGGAGAACTCTTCCCGGCACCCTGCCGGAGGGGAGAACCACCACCGGGAGCTTCTCCACCACCATGGACGCTTCCCGGATGAGTCGTGAGTAGTCCACCTTGGACCATGGGTCCATGATCAGTAGCTATGTGATTTTCTCCTCCCCTCTTTGCTCTTCATGGTTTAAGACCTCGTGAGCTGCCCTACATGATCGAGGCACATATGTAATCTTTCTGCTGTTACTTTGATGAGTTTGCTGGGATCTGATGGATTATGAGACTATGTTCAGATTGTGTTTGAGTAATATATTTGATTCATCTCTTTTATATCTTTGTTCTTGAGTAATTCTTGCATGTTCTCCGTTGCTGTTTATTGCTTTGGCCAAGTAGTAGGTAGTAACTCCAAGAGGGAGCGTTATGCTTGATTGTGGGTTCATGCCCCCTGATGACTAGCTTGAGTGACAGAAACATGAGTCTAGGGGATGTGTTGTTGCCACAAGGGAGAAAACAATAGTGCTTGTACTTGCGGGTGCAAGGATTGTTTACTTTACGCAAAGTTCTTTTAATGCAGTTGTCTGTTGCTTTGAGTTTACACTTTGGGTGGGATTCGCAACTTAATACCAGCGAGATGTTCTGGATAGATATCTCAAGGTGGATGATTAGTAGTAGATGCAGATGGATTTCAGTCTACTTGCCTTGGCGTACCGCCCATGCTTTTGAGCCTCGACCTTTCTTTGCAGCATAGTTAGCATTGGTTTGCGCACATAATCCTATCAATTGCCCAGCTATAATTTGTTTTCCTCGCTTTGTTGTTTTATCGTCTTTTGGGAGAGAGACATCACTAGTGAACATCATGGGACCCCGGTCTATATTACCACCGCTGATCACACCTTCTATTTACTTCCTGTTTTTATTTCCTAGTTGCAGTCATAGCTATCATTATTATCTCTTGTGTTTGATCCTTTGTAAACAACAAGGCCAGAGGGATTGACAACCTCTCTGTACTCGTTGGGAGCAAAGTTATCTGTATCTGTGTGCAGGTCCCGTCAACCGCTAAGTTTCTGGCGCCGTTGACACCTACTTGTCGACCCTCGGAGTCTCACGGGATTCGATCCTTGGTATCTTTGCCAAGGGAAATTTGCCGCTACGCTACATCTCAACCTTCCACTTGGGGTAACCAATGAGGGGCGAGAAGCCATCACATGCCTAATGGCTAAAGTTGATGTGGGATGGCTTTGGCATCGCTGGTTAGCCCATGTCAATATGAGATCTTTGCAAAGTCTTCTCAAGGGGGACCATGTCCATGGACTAAAAAATGTTAGCTTTGCCAAAGATCGTGCTTGCAGGGCTTGCATTGAAGGAAAGTTACATCAGACAGCTCACCCTCCCACGACTATCATCTACTCAAAAAGATCCCTAGAGCTCCTTCACATGGATCTCTTTGGGCCTCCATCTTTTGATAGTCTTGGGGGTAGAAAGTATTGCTTGGTGATTGTGGATGATTATTCAAGATACACCTGGGTATACTTCTTCAAGAAGAAGAGTGAGACCCAACAAACTGTCATCAACTTTGCAAATGAAGCTCAACGACAACATGAAGCAATGATTTTGATGATCCGAAGTGACAATGGCACCGAGTTCAAGAACTACACCTTGGATGAGTTTCTTAGTGATGAGGGGATCAAACATCAATATGCAGCACCCTATACCCCTCAACAAACCGGTGTAGCGGAGAGAAAGAACCGGACACTGATGGACGCGGCAAGGACCATGATGGCGGAATTCAAATCTCCATACAACTTTTGGGCCGAAGCCATCAACACCGCTTGTCATGCATCCAATCGGTTCTATCTCCGCAAAGGCTTGAACAAAACTCCATATGAGATACTTACCGGTAACAAGCCCAATCTCAAGTACTTCCGGGTGTAAGTGTTTCATCCTCAAGAAAGGTGCTCGTTTGTCTAAATTTGAATCTAGAGCTCATGAGGGCATATTTGTTGGTTATGCTACAAACTCTCATGCTTACCGTGTCCTCAAAAAGTCCAGTGGACTCATTGAGGAGACGAGTAATGTAGAGTTTGATGAGAATAACGGCTCCCAAGTGGAGCAAAGTGGTACTTGTGATGTAGGTGATGAAATTCCTCCTCAAGCCATAAGAAGAATGTGTGTTGGATATATCCTACCCATTGAGGAACCCCTTGTGGCCGAAGGAGAAGGACAATGTTCCACTCAAGTGGAACCATCACCAACCCAAGACCCACACGCTTCCGAAGAACAAAGTGAAGGCCCTCAACCGGACGAACAAGGCCAAGTGCAAGATCAATCACAAGATGGTGGGGAGCCACCAAATGATGCACAAGGCCAAGTTCTATCCTCTGAGCAAGATCAAGATCAAGAGGAAGCTCAAGATCAAGATCAAGCTCCTAACGTCGCTCAAGATGATCAACTCAGTGCTCCTCAATTATCTCTTGAAGAGCAATTGGAGCATCGTGCTGCAAAAGTTGCCTCCAGGCTTGCTTCCAGAGAACATCACATGGAGAATATTCTTGGAAGCATCAAAAGGGGGGTAAGCACTCGTAGAAAATTAGCAAACTATTGTGCTCATCAAGCTTTTGTCTCCTGTGTTGAACCTCAGAAGGTCTATGAGGCGCTCGAAGACCCTGATTGGCTTAATGCCATGCATGAAGAACTCCACAACTTCGAGCGTAACAAAGTATGGCGTCTGGTGCCGAGACCAAAGGAGAACGATAATGTCATTGGAACCAAGTGGATCTTTAAGAATAAGCAAGATTCTCACGGCATTGTCATCCGCAACAAGGCGCGTCTGGTGGCTCAAGGCTACTCCCAAGTCGAGGGTATCGACTACGGTGAAACCTTTGCCCCTGTTGCTCGCCTTGAATCTATTCGTTTATTGCTTGCCTATGCTTCTCATCATAATTTTAAGCTACAAAAAATGGATGTGAAAAGTGCATTTCTTAATGGTCCTATTAATGAGTTGGTGTATGTTAAACAACCCCCGGGGTTTGAGGATCCCAAGTTCCCCAATCACGTATATCAACTCGATAAGGCACTCTATGGCCTTAAACAAGCCCCACGTGCGTGGTATGAGCATCTTACCGAGTTTTTACAAGATCGTGGGTTTGAAATTGGGAAAATCGACCCCACTCTTTTTACTAAGAAGGTCAAAGGGGAGTTGTTTGTCTGCCCACTATATGTTGATGATATTATCTTTGGTTCTCCTAACAAAGCTTTCAATGATGAGTTCACCGCACTCATGACCACACATTTTGAGATGTCCTGATGGGAGAGTTGAAGTACTTCCTTGGGTTTGAGATCAAGCAAAGAAGAGAAGGAATCTTCATCAAACAATCCAAGTATACTCAAGACATGCTCAAGAGGTTCAATCTAAGTGATGTCAAGCCGGCTACTACTCCAATGCCAACCAAGTGCCAACTTGACATTGATCCCAATGGTAAAGCGGTGGATCAAAAGGTATATCGCTCTATGATCGGATCCTTGCTTTACCTTTGTGCATCTAGACCGGATATTATGTTGAGTGTGGGAATTTGTGCACACTTTCAAGCCTCACCTAAGGAAAGTCACTTTGTGGCAGTCAAGGGAATCTTTCGATATTTGGCTCATACCCCAAACTTTGGCTTATGGTACCCAAGAGGAGCAAACTTCAACCTTGTAGGTTTCTCTGATTCGGACTGGGCGGGAGACAAAGTGGATAGGAAGTCCACTTCCGGAGGGTGCCAATTCCTTGGTTGCTCTCTGGTTAGTTGGTCTTCCAAAAAGCAAAGTTGTGTATCTCTCTCGTCCACCGAAGCTGAGTATGTGGCAGCTGGCAGTTGTTGTGCTCAACTCCTATGGATGAGGCAAACTTTAAAGGATTATGGTGTCACTTGTGACAAAGTGCCTCTTTGGTGTGACAATGAAAGTGCCATCAAGATTTCTCTTAACCCGGTGCAACATTTCAAGACAAAGCATATTGAGATTCGGTATCACTTCATCCGGGATCATATTCGACAAGGAGAAATCGAGCTTCACTATGTCAACAATCATGATAACCTTGCAGATATCTTCACAAAGCCTTTGGATGAAGCAAGATTTCGCGAGTTAAGGCATGAGCTAAATATCAATTATTTGAGAAATGTGGCTTGAGCACGTGCACACCCCACCATACTCTTCATTTTGTCTAATCTAGGTGTAAGCATAGACATAGGGGGAGTGTTGTTCTCTCAGTGAACTCTCTCTCCCCCCATTATGCATAAATTGATCAAGTCTTTCACATGAACCATCTTTGATGGTACTTGTGCTTCAAGGACGAGTTTTGGTCATGGGCCCAAGGTTAAAATCTTCGCGGCGCCATACCTCTTGACTCAAACATAGGTGGCTTTGGCCACCGCCCTCTCTTGAAGAGGGGTTTCTTGTCTCTTGCTGGTGTGTGTTTGTTGTGTCTTGGTTTTCCTTGCATTTGTGTTCTCATTTTTGAGCTAAGCCATGTAGTATAGTTGCCGTGGCATGCTGGGCGGTACTACCACTGGTGGTGCGCGGTACTACCGCCCCCCAGCGCGGTACTACCGCTGCGGGGCGGTACCAGGGGGTTATATCGGGGCAGGGGGAGGTTTCTCTCCCCCATACCCATTCGCTCGCCCCTTCGTTCCTCGTCCTCTATCCAGCAGTTCATCGCCGCGGGAGGGCTCCGGCGGATCTCCTCCTTCGGGGCGTTCCTCTCCAGTTCCATCCCACCTAGTTCTCTTGCCATGGATGTCGGTATTGCCCCCGTTCCTTCTCTCCTCTTGTCTCGTTTCCAGATCTTGTGTTTTAGGGGCAATAGTGGTTGCATCTCTAGATTTTTGGCTAAATCTAGGCTTGAGTAGGTTGGAGAAGGCAACTAGACTGTCTAGATTAGAGTTTGGTAGGAATATTTTTGAATTTGACGGGCCGGTAGTGCCGGATCTGACCATGGTAGTAGGGAACTATTGTTCCCCCGCCTCGAGCGGTACTACCGCTCTCCTGGAGCGGTACTACCGCTTGGGCGGTACTACAGCTTGCAGGTCACGGTACTACCACTGCCTGCCAAGTTCAATCATGTTTTTCCCTTATTTGATCTCCTTTTGTTGTGCTTGTTGGCTTATGCTCGTTCTTTCTGGTTGGTTCGCGTGTTTTTGTGTTTGGTTCCAGTTGATGAACATCCTTAGCATCAAGCTCGCCGTATCAACCCCAATCGTGCCACCTCGAAGCGCTACCGCACATCTGAGTCTGCATGAGGTTCATCTAGTGCTCCACCTCCACCTCAACTCAAGAAGAAGTCCACGTCGAAGCCAAAGGGCAAAACTGTGACCCAAATGAGTGCCAAAGAATTCTGGGCAAGGCGTCGCCGCAATCCCTATGAAGTAGATCAAGAACCCAACTTGGTCAACCGTTCGTTCTGGAACTGCTTTCAGTTTGCCATCTACTTTGATGTGCTCAAGGCAAAAAAGAATCTCTTTGTTAGCGTTCGCTCCATCGACAAGGATTACCTGGAGAAGTATCCTGAGTATTTTGGCAATGCTCTTCAGATGTGCTCTCAGCTTAACATTCTCCAAATCATTCAGTTCAACAAGGACTTTGATGCAGATCTTGTGGCTCAATTCTATGCCACTGTCCATCTAGGGACTGATGAGGACAGGACTCTGACATGGATGACCAATGGCAAGTTGCTTTCTGTCAAGTGGAAGGCTTTCATGGAGTTACTTGGGGTGGTAGACCATGGGCTTGAGACTCCTGTTGGCTTTCATCCTCATCGCAACACTACCTCCACCCACAAGCAAGCTCTCTGGCCCTACTGCACTGCGAAGGTCCACCCTGAAACTAAGAAGGTAACATATGAGTTGTCTGCCTATCTGGATATCCTTCACCGCTTCTTACGTGAGACCCTCTTCCCTCGAGTTGGGAATCTGGATATGGTTCACTCCTATCTTGTGGACATGCTTCTCTTCTGTCAGCATGAGCGAGAAAGGAACACTGGTGAGTCTCTGGACATCTCTCATGTGATGTGGTCTGAACTCTTATCTGCTATCTCTGAGCGCAAGTGCCTGATCTATGGACCATTCATCATGCTGCTAATTGAGAAGGATCATGTCTATCCCAACGTTATGCTTGAGACTGGAGAGTTGGTGTCTCATGAGATCAAGAGTCTGAGGAGGAAGGACAACTGGGGCACTCAGGCACCCAAATCTGGGGGTTCATCCTCTGCTGCTACTATGGAGACTGAGGAGGCTGAGGCTGAGGCTGAGGCTGATGATGACGATGACTATGAGCCATCTGGTGCAGAGCCCTCGTGGGCAAAGAAGCTCAAGCTGAAGATGAAGAAGCTATTTTGCATGGAGACTCACGGTTAGTACATGACTCATGTAGCAGAGAAGAAGGCCAGTGAACGTCACAAGGAGCTCATGTGTCAGTTGGGTGCGACTGTGGCCAGTGGTTCTGAGGGATATATCACCGAGGAGGAAGAGTGGATTCAGCAGCACTGCCCGTGGACAGATTCCGATGCCGAGCAGTTTCCGGTCGACGACGATGGTGCAGATGACCCCGCTGGGATCTGATGTTCGAGTCCTTCACTTGCTCTCACCTGGAGTCGTAGCTTAGCTCTCTGCCCTTTTGGCGTCTCGATGCCAAAGGGGGAGAGAGTTTAGGGATTTGTGTCGTTGCCTTTGTGTTCTCGTCGGTGTGCTTTCTCGTCTGTTGCTTTGTTTGGTTTTTGCGAGACCTAAGTTCCCGACATATGGTGTGAGACATATGATACCTCTGCTACCTTCCTTTATCGTATCTATGTACCTTGGTACTCTATAGCGTGCATGCTTATCCTATTATATACTATGCTCTCATATATCATGCTTATGTTATTGGTCTCTAAAATATAGGGGGAGTGTTGATCCTAGTATGTGTGCCGTGCAGTCCAAAGCACTTATCTAGATAGCACACATCTAGGGGGAGCCCGTCTATATTTTAGAGGTGTTGGGTTTGCGCTTACTTTATGTCATTACTCTTTCTGTGCAAATCCTGTATTGTCATCAATCCACCAAAAAGGGGGAGATTGTAAGGGCATATTTAGCCCGATGGTGTTTTGGTGATTGATGACAATGCTTTTGCGGACTAATTGTGTGCACTAAGTTTTTCAGAGATTCATTCTTTGGCACGAGACGATTATATCCCCTCGGTGTTCGTTTCAAGACGGTGTAGCTCTTTTCGTTTCTTTGTTGGTGGTCTAGTTTCGTAGGGGTCACCGTACTATCAAGAGGGGATCCGCTTTGGTAAGGTTAGGGTGGAATCAACACGTACACTTCCTTATTGCACCCACCGTACCTTCCCGCCTCAATGGAGTACTTCTTTCCCCTTTCCCTGCTTTTTCCTGGTTCCCGCGATAGTACCGCGGGCCTCAGCGGTAGTACCGCCGAAGTGCCTCAAGCGGCAGTACCGCTCCACTGAGCGGTAGTACCGCTTGGAGCACTCTGCTGCAGTACCGCTCCAGCTCCGTATTACTACCGCCTCGACTTGAGAACACACTTTCTCGTGTCGGGTTTTGCGACACTAGAAGCGGTAGTAGTGGCGGTAGTACCGCTCCCCAGCGGTAGTACCGCCCCTGCTTCCACGGTAGTACCGCTCTAGATCCCAGCCACCTTGCGCGGCATTGCCGCTGGGATGAAACGGTAGTACTGCTTGCTAAGCGGTAGTACCGCTCACTCAAGCGGTAGTACCGCTCTCTGCGGGGCTGAGTGAGGGGGTAATGGTTGGATTGTTCCCCCCACTATATAAAGGCATCTTCTTCTTCATTGTTGACCTACCTCTTCCCCCAAATACTCCATTGTTGCTCCAAGCTCCATTTTCGCCCGATCTCTCTCCCTAGCCTATCAAACTTGTTGATTTGCTCGGGATTGCTTGAGAAGGCATCGATCTACACTTCCACCAAGAGATATTTGATTCCCCCCATTAATCCCTAGCGGATCTTGTTACTCTTGGGTGTTTGGGCACCCTAGACAGTTGAGGTCACCTCGGAGCCATATTCCATTATGGTGAAGCTTCGTGGTGTCGTTGGGAGCCTCCAATTCGGTTGTGGAGATAGCCCCAACCTTGTTTGTAAAGGTTCGGTTGCCGCCTTCAAAGGCACCACTAGTGGAATCACGACACCTTGCATTGTGTGAGGGCGTGAGGATAATACCGTGGCCCTAGTGGCTTCTTGGGGAGCATTGTGCCTCCACACCGCTCCAACGGAGACGTACTTCCTCGCAAAGGGAAGGAACTTCGGTAACACATCCTCGTCTTCACCGGTTCCACTTGTGGTTATTTCTTTCTTTTACTTGTGCAAGCTTTACTTGTTTATCTTATATAGCTTGCTTGTGAGGTTGTTATCTTTACTTCCTATAAGTTGTCTTCATAGTAGCATATCTAGACAACTTACTTTGTCGCTCAATTTAAAGTGGTTAAGAAAAGCTAAAAATTGTTAGTTGCCTATTCACCCCCCCCCTCTAGTCAACCATATCGATCCTTTCACCAAGGGAAAACGTACCCCCGCAGAGTGCGCTTCCACTTAAACTGGCGGGCCCAGGGCGTCGAGTCGATGACAGGTGGGTCCCCCGTTGACTCTCCCTCGCCTCCTGGTTCCTTCTTCCTCCTCCGGACGATGGCAAAACAGAGGCGAGGCAGAGACGCGACGCCGGCGTCGGCCCCGGCAGCTCAGACTATCCCCAGCGGAGCTGGGACCACCGGAGGACTCGGGAGGAGATGTTGCGCCTGTACAGATGCAGAACGAGCACTGGGGAGGAGCAGGACGGCGGCAACTTGAGGGAACAGAAGCTCGGCGGCGGCGGCCACTTTCTTGGGGACGACGTACTCCGGCGATGGGGAGGCATGGAGAAAAGCTAGGGAGGCTCGCCGGAGGGTGGAGGAGTCGTTGGTGGAGTCATGGAGTGGAGGGGAGGCTCGGGTCGGCCGAATTTAGGCCGGAGGGGGCGGCGGCCATGGTGGCAGAGAAAGGCGAGGAGAGGTCCAGAGGCTCGACGGAGAGGCTTGGAGGGGTCCTGGAGTGAGTTGAGGCGAGTGGTGTGGTAGAACGAGACCGGGGCTGTCTTATATAGCCGCGGCGATGTGGTAGAGCTGGATGCCGCCGCTCGGGTCCGGCCGAGCTTCTGGCGAGGTGCAGGGCGCACGGGAGGGCACGGGAAGGCGACGAGGGGAGGAGCGGATGAGCTACAGAGGTGCACTGTGCAGGAGGGGCCGAGGGGCGCATGGGAGAAGGAGCCGAACGCCATCAATGCGCTGTCGGCTACAGCTCGTTCGTGGGCGTGTGGCGACGAGCATCGACGGCGAAGCTGCTAGAGGGGGTGAGGAGTCCAGGGAGAAGGCGACGACACGAGGAACCTGTTGGACACTCTAACGAGCGTGAAGACGACGAGAGAGGGAGGGGCCTGAGCTAGGCGACGTTCTGGACGCGGCCATTGCACGCCAAATCGGTGGTCACCTCGCAGACTGGCAAGGGGAAGGTGCCAAGGGCCGGCAAACGTTGTCTAGTGGTAAGTTCTTCCAGGAGGTTACTACTGAGGTGGTATCTCGGTGAAAGGTGCAGTGGGTAAATGGTAAGTGTGCTCTGAAGTTTATTGTATCAAACTAAACCATGATGCAGTGATCAATAGATAAAGGCCAAGGGACAATTGAGTTGTTGTGTGGGAGGTTTGGGATAGGAAGGACTCTAATCCTGTGAGTTTTGAGATGATTTGGACCAATCTTTAATAGAGTTGCTTCACAAGTGCATAAATTGGACCAGAAACAAGATGATGAAGTAGAACTCACTTGGAGTAACCACTTGAGCTGAAATTTGGCAAGGCTTGGTCATTTGGACATATAGAGATGTTGTAAAAATTTCATACCAATTGGACAAGCCAAAAGGGTACTTGCTTCACGAATATCCTTACTGTCCAGAAACTTGCAATAATTTCTGAGGGAAAATGGCTAAATGAAATGAGTCCAAAATTTGTGGAGATAGGTTACATGGGTAGGAGAAGGTCCTGGAAAATTTTCAGCCCTAATGGAGCAAGATAAAATATACTTGCTTCACAAACTGAAAATTTGGACAGAAACAAGGATTTGAAGTTGTGCTCACATGGATGAAAGGAATGAGCTCCAATTTGATGTAGAGCCATTATTTGATGATATAGAGGTCATACACCAATTTCAACTCATTTTGATATGCCTAGCTTATACTTCCTTCACAAAGTTTCTTTTTCGACAGAAACTTTTGAAATTAGCTGAAAAATATTTACTAGGCAAATGAGTATGAAAATTTGCATGAGGCAATTATATGGACATGAAAAGGTGTCCAAAAAGTTTGGGGGCAAAAGGGCAAAGATAAATAGCACTTGCTTCACAAAGTGCCATTTAGGGTAGAATAGAAAAAGTAATATTGGAGGATTAATTTTGAACATGGCAAGGAAAAGTTTTGCCATATTTGATAAAGATATGACCCAAGCAATTTATGAGAATGATTTGGGAATTTTAGGAGTGATAGAAATATAGGTTGCTTCACAACCTAGGGCAAATTGGGTTATTCCTTTAATAGAAAAAGGAATATCCCCTAGAAAAATAATATTGGGGTTGGGCCAAGATGGAAATGGCAAGGTATAGGGATGGATATGAGGATGACAAGTCACTCTAGAAAGAAAGAAGAGGCCACTTCTTCAGTTTCCAGACCACATAGCCACGGAAAAAGAAAAGTCAAGCAAAATACGCAGAAAATCAAAACAAAAAGAAAGGGCCAAAAATCAGGCTGTGACAACTCTTCCCCCCTTAAAGAAATATCGTCCTCGAGATTTGGTTGCTCAGGGAACAAGTATGAATATACTGACTTAAGGAAACCATTTCCAACTCGGGTATCCTTTTCCCTTTATTGATTGTTCCCCACTGACTTCATTTGACTTCATGTCTGGCTCGGGGTGGTTTGCTTAGCTGTATTCACATGCTGATGGATCTTACCTCACATGTTCATGCTTATGCTGGCTCCAATTACTTTCATATCGGCTGACTCAACTGAGTGTGATAGATTGTCATGACTGAAATATATGTCCGTCTCACAAGTCCAAGAGTGATCTCCGATTGATGTGTCATCCAGCACCGACAACCTTTCATAAAATTGTGAATAGATTTTTCCTGGTGGACACCCAATCTTTTTCTCCTTGCATTGGGTTTCTCAACTAACTATGGGTCCTCCAGGTTTAAAACAGTGAGGTGGTTCCTAACCGTTTTCTTGAGGGATTCTGACTTCTCGCGGGAGTTTCTGATTCATCTTGACTGGCTCCACTATCTTGAGTGTCAGATATGTACCAAATATTTGCCTGTCATCGCCAGCATAAAGAGGTACGGCCTTATGTGATAGTATCCACAGAGTTGACTGGCGGTTCTGGGCTTGGCCATATCTCTTAATTCTTCGTGTGACCATGGGTTCTGTCAGGGAAATTATTTTGACAGACATGCCGTTATCCTCATCTCCTGACATGGTAACATTTCTTCAATGGCAGGTTTATCGTCTCTCAAGTTTTAATAATGGGAAAATGATCATCTGAACCCTTGTAAGAAATCGGAAAATAAATCAGTAGCCACCAGAACGGTCTTTACAACTCAGATCTGGGACATTACTGAAATAACTCAACCACACCTCAAGACGGCCGAAAAGCAGCTCAGAGCATGAGACTGTGTTGATAAGAAGAAAGTGGCAGCTCCCTAAGATGGCCGAAAAGCAGCTCAAAGCAAAGGGCCACTGTCACAAAAAGAAACTCAACATCTGTACGAGACGGCCGGAAAGTAGCTCAGAACTCGTGACAATTGTTGAATAGAGAAAAATAAAATTGGCATCCACCCCGGACGGCCAAAGACAGCTCAGAACACATGCATGGTGCCGTCACTGAAGATAAGTAGACAAGGGCTTATCAGGATCATATTCTAGGTTGACAAGTACTTGTACAGAGCTCACTGTGGTCGTCCCTCTTCATAGTCCTTTGCCACACTGAGGTGGATATCTGGCTTCCTTCACATATATCTGAGAATCTGATCTCCGAGGCAGACTTGTGTTCTGACTGATTCTTGCTTATGACCAAACTGTTGCGGATCCGATTCTCGGAATGCACTGCCATATGCTGTCGATTAACAATTTAACATTTTACACAAATGTCGTACCGAGGGAGATTGGATGGCTTATACTGGAAAACATCGAAAGTATCTTGCTGAGAAAGACTAGACAATGCGCTTCAAAAGCTTCCCCCTTGAAGATTTGCTAGGGAAAAGTCGGTACCTTATGCTGGAAGCTTTTTGCAGTTGCTTACTGGAGAAGATAGAGTACCTGGCACGTGAAGTCATCCATATATCGTACTGAGGAAGATAGAGAAATCTCGCACTGGAAGCTTCTTTGGTAGCTTGTGAGGAAAGACTAGATTGCTTACACCAGAAGCTTCTCACTGTGATATGCGGACCGATTACCACATATATATATATCACCTTAATATTTATGTTGTTGATTACCTTTGACTGATAATATACTATCGATCTTGCACACAATTTATCTTCGTGTTGATTTGATCATCACTGCTATGAAGAGTGCATACTGAGGTGGTCTTTATTACCCGTACTATTGTGAGGAGTGCACACTGATGCAAATTTGGTTATCAACATCCAGATCAGATATTCCCCATTTCACTGCAGTCGGCTGAGAATTCCATAATCTTTCACTGAGTTTGCAAATACTTGAATTCCTTGCTGGTTCTTCTGGTCCGGTGTCGGTTGACGAGCAACTTTAATAAGGAAAAATAATAATGCCACACTGAAGACCCAAAGAAAGAAGCAAACGAAATGACTAAAATAAAAGCACACAAGCATACTAATAATCAAGCAACACCACGTATTACTGCTACTCACAACAATAATATGCATGCATACTTAAGCACACAGATCTCGCGGAAACTCTGGTATTGCGGTCTAATATGCTGTGACGGTGTGCACGAAAGTGAAACCATGTGTGGAATGAGTTGGCGTAACCAAGGCTAAACACTGGTGGCAACTGGATGAATATGGGTGCGAGGGCAAACTTGGTGATCATGTAGCAAGACACAAAGTTACGACCACATCATCATCAAACATACGGAAGGGAACCGTACACGTCCAAGGAATGGGATGACAGGGCAAGATGGCGGTGGAAAGCGGGGCTTGCTGGCTTTGCCCTTTTTCTGATAACAAAGATCAGCAAGGGTTGCCAAAATGGCGAGATAGAAGGCATGATTCAGGATAGAAGCATGTCTATCACCGAAATAATATGGGTGGGTGGCGGAAAGATATCGACGCGATACCTGAGCATCACTCCTGCAAATGGTGTCTGGAACATTTGGCCCCAGGGCATCACTCTGCTGGGGCAGAGATGACGCCAAACACCGAAGAGCGGGCATGCAAAGAAGGAGGGTGCAGGTAGTGGATCGAAAATGATGCCATCTACACTCACAAGATTAACCGTTAGTGACAAGATAATAATCTATATGCATGCTATGCAACAAACAAATGCAGCAATCAAGTGCAAGAAACCAACCAGACTCTATACTACCGCATTCTAACATTCGCGCTGGCTAGGGCATCCTACAGCCAGACCTGCTCTAATACCAAGCCTGTGGCACCCCAGCTCAGAGAAACCGGAATGCCCTGTATTCCAGCCCAGAGATGGAGGAGAAGTCTTCTGGCATACAACACTGCTTATGAAAGTGCAGTATATCGACTAGAGGGGGGTGCATAGGCGATTTTTATGAAATGCTTCAAAACAAGGTAGTTTTGCAGACAAAAGATAAACTCAATCCTATTAGTATGCAGCGGAAAGTAGACTACACTAGACTAGCCATAGTCATGTATTCAATGAAGTGAAAGCACGAAGACTAATAGCAGCTAGGCAGTAGGGATCATGATGGAAGAAGGAATGAAGCCAATCATAACAAGTAGATACTCAGTGAAGTCAATCAGATAAGGAAGCATGCAATGACTTCACAACATAGAGAAGTAAGTAAAGGGAAGGAAAGGATAGAACCAGTAGCTCGGGGAAGACAGTGATTTGTTAGACCAGTTCCAGTTGCTATGACAACTGTACGTCTAGTTAGGGAGGCTGAGATTTAACTCAGAAGACCGCATCTTCACCTTGTTTCCCTTGAGCTAAGGACACATAGTCCTCGCCCAATCACTCTGGTAAGTCTTCAAGGTAGACTTCCAAACCTTCACAGATTTCGTTCACCGGCGATCCACAATGACTCTTGGATGCTCAGAACGCGACGCCTAACCGGCTGGAGGAAACACAGTCCTCAAGTGTAATAAGTCTTCAGGTCACACAGACAGAAAGACTTCAGTGATGCCTAACACTCTTTGGCTCTGGGTGTTTTGACTTTGTCCTCGCAAGGATTTCTCTCTCAAATGCTTCGGAGGTGGGTTGCTCTCAAACGACAAAAGCCGTGCAATAACTCTAAGCAGCCACCAATTTATGGTGTAGGGGGTGGGCTATTTATAGCCACTCGGCAACCCGACCTGATTTGTCCGAAGTGACCCTGGGTCACTAAGGAACTGACACGTGTTCCAACGGTCAGATTTCAAACACACACTGTAACTTTACTTGAGCTACAAGTAAAGCTGACTCATCCGGCTCTGCATAAGATTTGCTCTCATTGTCTTTGCTCGAAGACATAGGATTTGGTTGAGCATCACTTCAGTCACTCTGACTTATTTCACTTGGACCCCACTTAACAGTACGGTGGTTCCTATGACTCAACAAAGAAGAAAATAAAGCAACGAAACATCTACGTCTTCGCTCTCCATAGTCTTCACACAATGTCTTCTCATGTCATAGTCTTCAAGATGATTATCTTCATATACCACCATTGATGTCAATGTCTTCATACATTTTTAGGGGTCATCTCCGGTAGGTAAACCGAATCAATGAGGGACTACTACCTGTGTTATCCTGCAATTCTCACAAACACATTAGTCCCTCAACCAGGTTTGTCGTCAATACTCCAAAACCAACTAGGGGTGGCACTAGATGCACTTACAATCTCCCCCTTTTTGGTGATTGATGACAAACTGGTTGAAGTTTTCAACGGGGATAAAGATATGTGAAATTGCAAAGGATAAAGGTATTGTCTTCGTAAGTAGCAAAAGGCTCCCCTGAAGATGTGCATATAGTTGATTTGCCTTTGATTGCAAATGCACATGGCAGGTTGTACTTGTGGAGATCCTCTTCAACTTATGAAGACAATTCATCATGCACAATTGATATGTCGAAGATAATGACATGCATAATGAAAAATGGACGTCTGCTATAATGACTAAGTGCGGAATATAAGATAGCAGATGCGGAATTTATCATCGCATTACAGAGTAGCATAGAAACGTAGCAGACGACCATTAGTTTAAGTGTTACAACTCGAAGAACCAAATGTAGCAAAAACGAGAGTTGTAAACACTAGGCAAATTATAAAGCACCCGCCCATATGGACCCGCTTGAAGACTATCAACTCATATGCTTCTCCCCCTTTTGTCAGTAAGGACCAAAAATGGTTTGAAGACATAGAGCCTCTACTCGTTCCCAGTTGGAGCAAGAGAGGATGCAGGGTCGACGTTGGTGTTTGGCGGTGCAGAAGTAGTTGGTGCAGTGTCGATGCGCGTTGAAGTAGTTGGTGGTGAGGTAGCATCATCTTGATCATCGATCACCCTGGCGTCAATTCTTGCAGCGGAGGAGGAGTACTCAGAATCTTCAAGAGATGGAGTTCGATGCATAACAGCAGTCCTTGGAGGAGTGTGGTCAAACTTGAATCTCTCTGTGAAGCCATCGTCTTGAAGATCCGCTTCAGCACTCAGCAAGGTCAAACACTTCCAAGACCTCCGACGGGTTTCATGAGCAACAAAGGCATTCTTGGTGGCAAGATTGCGAATGCGATTGACATCCACCAAGAGGCTTTGCATCTGACGCTTTAGCCAGAGGTGATGCTTATCCTGTTTCTGATGGAGTGCAACCAGAAGCTATCGGTTATTTAAAACACGAGATCACTTCTGAGGCCTTTGGGCGATGGTGCTCTCAGTGGCTTCGGTTTCAGCGTGTCGAGGTAGACGAGTACGGCCAGCCAGAGGATAAATGCGTGAGACTGCTGGAACTCCTTCAATCTGCTGAGTGAAGCTCTAGTGATCAGCGTTGTGAAGACTAACAGGCTCTTTGGCAGGCTCTTGGTAGATAGCTTCAGCTGACATATCAACCTCAGGCAAGAATATATGATGGTTGCGAGCAGAGGGCTGATAGGTGATAGCTGAATGCAGCTTGATGAGGCGCATAATCCAAGGGGCATAGAATTTCAGACCAAATAGATCAGATCCAGACATAGCCATTTGCGTAATGAAGAAATCTTGAGCATTGAAGCTGATGCCATTGAAGATATAGAAGACCAAAGTCTTCATAGTGCCTTCAAGCTTGGCTGATGAAGAATGTCCTTTGACGGGCCATAGAGTACGCCTGATGATATGATAGATGGTGCGCGGCAGGTACTCTAGGTTTTCAACAAAGAAGTCCTTAGGATATTCAGCATCACTTGGCAGAGGCTTCATCATGCTTAGCATTTGGCTCATGTTGGGCTGGCGCTTCTGAAATATACTCTCCAAGGCTTTATTGTGCAATTGACAACCAGGTTCATACAGATCTCCTGGAGTGGGCAGGCCAGTAAGCTCAATGAGATCAAAGGCTTTAGCTTCATGATGGACATTGCCTGTCATCCACTCAAGGACCCATGTCTTCGGATCCCTGCTGTAGCCTCGAATGTGGAGGGTTACATAGAATTGCAGAAGCAGCTCTTCATTCCAATGCTCTTTGTGAGTTACAAAATTGAGCAGGCCAGCATCACGGAAGCAGTCAAGAGCTTCCTCCAGGCAAGGCAGACCAGCAATAGCTTCAGTATCAAGACGCATATGAGGGAAAATGTGAAGGAAATATGCCCTAGAGGCAATAATAAAATTGTTATTTATATTTTCTTATATCATGATAATTGTTTATTATTCATGCTAGAATTGTATTAACCGGAAACTTAGTACATGTGTGAATACATAGACAAAACAGAGTGTCCCTAGTATGCCTCTACTAGACTAGCTCATTGATCAAAGATGGTTATGTTTCCTAACCATAGACATGAGTTGTCATTTGATCAACGGGATCACATCATTAGGAGAATGATGTGATGGACAAGACCCATCCGTTAGCTTAGCACTATGATCGTTTAGTTTTACTGCTATTGCTTTCTTCATGACTTATACATGTTCCTATGACTATGAGATTATGCAACTCCCGAATACCATAGGAACACCTTGTGTGCTATCAAACGTCACAACGTAACTGGGTGATCAAAAAGATGCTCTACAGGTGTCTCCAAAAGTTTTCGTGGTGTTGGCATAGATCAAGACTAGGATTTGTCACTCCGAGTGTCGGAGAGGTATCTCTGGGCCCTCTCGGTAATGCACATCATAATAAGCCTTGCAAGCAAAAGACTAATGAGTTAGTCACGAGATTATGTATTACGGAACGAGTAAAGAGACTTCCCGGTAACAAGATTGAACTAGGTATAGAGATACCGACGATCGAATCTCGGGCAAGTAACATACCAATGACAAAAGGGACAACGTATGTTGTTATGCGGTTCGACCGATAAAGATCTTCGTAGAATATGTAGGAGCCAATATGAGCATCCAGGTTCCGCTATTGGTTATTGACCGGAGATGAGTCTCGGTCATGTCTACATAGTTCTCGAACCTGTAGGGTCCGCACGCTTAACGTTTGATGACGATCTGTATTATGAGTTTTTGAGTTTTGATGTACCGAAGGAGTTCGGAGTCCCGGATGAGACCGGGGACATGACGAGGAGTCTCGAAATGGTCGAGTCGTAAAGATCGATATGTTGGACGACTATATTCGGACATCGGAAAGGTTCCGAGTGATTCGGGTATTTTTTGGAGTATATGGGCCTTATTGGGCCATACGGGAATAGAGGAGAAAGGCCAAAAGGAAGGAGGCGCGCGCACCCCCTCTGGTCCGAATTGGACAAGGGGTGCAGCCCCTTTTTCCTTCTCCCTCTCCACCTCTTTCCTTCTCTCCTACTCCGGAAAGGAAAGGGGAATCCTACTAGGACTTGGGAGTCCAAGTAGGACTCCCCACACTTGGCGCGCCCCCTCTAGGGCCGGCCTCTCCCTTGCTCCTTTATATAAGGGGGCAGGGGGCACCCTAGGACACACAAGTTGAATTGTTTTAGCCGTGTGCGGTGCCCCCCTCCACAGAAACACACCTCGGTCATACCGTTGCAGTGCTTAGGCGAAGCCCTGCGCCGGTAGATACATCATATCCGTCACCACGCCGTCGTGCTGACGAAACTCTCCCGTGAAGCTCAACTGGATCAAGAGCTCGTGGGACGTCATCAAGCTGAACGTGTGTTGAACGCGGAGGTGTCGTACGTTCGGTGCTTGATCGGTTAGATCACGAAGAAGTTCGACTACATCAACCGCGTCACTTGACGCTTCCGCTCCCGGTCTACGAGGGTACGTAGACACACTCTTCCCCTCGTTGCTATACATCTGGTAGATAGATCTTGCGTGATCGTAGGAAAATTTTAAAATACTACGTTCCCCAACAAAATGCGCCCTTGATCATAGAGTACTCTTGAGTAGTAACTACGCTGTTGATGGCTCCAGAACCTATCTGATGATATTCTTGGCTTGGAATATGGTTTCTTGGCGCTGTCAAAGAAGGTGTTGTGCGCAGTGAAGCTATTGGCATTGAATGACCCTTGAGAGGTTGCAATACCTGGAAACCTTGGCAGTCTTGGCTTAGGCTTCTGAACTTGAGTCCTATGCTCAACGTGATGATCAAACTGAGGACCAGCAGCATGCGGTCCCGTAGGAGGTGGTGGAGTCAGAATGGGCCACCGGACGGAAATGAGCTGATCATCTTGGTTGTATGCTTGCTCAATTGTATGAGGCCTAGGAGGCGGAACAGGAGCAGAGGCATTAGCTTCAGGCTGCAGGTTTGCTTCAGGTGCAGCACTGTCTTCAGGCGCCATCACTTCAGGCACCATTGTGTCTTCATGTGCCACATTAGCTTCAGCCATGACCACGTAATTGGCTTCAGTGTTGGTGGTGGCAGCCTCTGAATTTGTAACCTCCACTTCAGGAGCTGGAGGGTCGGACACGTTCTCCTCGAGAACAGGGGGTGTGGCAGTACGTTCATCTTCTGCTTGGGGTTGTTCTTCTCCTTGGGGTGGTTCTTCTTCGGCTGATGCAGCCGGAATATCTTCAGCCGCTTTCGCTTCAGATTCTAAGGGGTTCACAGTAGGAGCAGCGTCAGGTACAGATGGTTGCTCTACTCCTTCTGGAACACTTGGGGCGACGACTTGAGGCCTTGGTCCTTTGCGAAGCTTGCGAAAAGCTGGCGACGCTTGAGGGGATGGAGGTTGTTGGGCCTCAAAGTCTTCATCTTTAAGCACCGAACTGGTGTCTTGAGTTGGCTGAGGTGTGACTGGTGTATCCTGTAGGTGATCAGCCCACGAGTCATCCTGTGCGATTGGCGTCAATGGACGACCAATGCTGATGCGTTCGCTGTTCGTAAGAACAGGCGAAGATTCGATGTTGTACTCGATCTGAGGAAGGACTTCATCATCTTCAACATTGTCATGAGGACCAATGTCTTCAGCTGCGGTGGGGTCAACAGCTGGAATGTCTTCAGCCTCTGTGGGAGCAGGCTCATGAACAATCATTCGACGTTCTCTTTGGGCAGATGCAGGGCGAGCAACTGAGATGGGCTCGACAAAGATAGGCTCTTTGGAAGCAGCCTTATCCTTCTTGGTTTTGCGCTTCTTGGTGGGTGGAGCTTCATCAGTAGTTTGCTTGCGCTTGCGAGGTTCAGCTTCAGCCACCTTTGTCTTCTTGACCTTTGAAGCGGTTGGGGTTGCCTTAGGCTTCGTACCAGTCATGCTAGCAGGGAAGACTATGCGAGGCATTTCCTGCCCTGATTCTTCAGCTTCGGGCACAGGTTGCTTCTTCTTTTTTTTGGCAGCCATTCTTGGGTTAATGCCTGGACGCCCAAGGGCCTTGCGCTTTTCAGCTTCATTGAATGCTTGAACGCATTTGGCAGACAAGTCCTTGATTCGCTCACGAGAACCTTTAGCTTCATCACGCCTTTGGCGAAAGGCTTCCTTGAGCTCATGCATCATAACTTTGAAGTTTTGAATTTCTTGTACGCTGAGCTTGTCCACATGCTTCTTGAATTGAGCCTTTTCATAGTCGATCTTTTGCTTCAGCTCAACAATTCTCTGAGCCAGAGCTAGCTCAGAAGCGATGGCGCCATGGAAGGAGACGCTGAGGCCAACTGGAAGTTGAAGATCGTCGAAGCTGAGGTTGGGGGTGTCAAACCATTCATCAATGAAGTTATTTAGCACTTCCACGTCAAAGAGCGGCAAATCATTGAAGATTTCAGCATCTTGCTTGCTCTTGATCAGTAGCTCCAGAGCATCGTCACCAAGATCTTCATCACTTGAGAGATCAAGGGCATCATTGGCAGTCTTCAGAACAGCGCCGGGAGTGAGAGCTGGACTGGGGTTGCGTGATGGCTTCTTCTTCAGCTGTCTGCTCTTGGAGATACGAGAGTGTTCCTCAGATTGCACACTTGGTGCTGGTGGAGCAGTGGCCAAAGGCTTCACTCTATAAGCAATTGGTGGAGTGGTCTTCGAAGCCTTTGATTTCTTCTTCTTGGGCTTCGGTGTTGCAGGCGCTTCTTCAGAATCAACATCTGCTGCAGGCTGATCCACATCCGCCCCTTGAACCCTGATGTGACTGATGAGGCCTTCTAAGTTGTAGAAGGGCCCAACCAGGTTTGGTTCAGCTTCACGCGTGCCATCAGCGCGGGGCGCAGAGGGGCCAGGATTGAAGTCTAATCCCCAATGCTTCTTGTTCTCTTTGGCCGAGTTCTTGGCATATTGAAGATTTCACTTGAACATATTATCATCGCGACACCAGAGCAGAGAGCTAGGATCAGCATCAGCAGGCTGAGGCCCTTTGACCATGCAAGGATAGAAGCCTTGAGCAATGGCTTCAACACGAGTCTTGGGGGGGAGATTTTTATAGGTGATATCTCCCCATGGTTGCTTGATGGCGTTCTTTTCAGCATACTCTTGGGTCATGAACCTGTACTTGAACCACTGTTCAGCCCAGTATCTTCGAATCCATTGGATTTGTGTCTTCCTCTGATTATAATCCTCCTCTGAATCAGTCTTGTACATCTCAATGAGATCAGGAGGCAAATCAATGGAGGTGTTGCCACGGTGCTGTCTGCCACCCTTTCTAACTGTCTTGTCAGTTGCCATTTGCTTCAACCTAAAGGGCTTCAAACTGAATGGCTTCAAAACAGGCAAATGCTTCGGTCTGCTGGTCAGACAGGAACTGTCTTCAGGGGAGTGAATGTGACGCTGCAAAAATTCTGCAAATGAATGCAGACTATGAGAACCAAGGGATTCTCCCACGGACATGTACCTGTGACAGCATTAGAGATGCGAGGGAAGGGGAAGAGGTCATATGCATTCCCAGAAGTTTTTGAAGATAAAACAGTTTTGAAGACTTTGACCTCATAGCGCGAAGACATTCACTCATATGATGAGAGTTGGTTCCAGATTTGTACGAATCCACGAATAGGTACAAGTGAGGAATCTAACTTTGTTTGAAGCATATGTGAATATACTAGGCAGGATATGAGATGCAGACAGGATAGATCTATATATATATGTAGGCAGAAACCACTTGTGGTAAAAGAGATGAATCTTTATGGATCAAGAAGATGGTAAAAGGCAAGTTTTATTTACCACACGATGAACTGCTTCGACGGAGAGGAGTTGGATGCCCAACAGTTCGATCTTCCATGCCCTAACTTGGCGACGGATGATAGCTACGGCGACGGCGGAGTAGAAGATGTCCGCGGCCGGCGTGAGGACGGCGTCGACGAGGTTGCGGCAGTGAAGGGCTTCGTCGCCGGCGTTGTCGAGAGCTAGCAGAGGCGCTAGGGTTGGTCGAGGTGGAGAGGTGGTAGAAGAACTTTTGACCGTGATGGGACGTGCATTTATAGGCATGGGAGACGGCACAACGCAATTACGCAGGTGCCCCTGACGGTTCACGTACGAGTGACACGTGTCGGTCATGTAACGCATTGGGAGTTGTCCCACGATCCCACGTTCACCACGACTGTCGGAGTGGTCGTTCCAGCTTCTCCGGGTTTCAGGCATAAAGGATGGAGCATTAAAATCAGATTTAAAGTTTGTCTCCGTATCTTCTGCTGACAAGGATGCAGAGAAGATACTCGACAGTTTCAACAAAATGCATATGATTTGGACAGACAAAGTGTGAGATGAGAAAACATAGAGAAATTAGGGTCCGATCACATTCACTTAGTTCAAAAGATTCAAATACGAAGACATAGCTATAAGTGAATGCTGTTGAGGAAAGAACACAACTCTATGTATATATATCCTATATGAAGATAAACCAAATGCGAAGACTTTGCAAATGTAACACCACGAGAAACACTTCAACAAGAATTTGGTGGTGGCGTTACCCACCGTATAGGAAGTATTAGACCCAGACACGGCGCACAATTATCGTGGTGCTCCAAAGTCAAATTCCATGTTAATGTATTCACACTTAGAATGTAAGTCTTCATTGATTGAAGATATACTTTACTTCGTGTGTTGCACATCTAAGTCATCAATATGCATAAGTGTTAGGATGCGTGCCTGATTACATGACATTTGAGGATTCTAAGATATTTAGCTCACACAGCAACTTGCAAAACCTTTTCTCATCCAAGGGCTTTGTGAAGATATCTGCCAGTTGCTCTTCAGTGTTGACGTGTATGATATCAATATCTTCCTTCATGACATGATCTCTGAGAAAGTGATGACGAATTTCAATGTGCTTTGTCTTCGAGTGCTGAACTGGGTTGTTGGCAATCTTGATAGCGCTTTCATTATCACAGTAGAGTGGCACATGCTTCAGATGGACGCCATAGTCCTTGAGTGTTTGCTTCATCCAGAGAAGCTGAGCGCAACAAGATCCAGCAGCAATGTATTCAGATTCAGCAGTGGAGAGTGATACACGGTTCTGCTTCTTTGAAGACCAACAGACAAGAGATCGTCCTAGAAAGTGACATGTGCCTGATGTGGACTTGCGATCAACCTTGTCACCAGCATAATCAGCATCAGAGAATCCAACTAGATCCAATTCTAAGCCCTTTGGATACCATAATCCTAGTGTTGGGGTGTAAGCCAAATATCGAAGTATTCGCTTCACAGCTAAGTGATGTGACTCCTTTGGTGCCGCTTGATATCGAGCACACATGCAAACACTAAGCATAATATCTGGCCTAGATGCACATAAATAAAGCAAAGAACCAATCATGGAGCGGTATACCTGTTGATCAAACTCTTTACCATTGGCGTTGGGACCCAGATGATGTTTAGCAGGCATTGGCGTCGAGTACCCTTTGCAGTCTTGCATTCCAAACTTTTTCAGGCAATCTTTAAGGTACTTCTCTTGAGATATGAAGATGCCGTTGCTTTGCTGACGAATTTCAAGACCAAGGAAGAACTTCAGCTCACCCATCAGGGACATTTGATATTGCTCTTGCATCATGTGACCAAACTCATCACTGTATTTCTTGTCCGTGCAGCCGAAGATAATGTCGTCCACATAGATTTGGCAGACAAATAACTCATCATCATATGTCTTCGTGAAGAGTGTGGGGTCTAGGGATCCAGGTTTGAAGCCTTTGCTCTTCAGGAAGTCTTTGAGTGTGTCATACCAAGCACGAGGCACTTGTTTGAGGCCATACAGTGCCTTGTTGAGCTTGTATACCATATCAGGACGTTTTGGATCTTCAAAGCCAGGTGGTTGTGCAACATACACTTCTTCTTCAATCCTTCCATTGAGAAAGGCACTCTTTACATCCATTTGATATAGAAGTATGTTGTGATGATTTGCATAGGATAGCAGTATACGAATAGCTTCAAGTCTAGCAACAGGAGCAAATGTTTCATCGAAGTCAATCCCTTCGACTTGAGTGTATCCTTGAGCAACGAGACGAGCTTTGTTTCTGACCACTTGACCATGCTCATCTTGCTTGTTGCGATAGATCCATTTTGTGCCTATTATGTTGTGCTTGCAAGGATCAGGACGCTTGACAAGTTCCCGCACATTGTTCAGCTCAAACTGTTGAAGCTCTTCTTGCATTGCTTGAATCCATTCGGGTTCCATAAAAGCTTCAGCAACTTTCTTGGGTTCAGATATTGAGACAAAAGCAAAGTGCCCACATAAATTTGCAAGCTGTGTTGCTCTTGAGCGAGTCAGTGGACCAGGAGCATTTATGCTATCAATTATCTTTTCAACTTGTACTTCATTTGCAACACGAGGATGAGTTGGACGAAGATTTTGCTCTTGCTGTACATTGTCATCATCAGGAGTGTTGTCTTCAGGCTGAGCATTGTCGTCAGGTTGATTTGGAGCAGAGATGATGAGTTCCTCGTCGGGTTGTGCTTCAGAAGGCATGATCTCACCAGTTCCCATTAGCTTGATGGATTCATTCGGTGAAGCCTCATCTAGAACATTTGGTAGGGACTCTCTTTGTGAACCATTTGTCTCATCAAACCGCACATCCATAGTTTCAACAGTTTTATAGAGAAAGATGTTGAAGACTCTGTAGGAGTGTGAATCCTTTCCATATCCGAGAATGAAGCCTTCATGTGCTTTTGGTGCAAATTTTGACTTGTGATGAGGATCATTGATCCAGCACTTAGCTCCAAATACTCTGAAGTAACTTACGTTAGGCTTCTTTCCAGTGAGGAGTTCATAGGATGTTTTCTTCAGAAGCTTGTGAAGATAAACACGGTTGATGATATGGCATGTAGTATCAATAGCTTCGGGACAGAACCTTCTTGGTGTCTTGTATTCATCGAGCATCGTTCGAGCCATCTCAATTAGAGTTCTGTTCTTGCGCTCAACGATCCCATTTTGCTAAGGTGTATATGGGGATGAGAATTCATGGGTGATTCCCATTTCATTCAGATAAAGATCGAGGCCAGTGTTCTTGAACTCGTGCCATTATCACTCCTGATATGCTTGATCTTGATGCCATAGTTGTTCATGGCACAGTTGGCGAAGCGTCTGAAGACATCTTGCACTTCAGTCTTGTAGAGTATTATGTGCACCCATGTGTATCTTGAATAATCATCAACAATGACGAAGCCATAGAGACATGTCGGTGTACTAAGATAGGGGTACCTTAGTACCCCAACTTGTGCACGGGCAGTGGCAGCTTCCCGCGGCAGGGTCTACCACGTGCTTGCCGAAAACCTCTCTAGTCCTTATTAAGCCATTCAAAAACAAAGTATACAAGACAGAAGATCAAGCCCCCGGCAAGTGGAGCTTGCCGGGAAGGCCGTCCCAGGCTCAAGATTATCTCATTAACTCAAGACCCTGGCAAGAGGAGCTTGCCAGGAAGACCAGAAGATTGCCTCTCAGAAGACACGCCTCGGCGCACCCTGCGCCCCGGCAAGACCCGGGGAGCGACAAGCTTCCCGGCCCGACAAGATCAAGACCCCGGCAAGGTGCTTGCCGGGGGAAGCCTGCACTGTGTGCCTGCGCTCCAGCTCATCGGCCCACGCGTCGCCCTGGGGCCCGTCCAGGGACGCGTGGCGGATGGCTGTGCAGCCTGGGGGACACAGTGGCACTCCACAGTGACGAGGCTACCGCCGTGGCGAACGGAGACGCACGGACGGGCGCTTTTGGGGTCGACGGCGACGGGCATTTAATGCTCTTGTCCCCCACTGTCAAAGTAGGTGATGACCACTGTTCATCCACTATTCACGCACTGTTCCCGCACTATTACAACTACCAACAAAGTTACGTTTTTACCCTCCTCTACGTTGACACCTGTCGGTGACCCCTTGAGCTATAAAAGGAGGCCCATGCACAACGTAGAAAGGGTTCGGAACCTAGACAGCTCTCTCGCTCGGTGTAGCTAGTTCTTCAAGCTCCCGAGCCCAAGAACTTAATACAATCCAAGCAGGAGTAGGGTTTTACGCGTCCATCGCGGCCCGAACCTGGGTAAACTGCCCGCGTGTGTTCTACGATCTGCTCTTTGTGCTCCCTCCGCTCCCTTACCACAACGAACAAGGGGCTCCGGTCCCATAGGTGCTCGTGGTGGACAGTTTCCCCCGACATCTTTGGCGCGCCAGGTAGGGGGCGTCGAGGTTGTGCGAACCTGATCCGGCGCTCACGCGGGCGCATTCTTCGTCAATTTCTCCAGCTTCATCAACAACTTCATCAGCAACAGCATGGCCCCGAAGAAGAAGGCTTCGGAGGTCGCAGGCCCGTCTGCGTCTGTTCCGCCGCCACCAGAACCAACGGTGGGCGGAGGAGACGCCGTCGGAAGGGTGGTCGCCGGTGAGGAAACTCACGGCGCCACCAAATCCAAGGACAAGACGGACGACCGAGCCTCGGTGTCCGTAGACGCGCCACGTCCATCTCAGCAGACGACGACCCAGCAGCGCCGTGGTACGGGAGGTACCATCCGCTTGCTGGGGCAAGGACAAACCGGAGGTTCGCGGGATGCTCCAAGCCACCGTCCTGGCACGAGCAAGGCGCGGTCGCCGGGGCGAGAAACTGCTCCTTCTAACCCTGTTAGAAGTCCGAGCATATCCCGCTCCTCGCACCGCTCGCCCCCGCTCCCCTCCTCTCCAGCAGAAGCACTCGCAAGAGCGCAGCTGCTCCTCGACTTCCCTCCAGCGGCAGACAAAGCCGAAGACTGGAGGGCAACGATCCAAAGCCTCATCGCCTTCGCCAACAACGACACGCCGCAGCAGCCGGCGACATCGCGGCCACGGCAAGTCGAGAAGACGAAGGCCGACGGCGACAAGACCGCCGGGGGTGCAACCACCGTGCACAACCCGCCGCGGAAGCAGAAGACGCCTCCCCGCCGGATTAACGTCGACGACGACTCCACGGCGTCGTCGGATCCGTGGGCTCGTCGGGACCAGCGCCAAGTCCTTGACGACCGGCGACAAGAAGACGCTCGGACGACGATCGAGCGCCGCCGAGAAGCCCGGCGACAATCAGATCAGCGAGCTGGGACCGCTGTCGATACGCACGCGCCCGGTGAACCAGGCGATTTGCCGTATGCGGCAGGTTGCCCTGCGTTTACCCGTGAGCTGCGGCGTGTCCAGTGGCCCAGCATGAAGAACTTCAAGCCCGACGTACCCGAGAAGTACGACGGCAAGACTCACCCCTCGGAGTTTCTCAGCATTTACACCATCGCGGTGCAGGCTGCCGGGGGGCGCGACGAGAAGATACTCGCCAACTACTTCCCGCTAGTGCTTAAGCCAAACGTTCGTTCTTGGCTTATGCACTTGCCGGAAGGCTCCATTTCTTCATGGGCAGATCTTTGCCACCAGTTTGTTGGCGCCTTCACGGGCGGCCATAAACCCCACGGCCAGGAGAGTGATCTCCACATTTTGGCCCAGAAGGAAGGAGAGTCCTTGCGCAAGTACATCCAGCGGTTTAGCCGCGTGCAACACAACATCCCCGACGTCCACCCTGCTGCGGTTATCAGCGCGTTCCACCAGAATGTGCGTAACCGCCGCATGCGGGAAGAACTGGCCATGACCAAGATACGGGATGTCAGCGAGCTCTACGCTCTGGCTGACAAGTGCGCACGCGCCGAAGAGGGGAGGAGACTCCCCGGGGAGGATGCTGGCGCAGGAGGAAGCGACAGCGAGGATGCCGCCCCGGCAAAGAAGAGCCGGCGGCGGAACAATAGGAAGAAGAAGAGCAAGGAAGTGCTGGTCGTCGAGAAGTCCGGCAAGGCGGCTCCCGCCAAACAAGCACAGGCTGGCGGCTCCGGCAAGGAGCCTGCCCCTGTAGCGGCAGCCGACAAGCAGGACGGCTCCGACAAGCAATACTGCAAGATCCACCGCACCAAGGGTCACGACCTCTCCAACTGCAAGCGCGTCGAGTACCTCGTAGAGCAGCAGAAAGCTGAATACGAGCGCCGCGACAAGGAGAAGGCCCAAGGTGGCGGAGGAGAGCCAAGCAAGAAGCGGCCATTCAATGGCCGGGGAGGACGCCGCGGCAAGGCCAAGCAGCGGCAAGGTGATCGACCTCCCCGGGGCCGCGACAAGGACGAAGAAGACGACGACGATGACATGGAGGAAGGTGATGACAGCGAGCAGGAGTTCCAGAAGGCCACGGAAGTCCTGTGTGTCGACGGAGGCGCCTCTCTGCACACTTCCCATCGCCAACTCAAGCAGTGGGTGCGGGAAGTCAACGCAGCTGAGCCGCCCGTCGAGTCACGCAGGCTGCTGAAGTGGTCCAGCACGCCCATCATTTTTGATCTTGAGGATCACCCTGATCGCACCACTGCGGTCGGGTGCTTGCCGATGTTGGTCTCACCAACCATCCGCAACCTCAAGGTCACCAAAATGTTGGTTGACGGCGGGGCCGGCCTAAACTTGATCTCCTCAGCTGTGATCAAGAAACTCCAAATCCCAGATGGCGAGCTCGAAGAGACCGGTTCATTCCAAGGAATAAAACCGGGAAGGAGCAAGCCCAAGGGGAAGATAACTCTGCCGGTGACCTTTGGCGGGGAGCTCAACTTCAGGACGGAGAGAATAACATTCGATGTTGCCGATATCCCATTGCCATACAATGGGATACTTGGACGTCCTGCCCTCGCCAAGTTCATGGCAGCTTCCCACTACGCCTACAATGTACTCAAGATGCCGGGGCCGATAAGCGTCATCTCTGTCCATGGCGACAAGAAGGACGCGCTTATCTGCGCCGACAAGATATACCGGGATGCAGCAGCCGCAGCGGAGAGCAGCACACTTGCCGCTGAAGCTCCCGGGGGGAAGAAGACCAAGACCAAGTCCGGCAAGTGCTCTGGGACCCACTCCGGCAAACGCACCTCTTTGGAGTGCTGCGCTGCCGTCGAGGACGTCCCATCGAGCTCCACCGGCAAGTGCAAGAAGGGGATGGCCGCTCCACCGGCAACCAAGAAGGTGTCCGCCAAGGAGGATGGCACTGGTGGTACCTTCACCATCAGTGCTACGCTTGACAGCAAATAGGAAAGCGCGCTCGTTGCCTTCCTGCGGGCGAATGTCGATGTGTTTGCATGGCAACCATCTGACATCCCCGGCGTTCCCAGGAAGGTGATTGAGCACAAGCTTGCTGTTTGTCCTCATGCGCGGCCCGTCAAGCAGAAGGTCAGGAAGCAAGCCGTGGAGCGCCAAGAATTTATTGCCGAAGAAATCAAGAAGCTGGAAGCAGCGGGCCTAGTTAGAGGCGTGATCCATCCGACGTGGTTAGCAAACCCAGTTGTCGTGCGTAAGGCCAACGGGAAGTGGAGACTGTGTATAGACTTCACTGATGTGAATAAAGCATGTCCCAAGGATCCATTTCCCTTGCCGCGCATTGACCAAATTGTTGACTCCACTGCCGGATGTGAGCTGCTTTCCTTCCTTGATGCATATTCAGGCTACCACCAGATTTTCATGGCCAAGGAAGATGAAGAGAAGACTGCATTTATCACTCCATGTGGCACATATTGCTTCATACGCATGCCCTTTGGATTAAAGAATGCAGGCTCCACATTTGCAAGAGTAGTCTACACTGCTTTTGAGCCACAGATCCACAGAAATGTAGAGGCTTACATGGATGACATAGTGGTCAAGAGCAAGAGCAAAGATACCCTGATCCAAGATTTGGAAGAGACATTTGAGAATCTGCGCAAGATCCGGCTTAAGTTGAACCCCGAGAAGTGCGTCTTTGGAGTCCCTTCCGGCAAGCTTCTCGGGTTCTTTGTGTCCCAGAGGGGGATTGAAGCCAACCCCGACAAGATTAAAGCCATCGAGCATATCGAAGCCCCGAAGCGCGTCAAGGACGTAAGGAGACTTGCAGGTTGTGTGGCTGCCCTCAGTAGGTTCATTTCAAAGTCTGCGGAACGCGCCCTTCCTTTCTTCAAAATCTTGAAGAAGGCAGGTCCTATGAAATGGACTCCGGAAGCGGAGGCAGCGTTGCAAGACTTGAAAGGATACCTATCCTCCACTCCAATACTTGTCGCACCTAGGCCACAAGAGAAGTTGCTGCTATACCTAGCGGCAACCAATCAAGTGGTTAGTGCTGCGTTAGTAGCGGAGAGGGAGGCCGACGAGGTGCCCACACCACCGGCAAGCGAATCCAGCGACAAGCAGGGGGCTCCCCCGACATGCTCTGGCCCCGACAAGGACAACTCTGCGTAGGAACAAGGAGAAGTACAGAAGAAGATGGTGCAGCGCCCGGTGTATTTTGTGAGTTCCCTCTTGCAGGGGGCTAGATCAAGATACTCTGGGGTGCAGAAGTTGCTTTTCGGTCTCCTCATGGCCTCGAGAAAGCTGCGCCATTACTTCCAAGCACATGAGATAACAGTGGTCACTCGTTTTCCGTTGAAGAGGATATTGCACAATCCAGAAGCAACAGGCAGGATCGTCGAGTGGGCACTGGAGCTGTCAAGCTTTGGTCTTAAGTTTGAGAGTACTTCAACTATACAGAGCAGAGCTTTGGCAGAGTTTATAGCTGAATGGACCCCAACGCCCGATGAAGAAGTTCCAGAAACAAGCGTTCCCGTACAAGAAGCGACAAGCGAATGGGTAATGTACTTTGATGGTGCCTTCTCGCTGCAAGGCGCCGGAGCCGGCGTGGTACTCATCGCGCCCACCGGGGAGCACCTCAAGTATGTTATCCAGATGCACTTTCCCAGGGAGCAAGCGACAAACAATACTGCTGAGTATGAAGGCTTGCTCGCCGGCCTCAGGATTGCGGCCGAACTTGGGATCAAGAAGCTGATTGTGCGGGGAGATTCTCAGTTGGTGGTCCGACAAGTCAACAAGAGTTACCAGAGCCCTTTGATGGAAGCTTATGTAGATGAAGTGAGGAAGCTTGAAGAGCACTTTGAAGGTCTGCAAATGGAGCACGTCCCGAGAGCTCAGAATGATATTGCAGATGGCCTTTCAAAGTGTGCTGCGATGAAGTTACCTGTGGAACCAGGGACCTTCTTGCTCAAGCTAACTCAGCCATCCGTTACACCATCAATTGGGCAGCACAAGAAAAGAAAGTTGGTCTCCGGCGACTATTTGCCGGCGGATCTCCCCGAGGCCGCCGCCAAGGTCCCCAAGATCAACGATCAGAACGCTGAGGAACAGTTTGCTCCTGCAG
The DNA here is from genome assembly GCA_902687465.1 of Secale cereale. Lineage (NCBI taxonomy): Eukaryota > Viridiplantae > Streptophyta > Magnoliopsida > Poales > Poaceae > Secale > Secale cereale. The sequence goes on along the minus strand of LR738709.1, from coordinate 44,205,919 downwards.
ACCCAAGGGTCTGTACAGTTGAAGCAAGCGTTCCCGACAAGCCTCGCCCCGGCGAGCTTGCCGGGGGACCGTCAGCTCCGGCGGAGCCCGAGGTTCTTGCCGTAGAAGCTGAGGTTCCCGCAGCGGCCCTCATGCCTTTAGTCCTTGCCGTTGAGCCTCGGGCTCCGGCATGGGCACAGCAGATTGTCCGTTTTCTGCAAACTGGAGAACTTCCCGACGACCCAGAAGAGATAGAAAAGATAACCAGGCAGTCAAGTATGTACCAGTTCGTGGATAACGAACTGTACAGAAGAAGACTCAATGGTGTCAGGTTGAAGTGCATTTCCAGAGAAGATGGACAGAAGCTGTTGGCAGAGATACACGGAGGCATATGTGGCCACCACATTGGCGCAAGGGCACTTGCCGGGAAGGCGTTCCGGCAAGGGTTCTTTTGGCAAGAAGCCCTCCAAGATGCAACTGCACAAGTAACCAAGTGTGAAGCGTGCCAGTTCCATGCCAAACAAATTCATCAGCCAGCTCAAGCTCTCCAGACAATCCCTTTGTCCTGGCCCTTCTCGGTCTGGGGGCTCGATATCCTCGGCCCCTTCCCTCGAGCTGTCGGGGGCTTTGAGTACTTGTATGTTGCAATCGACAAGTTCACAAAGTGGCCAGAAGTGGAACCAGTGAGAAAGGTGACAGCATAGTCAGCAGTCAGGTTCTTCAGATCAATTGTTTGCCGTTTCGGAATCCCTAACAGGATCATCACCGACAACGGTACACAATTTACAAGTCGCACCTTCATGCAGTACGTCAAAGACCTTGGCGCCAAGGTCTGCTTCGCTTCTGTTGCTCACCCGAGGAGCAATGGTCAAGCGGAGAGGGCCAATGCTGAAGTGCTGCGCGGACTCAAGACAAGAACCTTCGACAGGCTGTGCAAGTGCGGAAGAAACTGGATAGAGGAGTTGCCGGCGGCTCTTTGGTCAATCAGAACGACACCAAGTCGAGCCACCGGACAGACACCCTTTGCTCTAGTCTATGGAGCAGAGGCAGTTCTCCCCACGGAACTCGTATACGGATCTCCTCGAGTGCTCGCTTATGATGAGCTCGAGCAAGAGCAACTGCGACAAGATGATGCATTGCTCCTTGAGGAGAGACATCTCCAGGCTGCTGTACGAGCTGCTCGATACCAGCAAGCCTTGCGTCGCTATCATAGCCGCAAGGTCAAGGCCAGGAGTCTCGAGGAAGGCGACCTTGTTCTTCGGCGTGTTCAGTCCGCCAAGAATTCCAACAAGTTGACGCCGAAGTGGGAAGGCCCTTATCGGGTGAGACAAGTCACAAGGCCCGGCGCTGTCCGCCTTGAGACCGAAGAAGGCTTACCGGTGAGCAACTCCTGGAACATAGAGCATCTTCGCAAGTTTCACCCATAAGGCGCGGTTGCCGTGATCCGCTCCGGCAACCACCTTTTGTACAAGTCTTGCCGCTGTTGCATGTAATCCTTTGTACAAAGCCGGGCGCAGATCCCGTGCATCAGTAAAGCTTTTGTGTTTTGCACTATTTGCCATTTCCATGCTTTTCTTCGATATTTGCATGCATTGTTTGGCGTTTTTGTGCAACACGCATACCCGGTAAGCATTAGCACGCCGAAAGGCCCTATACTTGTTTTCCCTCTTCTTTTTTTCTTTCCCTCTTAAGCAGAAGGAATGTTCCTCGCGCACAAGTTTGCCGGGGGGGAAGGAGATGGAGGATGAACCAAGTGCTGTTCAAGAAAGAGAAGCTTGCCGGAGAACGAACAGATTATGAAAGCTAAGTTACCAGAATTTGAGCAGTTCAAATTTTTTAAATTTTAATTATCTTCCTTGAACAACCACACTTTGTATGGAAAACCTGTGCGCGGAGGAACCTACCCGTGGCTAGCCGCACCCTTATCTTGTTTTCGAGTACGCTCAACGACTTAAGTGAGCTGCGACAAGTGTCGCGCCCTTGCTTCGTTTTCGAGTTCGCTCAACAAGCTAAGTGCGTTGCGACTAGCTGCGGCAAGGTTGCTTACCGGTAAGACCTTTGCCAGCAGGCTGCTCAGAGTCCAGCACTCAGCGCTCGCGGCAAGGGCCCCTTGCCGGCAAGTCCCCTAGAAGCGTAGGGTTAAAGGCATACAAAGTAAAGGACCAAAGCAAGGGAGATAACACCGCATTGATTGCTCAGAAATAAAATAATATATTACAAGAGATAACTGGTCGCAATGACTAATAGACTCATGTTCATGACACACTTTGCAGCAGCAAAGGAAATGAAAAGAAAGAGGCCTAATCCACGCGATCGCCTTCACGCCTGGAGATCTTGTTCACCTTGGCGATGATGTGGGCGACCTGCGCCTTCAGTGCCTCCATATCTGCGTCGGCCGGCAAGCTGCGAAGGACGTTGACGAGATTTATGCCAGGGTTGCGATAGACTATCTTCGTCAAGACGCGCTCCAAGGTTCCCGCGCAGAGCTGGCGCGACTCCTCGGCCAGCTGCGCGGGAAGCTTCTCCTGCAGCCGTGCAAGCGCCGGCGCAATCCCCCTGAAGAAAAGACTGAGCTTGGCGCTGTGGGGAAGATTCGGGTCCGGAGAGTACATGAGGTGCTCCACCCTCATCGCCATCAGCTCCTTGTCGATGTTGGCAGCAGAAGCCACCAGATCTTCAGTCCATATTTCAACCGTTCGGCGGAAGTTGTTAGCTGAAGTGGCGGCGCTATCCACCAGGCCTCGCTCCTTGCGGAGCTCGTCCTTCAGCTTCGTTTCGCGATCACGGGCGGCGTCCAGCGAGCCAGTCAGCGTGGAGACCTTCAACTCCAGATCGGCAATTGAGTCCTTGGCGGCCTTGAGCTCGTCGCCCTGCTTGGAGAGGCGTACCTGGAGTTCTGAATTGGTATGGGCGTCTTTCTCGCGCTCTATGTTGAGCGCGGTGACCCTCTCCGTGCTCGCCTTCAGGTACTCCTCCAGCTGCGCCACCTTAGCTTCAAGGTCTTTCTTGGCGGTCTTCGCGGCGGCTGCGGCGGCTTTCGCCTCCTTCAACTCTCCGCCAAGGGCCTGCTCCTGGGCGGTAAGGTCTTCCTCGTGAGCGTCGAGGTCGACCTTCCGCTGAGTGAGCTCCCCTTCTCGCCGGGACAGCTCTTCACCGACTAGTCGCTGCTGCTCCTCGGCCTCAGCTTTCTCCAGGAGGAATTCCTGCTGCTCTCCGGCAAGCCTCTCGCGCTCCTCCGCCAAGTCGCGGAGGGCCGCCTGGTTGGCGGCGCGGAGTTCAGCAGCGCGCTTCTCCAACTCTGCTCCAGCCTTGGCGGCGAGGGCTTCTCGGGAGTCCAGCTTCACCTGCCTGGCCCGGTAAAGGGCCAGGAGCCGGTGAAGCAGTTTCTCCTCCTCGGGCTCATCGCTCCCGCCAGGCGCTTCAACGATCTTCAACCCCGCGGAGGCGAGGACCTCTCCATCAAAGGTCTCTCCCTCCTCGGGGGCTCGCGACGAAGACCCCCACGGCACTTGTATGAAGACGCCGTTGGGGGCCTCAAGATAGAAGCCCGACTGCTCCTTGCCGGCGGAGGGGTCGGCGGCCGACGCAGCGCTCGACGCTCCTGCCGCCTCCGGGCCGGCAGTGTGGTCGCCGTCCCCCTCCCCGGCCGTGGCGTCTGCAGTCGGGGCAGTCTCCTCAGCGGCGGGCTCGTCGGCTCCTGCCATGTCCTCAACGACAGTGGCGTTGCCGGCGTCGCCTTGCGCGCCCTCCTCCTCGACGGTGACCTCCGTCTCCATCCGCTCCGGGGGAGGAGGGTCTAACAGAAGAAGAAGAAAAGAAAAAGATCAAGCAAATATCCAAAAAAGACAAATCCAAGAAGACAAAGCTACAAGACTTACCTTCGTGGACTTCCTCGACGACTGGCTCCCTCGCCGGGGAGTCCTCCCTTGGCGGGGTGGCCACCCTCGTCGGGCTGCCCGCCCTTGGCGGGGTGCCCGTCCTCGTCGGAGCGTCCTCCCTCGCCGGGGAGTTCGTTCTTGGCGGGGAGGGTGGAATCTGCAGCTCCTCGGGAACGGTCTCCGGGCGCTCCTGTGGCTGCGGCTCCACCTCTGCACAAGACAAGCAAGACAAACAGAGCAACGAGATGTTAGTACAAGGCAAAAACCTCAAGTGCGCCCGACGAGCAAAGAGCTCAAGACCAGACTTACGCTGGGGGCTGCGCTGGGGGCTGCTCCTCGGAGCAGCGGTTGGGTCCGGCAAGTTCGTCGCCGGCGCGTCCCCTGTCGCCGCGACGGGCGAGTCGTCCTCGACCACTACCACGGGAACCTTGGCCTTCTTCGCCACCCGCTGGGCCAGGGTCCTGCAATCAAAGCAAGAAGCAAGATCAGAATCATCAAAGAAAGGATCAAGACTGGATCAAAGAAGTCACAAATTGCAAACACTTACTCCTCTTCCTCGTCGTCGTCGCTGAGGGCGGAGAAGTCGAACTCCACCTGAGGTGCTTCCGCGCGAGGAGCAGGAGGAGAAGGCTCCCTCGGGCGCTTGGCGGTCCCCGGGGCTGGGGGCTGCGAAGACCCAGCCTCTGTTGACGCCGAGGCCCGGGGAGCAGGCGGAGCAGCCGCTCCGCTCTGGGAGGATCCCCCTCCACTTGGCGCTGGTGCGCGGGGCGCCTCCGTCGCAGTTTGGCTCGCTCTGGTGGCACGCATCGCCCGGCGAGCAGGCTGTTGTCGGGGCGCCTGCGTCCTCGTCGCCGTAGCCGCCTTGTGGAGGCGCTTCAACGGTGTTCGCTTGGGACTCGCCCGTGGCGGGGAGTTCTCCGAGGACGAGGAGGCCTCGTCGTCGAGCCCCAGAGATCCACCAGTATTCTCGTCGGCCCCGACGTCCTCCTCCTCCTCCTCGGCGGGCTCGCTAGGCCCGGCACCTTGCCCTGCGGCCCTGCTCCCTCCGGCGGCTCCGCTCCCTCCGGCACCTCTGCTTCCTCCGGCAACCTCGCCTCTTGCGGCGGCCTCGCTCACAACCCCGGGGATCCCAGCATGTCTCAGGGAGGGAACCCCGGCAAGCTCGTCGGGTGGAAGCTTGAGCAGTCTGCGGATCTCTGCCTCCTCGGCTTGGCACGACGCGTCCTCGGCCTCTGCCTCGTCGACGGTGAATCCGAAGTCTCCTGCCGCTGCGGCTGCGGCGGCCTCTTCCATCCGGGAAGCAATATAGGCTATGTCCCGATCCGTGGTGGCCCGGGTGAGACCCTTGATCTCCTCGGAGTTCTTCGGCACCTCAACCAAGTTATCAAAGAAGCTCATAATGGCGTCCGGCGTGGGCACTATCCAAGTGGGGTCGACGCCATGAGAATCGCACGCGGGCATCATTGCGCGCAAGGCGTCCCGGGCGGTGCTGTTGCACAGCGGCACCACTCCTCGGGGAGGTCTAAACCACTCCGGATGGGCCGGGTCGTGCTTGAAAAGCTCCCGGACCATCCCCTTCAGTTCCAGCTCCGTGAAGTTGAAGTTCAACCCCGGGCGCAACCTCATAATGTCCGCCGCATTGCCAAACTCCCATGCTGGCCTTTTCCTTTCCTGTAAAGGAGCAATGCGGCGGCGGAGGAAATCTGCTCCTACCTCTCCGATGGTCAACTTAGCTACCCGGAGACGAAGAATCCTGACGAGGGCGACGTTGAGCTTGATGTCATCCGGAGCCAACTCGCTCCAGTCCCTGCCGCGCACTATGGCAGTTGTGCGCGGTGCAGTAAAAGGCTCCGGCTTGTCCTCCACTATCCAACACCAATCCGCGCGCCACTCTTCCCACTTGCCGCGGAGTTCTCCTTTCAGATAAGATTCCTTCTTGTTCAAGCGGAAGATCCAGGAGATGCCGCCGGAGAGGGGAGCGCCAGCCTCTGCTCTAGGCATGAAGAAATGGCGAAAGAGCGCTACATTTGGATAGATCCCTATATAGTTTTCGCACAGATGTGCGAAAACCGCCATCGTAAGGATGGCATTGGGGGTGAAGTCTAAGAGATGGAGGTTGTACGTGTTCATGATGTCACAGAAAAACTCCGAGAACGGAGGGCACAAGCCGCAGTGAAAGAAGACAGCAAAGAAGAAATACCCGCCGGGGTACGCATCTCTGGCGGCGGCCGGGTAGACTCTGGTGCGAGGATGCGCCTTGGTCTCCTTGGCCCAGAAGAGGTAGTACTTGTTCCAGAGCTCCCTCGCGCTGAGCCTCGGCGCGAAGACGACGTTCTTCTTCCGCAGGGCGACGAGCTTCGCCGCCTGCTCGGACTTCTCCCTCTTGGCCTTCTCTGCTTTCGCCTTCTCGGCCTTCGGAGCCATGACGGAGGCGGCGGGGGAAGGGGCGAGAAGCTCGACGGCGCCGCGGGTGCGGAAGAAGGCGGAGGAGGTGTGGAGGCGGAGCGCAGCGGGGGATTTCTGGAGATTGAAGAAGCAATGAAAGCGAAGGAGGGGAACCGCTCCTGCTTCCTCTGCTTTTAAAGGGGGAAGTGGGGGACGTTCCGCATTTCCCATTAAAGAACGTGGCCACGATCTCTCCCACGGCGCCGCAATCGACGCGTGCCGTTAGGGAGGGATGCGGCAGGTGCGGAAGGGGAATTACGGCTTGCCGTGGGCCGCGCGTGCCCGTGCACTGTTTTGGGCCTGGCCCAACAGCGCTCGGCACCGTGTGTGGCCCAGGCCCGGGGGCTCCTGTCGGTGTACTAAGATAGGGGTACCTTAGTACCCCAACTTGTGCACGGGCAGTGGCAGCTTCCCGCGGCAGGGTCTACCACGTGCTTGCCGGAAACCTCTCTAGTCCTTATTAAGCCATTCAAAAACAAAGTATACAAGACAGAAGATCAAGCCCCCGGCAAGTGGAGCTTGCCGGGAAGGCCGTCCCAGGCTCAATATTATCTCATTAACTCAAGACCCTGGCAAGAGGAGCTTGCCAGGAAGACCAGAAGATTGCCTCTCAGAAGACACGCCTCGGCGCACCCTGCGCCCCGGCAAGACCCGGGGAGCGACAAGCTTCCCGGCCCGACAAGATCAAGACCCCGGCAAGGTGCTTGCCGGGGGAAGCCTGCACTGTGTGCCTGCGCTCCAACTCATCGGCCCACGCGTCGCCCTGGGGCCCGTCCAGGGACGCGTGGCGGATGGCTGTGCAGCCTGGGGGACACAGTGGCACTCCACGGTGACGAGGCTACCGCCGTGGCGAACGGAGACGCACGGGCGGGCGCTTTTGGGGTCGACGGCGACGGGCATTTAATGCTCTTGTCCCCCACTGTCAAAGTAGGTGATGACCACTGTTCATCCACTATTCACGCACTGTTCCCGCACTATTACAACTACCACCAAAGTTACGTTTTTACCCTCCTCTACGTTGACACCTGTCGGTGACCCCTTGAGCTATAAAAGGAGGCCCATGCACAACGTAGAAAGGGTTCGGAACCTAGACAGCTCTCTCGCTCGGTGTAGCTAGTTCTTCAAGCTCCCGAGCCCAAGAACTTAATACAATCCAAGCAGGAGTAGGGTTTTACGCGTCCATCGCGGCCCGAACCTGGGTAAACTGCCCGCGTGTGTTCTACGATCTGCTCTTTGTGCTCCCTCCGCTCCCTTACCGCAACGAACAAGGGGCTCCGGTCCCATAGGTGCTCGTGGTGGACAGTTTCCCCCGACAAGACAGGATGTGGTAGAGAATGTGGAGTAGTGTGTAGGGCCAAATAAGTCCATGTGAAGCAGCTCGAAGGGTTTGGATGTTGTCATGATTGTCTTCGAGGGGTGCTTGGCTCTAGTCATTTTCCCAGCTTCACAGGCACCACATAGATGATCTTTCTTGAACTTGACTTCCTCGATGCCTATGACATTCTTCTTCTTTGCGAGAGTGTGCAAGTTCCTCATGCCAGCATGTCCTAGCCTCTGATGCCAGAGCCAGCACTCTAAAGCTTTTGCTAGAAGACATACGGCCATTTGCGGTCCAGCTGAGAAATCTACCATATACAGATCACCTTTTCTGTATCCTTCAAATACTAAAGACTTGTCAGATTCCATTAATACAAGGCAATGAAATTTACCAAAGATCACAATCATGTTTAAGTCACAAAGCATTGAGACAGACATTAAGTTGAAGCCAAGAGATTTAACAAGCATGACTTTATCCATGTGCTGATCTCTTGAGGTTGCAACTCTACCTAGACCCAACACTTTGCTTTTACCAGTATCAGCAAATGTGATGTGACTCTTGTTAGATGGACGTAAGGTTGAGTCCATGAGAAGATTTCGATCACCAGTCATATGATTTGTGCATCCGCTATCCATAATCCATTCTGAAGACTTTGGTGTCACTCCCTACAATGCAGTTAGGAGGATAGGCTTCACCAAAAGCCATTATGAAGCATAAACATTTGAAATATAAGTGGATTATGAAAGCTTAGACGAAGGTTAGAACTGATAAGATGTTCAGCAAGTGATTCATGAATAGTATGAGCAGTAAGTCATTGGGGCATTTGATCTTGTGCCCTACAAGTGTTTTAGGTCCCCAGCAATAGCATCGGAAGCTTTTGATTTTTGGCTGGAGACCTTTCCCTGCAAGAGAAAGTTAGCTCTTCTTGACCACCCACATTTTCAGGGGTGGCTTAGAAGCAATGAGTCTAAGAGCAGCATCTGAGAATTTTGGCTTTGGAGCCCTAGCAAATAGTCTTGCAGGAGGAGAATAATACTCATAAGAGTAGGCAAAAAAATTCTTTGTTTTATGAACATAGCGGTTTGAAGAAACACGCTCATATTCATGGGTCTGGGTATGGTTTCCCTGCAAAACATCCGCGTTAGGCTGACTCGGGTGAGTCCTTTGTCTGTATGAAGCCTTAGGACCATATGAAGCCTTTGGTCCGGGGTTTGTCTTCTTCCCAGGAGGTGTCATGATAACTTTTGCTGGAAGTTTCTCAAGACAACCTTTGGGTACCCAGATCTTCTTCATAGGTGGCCCGTTCCTGCAGTTAGTACCAATATACCTGGCAAACACTTCACCATTTTGATTCTTAAACAGTTTATAGTTTGCATCAAAGGATTCATCAATGATAACAGGATTAGCACAAGTGAAGCTAGATAGGGAAGATGGATCCACTGAAGGTTCCTTTGCAGCAACCCATGTGGTTTTGGGATACTGCTCAGGCTTCCAGTATGAACCATCAACATTCATTTTCCTGTCGAACCCAACACCCTCTTTCCTAGGGTTTCGGTTCAGTATCTGCTTTTTGAGGACATCACATAGAGTCTGATGCCCTTTGAGGCTTTTGTACATCCCTGTTTCAAGAAAAGTCTTCAACCTAGCATTTTCATCAGCAATAGAAGTGGTATCCTCAGCAGAGGGGTTAGTTACCACATCAGCAGTTGAAGATATTGCAACAGTGGAAGCAGTAGAACATTCAGCAACAGATGTAGCATTATCACGCTCAATGCATTTTAGACATGGTGGTTCAAACTCTTCGTGGGTGGAGCTGATCAGTTGTGCGCTGATGGGCCTCGAACCCCTCGTTGGATTACCCCAAGTGGAAGGTGTAAGATGCAGTAAGTAGAAGTGTTTTCCCTTAGCAAAGATGCCAAGGATCGAATCCCCAGAGACTCCTAGGTTCAACAGGTAGGTGTCAACTGCTAACGGCGCAATTAGCAATCAACGTGGACCTGCACACAGATACAAATAACTTTGCTCCCAACGAGTACAGAGAGGTTGTCAATCTCTCCGGCCTTGCAGTTCACAAAGGGTTAAAAGCAATATGATAGTAGTGATAGATAGTGTTTTGCAATAGTAAGTAAAATAGCGGAAAGTAAATAGTGTATGTGATCAATGATGGTAATATGGACCGGGGTCTCATGATGTTCACTAGTGATGTCTCTCTCCCAAAAGACGATAAAACAGCTATGTGAGGTAAACAAATTACAGCTGGGCAATTGACAGGACCACGAACGCAAACCAATGCTGACTACATTGCAAGAAAGGTTGAGGTTCAAAGCATGGGCGGTACGCCAAAGTAAGTAGACCGAAATCCATCAATATCTACTACTAATCATCCACCTTGAGATATCTATCCAGAACATCTCGCTGGTATTAAGTTGCGAGTCCAACCATAGTGTAAACTCAATGCAACAGACAACTGCATTAAAAGAACTTTGCGTAAAGTAAATAATCCTTGCACCCGCGGGCACAAGCACCGTTGTTTTCCCCCTTGTGGCAACAGCACATCCCCTAGACTCATGTTTCTGTCACTCAAGCTAGTCATCGAGGGGCATGAACCCACAATCAAGCATAACGTTCCCTCTTGGAGTCACTACCTACTACTTGGCCAAAGCAATAAATAACAACGGAGAACATGCAAGAATTACTTATGAACTAAAATATAAAAGATGTGAATCAAATATATTACTCAAGATCAATCTGAACATAATCTCATAATCCATCGGATCCCAGCAAACTCAACATAGCAACAGCATAAGGATTACATAGGTGCCTCGATCATGTAGGGCAGCTCACGAGGACTAATTAGTGAAGCACAAGAACGGGAGGAGAACATCACATGGCTACTGGTCATGGACTCATGGTCCAAGGGAGACTACTCACGAGTCATCCGGGAGGCGTCCATGGTGGTGGAGAAGCTCCCGGTGGTGATCCTCCCCTCCGGCAGGGTGCCGGGAAGAGTTCTCCTGGTGCTCCCGATCTTGGAAGCAGCGGCGGCGGCGGAACAGAGATGGGATCGCGAAAAGAAGTCATGTTTCAAGGGTTACGGGGAACCCTTTAAATATCTGCCAAAGTAGGGCACCGGGGGGCTCTCGGGGGGCCGAAGCGCCCCCCCCCCCCCGGCGCGGCCCGGGGGGCGCCCACAGGGCGCCTGGAGCCCCTGTGCCCCCCCCAGGCTCCCCTTCGGTAGCAGTGTCGTTCCCGGAACGCTGATTTTTTATATAATTTTTCTGTATTTTTCTGGGCAGTTCTCGAAACGTGAAAACCTGAAATACAAAAACAGCCGAAAACAGAAACTGGCACTGGGGTGCACTGGATTAGTAAGTTAGTCCAAATATGATCAAAAGTGTATGGAAGTGTATGAATATCATAGCAATATCACCCAAAAGTGGCAAGGAGCAAGCAGAAATTATAGATACGTTTTGGACGTATCAACATCCCCAAGCTTAATTCCTGCTCGTCCTCGAGTAGGTTAATGATAACAAGAATAATTTCTGTGGTGACATGCTATTAACCATATAAGACTTTCTCATAGTCATATGACAAAAGCTTACTGAGACAATGATTCTAAAGTAATTAAGTTGTCTCAAGAGAAAATCACAAATGACTGAAAGTTTTACAACATGAAACTAAAACATCAAAAAGATTTGCAATGAACATGATGTGCAAATATGATCAAGTGATATCTAGCTTGCCCCTTTTAGTGATGCAAAACATAAGTGCAGGGGCACCTTCAAGGTTCAAGTGATGACTAGATACAATCATTTCAAAATAAACGATATCACAATCATGCAAAAGACAATGCTACTTAGGGACAATGCACATTACACTCAGAATGACAATCATGCTCTCAGTAGTTGATGCTTGAAGTGCTAGAGCTTTTTATTTGAAACATGGAAGCAATTGTGTCAACGGTAGTAGTACTTCATATGTGTCATGCATAAAACATCTTATAAGTTGCAAGCCTCATGCATCGAATACCAATAGTGCTCGCTCCTTATCCTAATTAGCTCGGATCCCCATGGGTTATCATTGCATTGCATATGTTTTAACCAAGTGTCACAAAGGGGTACCTCTATGCCACCTGTACAAAGGTCCAAGGAGATAGATCGCATTTGATTTCTCGTTTTTGATAGATCTCAACCTGAGGACATCCATACCGGGACAACATAGAAAATAGATAATGGACTCCTCTTTAAGGCGTAAGCATATTCTCGTGAGAGATTGAGGATTAAGGTCCAAGCTAAAACTTCCACCATGATGCATGGCTTTGGTTGGCGGCCCAATGTTCTTCTCTAACAATATGCATATTAATTCAACCCACGGTAAATCACCCTTACTTCAGACAAGACGAACATGCATAGCAACTCACATGATATTCAACAAAAGTGTGACAGTTGATGGCGTCCCCAGAAACATGGTTACCGCTCAGCAAGCAACTCATAAGAAATAAAATACATAAGCAACATATTCTTTACCACAATAGTTTTTAGGCTACTTTCCCATGAGCTATGTATTGCATGGTTAATTTGCTTAGTGCAGGTGTAGGTTAGCAAAAGACTGGGAGCGACCAACTAAGAGAGCAATGACGGTCATAATTATGCAGAGCGACAAAGCAATATTGAATCAGGCATGGTAGTTATATCGCTACTTAGAAACAAAAGATCACCAAGGCTTGACAGACTTTCTTTACAGTCTTGAATATGCGTGAGCATATGCCAAGTCAATCAAAATAAATTCTCGAAGGAAGATATTACTAAACCATACCACATCATAGGCAAACAAACCAAGTTGGTATTCCAATGACACATTGGGAACCCCCCAGCTATCTGAGATTAACCATAAGAAAACCTGAACTACTAAGCATCATCATGAAAGTAGCATCTTTATCATAGACACATTAACCCATGCAACGGAAGCAAACTCTCTTAATAAGGTGAGCATGGTAATTAAAGAGAGTTCAAGCAACCAACTAAATAAAAGCTCTTGAAGAGATAAGCATGAATACTAAGAGCAAAGTATGATAGTAGCTATTAAAAGATAAAGAACACACACAACATAGATAGACATGAAAATTCTATGTAATGTTCTAGGTAGAGGTGGAGCGTGTTTCTCTCGCACATAAAGGAATGCTGGATTCTGACTCGTTATGAAAAACTTAAAAAGAAAACTAAAAGCAAGACGCTCCAAGCATAGCACATAACACATGAAGTGATAAAAATATAGCGGAACGAAAGACGAACTGATAATGTTGATGGAGAAGGGGATGCACGGGGGCATCCCCAAGCTTAGACGCTTGAGTCTCCTTGAATATTTCTTGGGGGTGCACGGGGGCATCCCCAAGCTTGAGCGCTTGACACTCCTGAATCTTTTTTATCATCTTCCCTCGCACACTTGAAAACTCCCTTCATACATAACTCATTCATAATCTGATTAGCGAGGTTAGTACCCTTAATAAAATAATTATACCTTGCTGGAAATAAGGATATTCTTGAAGTTCTACTGTTTCTCAAGATTTCCAAAAGGTTTTTGCAAAGAAAAAGCAAGTTCTTAATTTGCAAAGTGAAGGTAAGGCAAAACAGGACAGAATCTGTGAAAAACAGAACAGCAGGCAGTAATTGACCTGTTCGGGATACTTCTGCAACTCAAATCAAAAAACTCAGAACTGACGCACGAAAGACAATTATATAGAGAACGCTGTCGAGAAAATTCAGACCAAAAAGATGATCTGGTGATTTTATACGAATTTTTCTATCCAAGGACAGAATCTGTTTCCTGGACAGCACCTCACAACTTTTGAACTTTCTAGCAATCAGAGGCTATACTTGGCACAAATATGAAAAGCAAAGATACAATGATGATGCTACAGCAGTAAACAACATCAAGACACAACAAAAGCAAAAATTTATTCATGTGGGCTGCCTCCCAAAAGCGCTTTCTTTTATGCCTTTAAGCTAGGCATAATGCAAAGATCAAGTTTTATCAAGAGTAAAAGAATAACTAGCCCGTACAACGGACTCAAAAGGTAACTTGACCTTCTTACGAGGGAAGTGTTCCATCCCTTTCTTGAGAGGAAACTGAAATTTTATATTACCCTCTTTCATGTCAATGACAGCACCAACGGTGCGCAAAAAGGGACGTCCCAAAATAATTGGACATGAAGGATCACATTCAATATCCATAATAGTGAAATCAACGGGCACATAATTATCATTGACAATAATAAGAACATCATCGATCCTCCCCAAAGGTTTCTTTATGGAAGAATCAACGAGACGAACACCAAAAGAACAAGAATCATAAGGTTTCAATTTAAGCATATCATATATCCTTTTGGGCATAACAGAGGTACTAGCACCAACATCACATAATGCATAACAAGAGAAGTCATTCAAATAAATTTTTATCATAGGATCCCAACCATCTTCTAGCTTTCTAGGTATGGAGGCTTCTACTCTAAGTTTCTCCTCCCTAGCTTTGATGAGAGCATTAGTGATATGCTCTGTGAAGGCAAGGTTTAGCGTGCTAGTGCAGGGGGTCTCTAGACATTTTGTGAAGGAAATCAATAACTTCTGTAAGAGTGCAATTATCAAAATCAAGGTCACGAGCATCAAGTAAAGTGGTAGTGGTGTCCTTTAGGCTCACCTGGTTGGTAGTTTCTATAGCATCACCATTAATAGGTCCATTGGGACCAGGAGTACATTGGGTGCTAAGAGTGTGAACATCCTCAATAACTTGGATAGTAGCAACAGTGTGGTGGGTAGGAAGGCTCTTAATTCTTTCTTCTTCCTCCCTTTCTCTAGGCCATCTCTCTTTAAGCTTAGCCATCATCCTAATGTTTTCATTGATTTGCACTTGAGTAGCATTAATAGGGATGACTTCCTTCTCCTTAAGAGAAGAAGTTTCAATTTTTAGCAATTTTAACTCATTGGCTAAGTGGTCTACCTTAAAAGAAAGATCATCTAGTTTATGTAGTTTCTCTTCTACATTCTTATTAAAGGCTTTTTGGGTAGTGATGAAATCTCTAAGCATGGTCTCTAGTTCAGTATTGGAGTTCTTGGTACTAGGATAAGCATTGTTGTTCCCATAAGAGTTAGAGGGGAACGGTCTAGAATTGTTACCAAAGTTACTCCTATAAGCATTGTTGTTGAAATTATTTCTAGAGATAAAGTTAACATCTACTTGTTCTTGAGCAATCAAAGAATTTAAAGGAACATCACGAGGATCAACAGTAGATTGCTTCGAAAGTAGAGACATGATCAAGTCAACTTTTTCATTGAGGGAGGAAATCTCCTCGACAGAGTTTACCTTCCTACCTGTTGGAGCGCGTTCGGTGTGCCATTGGGAATAGTTGGTCATCATCTCATCGCGACGCTTTGTGGCAGCACCAAGTGTAGTTGACATAAAAGTTCCTCCCGCGGCCGAATCTAACAAGTTCCGCGAGGTAAAGTTCAAGCCTGCATAAAAAGTTTGGATAACCATCCAAGTAGTCAAACCGTGAGTAGGGCAGTTCTTGATAAGAGACTTCATACGTTCCCAAGCTTGGGCAACGTGTTCATTATCCAATTGTTTAAAATTCATAATGTTACTTCTAAGTTGGATAATTTTAGCAGGTGGATAGTATTTTCCGATAAAAGCATCTTTGCACTTGTCCCATGAATCTATGATATTTCTAGGCAAAGACTGAAACTAAATTTTAGCTCCTCCTCTCAAGGAGAAAGGAAAAAGCTTAAGCTTAACAATATTACCATCTATTTCTTGGTACTTTTGCATATCACAGAGTTCTATAAAGTTGTTCAAGTGTAAAGCAGCATCATCTCTAGCACCGGAGAATTGTTCTCTCATAACTAAGTTCAGTAAAGCAGGTTTAATTTCATATGAAGGTGCTGAAGTGGCAGGTGTAGTGATAGGTGTGCTGATAAAGTCATCGTTGTTGTGACTAGTGAAGTCACACAACTTGGTGTTCTCGGTGGAACCCTTAGTAGCAAGCAAGCAAGATAACTATTTTTGTGATTTTCGATAAAAGGAACTAAAGCAAATAATGAAAGGTAAACTAACAAGACTAAAAAGCAAAGGTAAAAGATAGCATGCAACTCCCCTATCCTGAAGAGTGGAGTCCCCGGCAACGGCGCCATAAAATACTCCTTGATGGGACTCGAACCCCTCGTTGGATTACCCCAAGTGGAAGGTGTAAGATGCAGCAAGTAGAAGTGTTTTCCCTTAGCAAAGATGCCAAGGATCGAATCCCCAGAGACTCCTAGGTTCAATAGGTAGGTGTCAACTGCTAACGGCGCAATTAGCAATCAACGTGGACCTGCACAGAGATACAAATAACTTTGCTCCCAACGAGTACAGAGAGGTTGTCAATCTCTCCGGCCTTGCAGTTCACAAAGGGTTAAAAGCAATATGATAGTAGTGATAGATAGTGTTTTGCAATAGTAAGTAAAATAGCGGAAAGTAAATAGTGTATGTGATCAATGATGGTAATATGGACCGGGGTCTCATTATGTTCACTACTGATGTCTCTCTCCCAAAAGACGATAAAACAGCTATGTGAGGTAAACAAATTACAGCTGGGCAATTGACAGGACCACGAACGCAAACCAATGCTGACTACATTGCAAGAAAGGTTGAGGTTCAAAGCATGGGCGGTACGCCAAAGTAAGTAGACCGAAATCCATCAATATCTACTACTAATCATCCACCTTGAGATATCTATCCAGAACATCTCGCTGGTATTAAGTTGCGAGTCCCACCCATAGTGTAAACTCAATGCAACAGACAACTGCATTAAAAGAACTTTGCGTAAAGTAAACAATCCTTGCACCCGCGGGCACAAGCACCGTTGTTTTCCCCCTTGTGGCAACAGCACATCCCCTAGACTCATGTTTCTGTCACTCAAGCTAGTCATCGAGGGGCATGAACCCACAATCGAGCATAATGTTCCCTCTTGGAGTCACTACCTACTACATGGCCAAAGCAATAAATAACAACGGAGAACATGCAAGAATTACTTATGAACTAAAATATAAAAGAGGTGAATCAAATATATTACTCAAGATCAATCTGAACATAATCTCATAATCCATCGGATCCCAGCAAACTCAACATAGCAACAGCATAAGGATTACATAGGTGCCTCGATCATGTAGGGCAGCTCACGAGGACTAATTAGTGAAGCACAAGAACGGGAGGAGAACATCACATAGCTACTGGTCATGGACTCATGGTCCAAGGGAGACTACTCACGAGTCATCCGGGAGGCGTCCATGGTGGTGAAGAAGCTCCCGGTGGTGATCCTCCCCTCCGGCAGGGTGCCGGGAAGAGTTCTCCTGGTGCTCCCGATCTTGGAAGCGGCGGCGGCGGCGGAACAGAGATGGGATCGCGAAAAGAAGTCATGTTTC
>LR738709.1:44149282-44188837 GCA_902687465.1 Secale cereale | reverse complement strand
CCCCCCAGGCTCCCCTTCGGAAGCAGTGTCGTTCCCGGAACGCTGATTTTTTATATAATTTTTCTGTATTTTTCTGGGCAGTTCTCGAAACGTGAAAACCTGAAATACAAAAACAGCCGAAAACAGAAACTGGCACTGGGGTGCACTGGATTAGTAAGTTAGTCCAAATATGATCAAAAGTGTATGGAAGTGTATGAATATCATAGTAATATCACCCAAAAGTGGCATGGAGCAAGCAGAAATTATAGATACGTTTTGGACGTATCATGCGCGGAGTGACTCATTTTCTTTTTGAAGATCTTCATGAGCCGCTTTCAATTTCTCAAGTTCTCGTTTCCTTTGAATGTAATCGTGGGAAAGCTTTTCATGAGTTTTTGAGAGCGATTCATAAAGACCTTCAAGTTCCTTGTACTTAACATGAAGATTTTTTATGTCTTCAATTAAGGACTGAGAACGGGTCATTTCCGCGTCCAACAGGTCGTCGCTTTTGTCTAACAGTTTTTGAATATGTTCCATGGCTTTCTGCTATTCAGTGGCGATTTTAGCAAGTGTTTTGTAGCTAGGTTTTGATTCACAATCATAGTCATCTTCACTAGATGTTTGAAAGTAAGCATCGCGTGATTTTACCTTGGCACCGCGTGCCATGAAGCAGAAGGTGGGAGCAGAGTCGTCGTCCTCATCATCAATGTTGGGGACGGGGCCATTGTCTTCAGTGTTGAAGATGGACTTGCCAACGTAGGCAGTGGCTAAAGCCAGACTTGCAGCACCAGAATCAGACTCCTCCTCCGACTCCACCTCCGCCTCTTTAGAAGCAAACTCTTCCTCAGAATCCATCTCCTTGCCAACAAATGCGCGAGCCTTGCCAGATGAATTCTTCTTGTGTGATGAATACTTTGATGAAGACTTAGAAGAAGACTTTGAGTATTTCTTCTTTTTCTTGTCATCAAAATCGTATTCCTTGCTCTTCTTCTTCTTCTTCTCATTGTCCCACTGAGGACACTCAGAGATGTAGTGACCAGGTTTCTTGCACTTATGACATGTTCTCTTCTTGTAGTCATGGGTAGAAGCTTCATCATTTCTTGAGCTGGATCGTGAAGACTTTCTGAAGCCTTTCTTCCTAGTGAATTTCTGGAACTTCTTCACAAGCATGGCAAGCTCCTTTCCAATGTCTTCAAGATCATCAGAACTGCAGTCAGATTCTTCTTCAGATGAAGAAACAGCCTTTGCCTTTAAGGCGCGAGATCGGCCATAGTTGGGACCATAGATGTCACGTTTCTCAGATAGCTGGAACTCATGCGTGTTGAGCCTTTCAAGTATGTCAGACGGATCGAGAGTCTTGAAGTCAGGATGTTCTTGAATCATCAGGGCAAGGATATCAAATGAGCTGTCGAGTGATCTCAGGAGAGTCTTGACGATTTCATGCTTGGTAATCTCAGTGGCGCCAAGTGCTTGAAGCTCATTTGTGATGTCAGTGAGACGATCAAATGTGTGCTGGACGTTCTCATTGTCATGTCTCTTGAAGCGATTGAAGAGATTGCGAAGGACGCTGATCCTTTGATCTCTCTGGGTAGAGACTCCTTCATTGACCTTTGAGAGCCAGTCCCAGACTTCCTTTGACGTGTCCAAAGCACTTACACGACCATACTGTCCTTTGGTCAGATAACCACAGATGATGTTCTTGGCCGTTGAATCCAATTGAACGAGCCTCTTGACATCAGCAGGGGTGATACCTTCACCAGTCTTGGGAACGCCGTTCTTGACGACAAACCAGAGGTCCACGTCAATGGCTTCAAGGTGCATGCGCATCTTGTTCTTCCAGTAGGGATATTCGGTGCCATCGAAGGTGGGGCACGCAGCAGAGACTTTGATTATCCCTGCAGTCGACATAGCTAAAACTCCAGGTGGTTAAACCGAATCACACAAAACAAGGGAGTACCTTGCTCTGATACCAATTGAAAGTGCAGTATATCGACTAGAGGGGGGTGAATAGGCGATTTTTATGAAATGCTTCAAAACAAGGTAGTTTTGAAGACAAAAGATAAACTCAATCCTATTAGTATGCAGCGGAAAGTAGACTACACTAGACTAGCCATAGTCATGTATTCAATGAAGTGAAAGCACAAAGACTAATAGCAGCTAGGCAGTAGGGATCATGATGGAAGAAGGAATGAAGCCAATCATAACAAGTAGATACTCAGTGAAGTCAATCAGATAAGGCAAGCATGCAATGACTTCACAACATAGAGCAGTAAGTAAAGGGAAGGAAATGATAGAACCAGTAGCTCGGGGAAGACAGTGATTTGTTAGACCAGTTCCAGTTGTTGTGACAACTATATGTCTGGTTAGGGAGGCTGAGATTTAACTCAGAAGACCGCGTCTTCACCTTGTTCCCCTTGAGCTAAGGACACCTAGTCCTCGCCCAATCACTCGGGTAAGTCTTCAAGGTAGACTTCCAAACCTTCACAGACTTCGTTCACCGGCGATCCACAATGACTCTTGGATGCTCAGAACGCGACGCCTAACCGGCTGGAGGAAACACAGTCCTCAAGTGTAATAAGTCTTCAGGTCACACAGACAGAAAGACTTCAGTGATGCCTAACACTCTTTGGCTCTGGGTGTTTTGGCTTTGTCCAAGCAAGGATTTCTCTCTCAAATGCTTCGGAGGTGGGTTGCTCTCAAACGACAAAAGCCGTGCAATAACTCTGAGTAGCCACCAATGTATGGTGTAGGGGGTGGGCTATTTATAGCCGCTCGACAACCCGACCTGATTTGTCCGAAGTGACCCTGGGTCACTAAGGAACTGACACGTGTTCCAGCGGTCAGATTTCAAACACACACGATAACTTTACTTAAGCTACAAGTAAAGCTGACTCATCCGGCTATGGATAAGATTTGCTCTCATTGTCTTCACTCAAAGATATAGGATTTGGTTGAGCATCACTTCAGTCACTCTAACTTAGTTCACTTGGACCCTACTTAACAGTACGGTGGTTCCTATGACTCAACAAAGAAGAAAAGGAAGCAACGAAACATCTACGTCTTCGCTCTCCATAGTCTTCACACAATGTCTTCTCATGTCATAGTCTTCAATATGATTATCTTCATATACCACCACTGATGTCAATGTCTTCATACATTTTTAGGGGTCATCTCCGGTAGGTAAACCGAATCAATGAGGGACTACTACCTGTGTTATCCTGCAATTCTCACAAACAAATTAGTCCCTCAACCAGGTTTGTCGTCAATACTCCAAAACCAACTAGGGGTGGCACTAGATGCACTTACAACTTAGCATAGAACAAATCAGCTCTTTATTACAGTCTATATGGGTACAAGGGGATTACATCGGCACAGTGACACTACGCCTGCCACGGTTGCTCTATGCAAGCATCAGAACAACATGATGCAGCGGAACAATGACGATGTTGGTGAACTCCACTCTGCAGGGACTCTGGCTGGAACACTTATCCTAACTCGCACACACGTGTTCCACGGCAAACAAGCAATCAAATACGGCATGACCTGCAAGCTGGCATGACACGCCAGGTCAATACATTGAATGTACTTTGCAAGCTCACAATAACCAAAAGCAGTCAAGACAGACAACAACATGGCATTAGCAGGTTAAACCAATCATGAGCATGATACTAACAGAACAACATGGCATGCACCAACTGGACATGATACAACCAGAACAACTTAGCATGGCATGAGCATATGAACATGATGATACTACATGCAACAGGTTAACATTTTCATGCACCAACTTACTCTGCTCGAGTTACCTCGTAACCATCACATACATCAGCTTACTGATACGTCTCCGTCATATCTATAATTTTTGATTGTTCCATGCCAATATTATACAACTTTCATAAACTTTTGGCAACTTTTTATACTATTTTTTGGGACTAACATATTGATCCAGTGCCCAGTGCCAGTTCCTGTTTGTTGCATGTTTTTTGTTTCGCAGAATGTCCATATCAAACGGAGTCCAAGCGGGATAAAAATGGACGGAGATTTTTTTTTGGAATATATGTGAATTTTGGGAAGTGGAATCAATGTGAGAAGATGCCCGAGTGGCCCACAAGGGTGAGGGGCGCGCCCTGGGCCCTCGTGGCCACTCCGTAAGGCGGTGGGTGCCCTTCTTTCGCCGCAAGAAAGCTAATATCCAGATAAAAATCGTGTCCAAAATTCAGCCCAATCGAAGTTACGGATCTCCGGGAATTTAAGAAACGGTAAAGGGCCAGAATCTGGGAACGCAGAAACAGAGAGAGACAAATCCAATCTCGGAGGGGCAAGTGCCCCTCCGCCGCCATGGAGGCCATCGACCAGAGGGGAAACCGTTCTTGTCGGGGATATTACCCCGCGGTATGAACCGGCCGGAATTATAACCCGGCCGGACTTGGCGGTTTACACTTGGAGATTCACTGGCGATCCATTATCACCAGACGGTTTACAAGCAACCTGCTTAAATAATATTACTCACTGACAACCCGGCGTATGGATTATGGATGACAAGGCCCAAGGCCCAGAAGGCCGGTTCATATTAATTGTGGGCCGGTTTAATAATAAAGCGCAAGGAATATTCTCCATAAAGGAAGCAAGACTAGGACTCCTTGTAATAGATCAATCCTAGTCCTACTAGGACTAGTCATGTAAAGCCTCCCCTTCAACATATATAAGGAGGGGCAGGGCTCCCCAAAGAGGACAAGCTTTTAGACAAGCCACAAGTAGACAAGTTTCTAGGGTTAGACACGAAGAGCCGGTTTACCGGCGACACCATCATAATGAGATCTAGCCTCAAACAGCACGTAGGGTTATTACCGGATGATGTTTCCCGGGGCCCGAAGCTGTCTAAATCCGTGTCTTGCATCGCGTCTCTCGATTCCACTCAACCCCTTCAAGCTACCACATAGATGCGCGCCTCAACCCTAAGTCCGTTGATCCGGACATCTGACGTGTTAATTCCACGACAGTTGGCGCCCACCGTGGGGCCTGCGTACGGTGGTGTTGAGTTCTTGGAGGGATCTCTCATATGGATCAAGAAGCTCGCGGTTGACCAGATGAAGAAGAAGAAGAGACAAGCAGGATGACCCGGCATATGATCCGCCGAGACCAACAAGCATTGCTTCCCTGTACAATTAAGAAATTTAAGCCAGATTAATCGTGGTGCCCTGCTAGAAAGCGTCGGGACCGAGGAAGGCCAAGCTCCAATAAGGAAACTAGCAAATCCGCAGAGTTGACAAGACCGCTGGGCAGTCTAATAAATCTGAATCCAGATTGATTCAGGGGTGCTGCTAGAAGTACGGGCCGACAGGATTCATCCATCACGGAAAAATTGCTAAGGCGACAGTTATTTGTTTATTGAGGGGACCGCTGTCAAACCACGGGCCGCTACCATCAAAATTGCGGCAAGGAAAATAAAGCCCGAGACGGACTTGCACATCAACTACCAAAGCCAACTCAGCCCGAGGCAAGACCGATCGCGACCAAAATACAGGTTCGCCGTTCAGGTGCGATCCACGCACGCGACAATGAGCGGCGCCGGCTCACCTGACACCTGCACGCGCCCCGTGCGGACCGAAACTCCGCATCAGCCTCGTCCGCGCTCCCTCCCTGGACGCCGGCGCCGTCACGGCCTCCTTCGCCTTCTGCCTCGTGGATCTCAGCCGGACGCTCAGGACCTTCCAGAGGTGGCGGCGCATCACCCTGGGTTGCGGCAGGGGAGCTTCGAGGAGTCCTGCTCGTGCCACGGGCCGCGCTGGAGGCGTCGGGTTACCTCGCCCGCGACGGCAACCTCTTCGGGCAGTGCAGGGCCGTGCTCTCCCGCGAGACATGCACGTACGGCGGCGACGGCGCCGAGACCGTCGTCCTTCCCTGTGACCCGGGCCATGACCTCGGCGACCTCCTGCGGACCGGCGCGGACGTCACCTTGCTCGTCGGCGCCGAGCCGTTCCGCGCGCACAAGTCCGTACTCGCGGCGCGTTCGCCGGTCTTCGCGGCCGACTTCGCCGGAAGCCTGCTGGACGAGACGCACAAGGTTAAGGACACGGACACGAACGACGAGTCCGAGACCGAGACAGAGGGCCTCAAGTGGCTGAATCGTTGTCTCTCCGAATCACCGTCCGGCCTCGTTATCTGACCGCTCCGCGACGCCCGCTTCTGGACTAAATCGCCTCGCCCCGTGCTCAAGTCGCAAGGCTCCATCTACACTACCCACGCCGGCCGCTTCGCTGCACCACTGCGATACTTCATTAAGTCGTCGGCGAGTTGAAGCAGATAAAACAAAGAAGCAATCGGCGACTTCTCTTCGTTCGTGCGGAGCCCGAGACAAGAAGAGAAAGTCACATAAGGAGATGATCCAGGGGCAAGCATCACGGCCTTCAAGATCTAGGCTACAAACACCACTCCACGTGTTGGCGTTTGATATGTTTTGATCCCGGTATTCACGCTCATCGAACCAATAAAAATCAGGTGACATCCAATTAAGCTGGTTTTGTTAGCATATATTATTTTTTGTCAAGGAGCAGATTATTTTTTGGTCTGCGATATTATTTATGCAGGACGAAGTATACGACAAAGGCGACATCATAAATATGAGGATCGCACCGGA
This sequence comes from Secale cereale, assembly GCA_902687465.1. NCBI lineage: Eukaryota > Viridiplantae > Streptophyta > Magnoliopsida > Poales > Poaceae > Secale > Secale cereale. Next base: position 44,182,221 of record LR738709.1, on the reverse strand, counting down.
TTAAATATCATGGTCAAGTCTCGTGCCTGCGCCGACTATCACTACCGCGGCCGACTCATCAGTCCGCGCCCGCGCGCGCTGGGCTCCAACATCACGACCGATTCCCTCGACAATAGACGAGCGCACGCCGCTGTTTTTTACGGTCCGGTCTACATTAAACACACAGATGTTTGCGCCTGCAAATTAACTCGCCCGCACGTGCCGGCTTACAAAGCCGCGACCGACTCATCTGTTCTCCAGACGAATCAGGTGATATCTATCCTATTTATTTTAAGACTTGTTAATTCATCCGAGCAAAAATACCTCGCCCTGCGGTGTTCTATATGCAGGAAAATTATTTATTGTAAAATGATGCTATACCACGGAGGTGGAGGCACGCCAAACATTGTTCGACACAAGTGATCGTCGTTATTCCTCGGATTCAAGCGCCGGTTTACAACTACGGCCGGTTCACGCATCCACACCGGTTGACGATACGGAGGACAACTTGCTCATCTCCACCGGTTTACAATCCCACTACCGGTTTAACTGTCTGAGCCGCCTCTGATACTATGGTCGTTCTACTGTCCACTCTGTGATCCGGTCTATTCAACATACCGGTTTTAATTCACTCAGGTGATATCCATCTACAATATTATTTCTCTTATTATATATTACTTTTTAAAGAAAACAAGATGCTTTGATCAGTTTATCTGGTTGTGCAGGGCATATGCACAAAGGAGCAATGAAACTCACAAGGAACAAAAGATCACGTCCGGTTCAGGAAGAGGAAAGCCCTGTATAAAGAAAAAGGAAAAACCCCGGCCGGGTTAGGAGGAATGTCAAAGACCCCTGAGGACAGTGGTATCGCCCACACACCTCTTGAGTGGCTATATTATGAAATTTTGGGTTCCCCAAACAAGTGAGTATCAATCCGCAGTCGGTATCAATCCGGAGTCGGTATCAAATCCGCAGTCGGTATCAATCCGGAGTCGGTATCAAATCCGCAGTCGGTATCAATCCGGAGTCGGTATCAAATCCGCAGTCGGTATCAATCCGGAGTCGGTATCAAATCCGCAGTCGGTATCAATCCGCAGTCGGTATCAAATCCGCAGTCGGTATCAATCCGGAGTCGGTATCAATCCGCAGTCGGTATCAATCCGCAGTCGGTATTAACACGTGTTAAAATGATGGCTTGGTTCTTTTGACAGTTTTTTGAGCCTGGCAGCTCTTTGAAAAAGCCTCGATCTCATAGTTTGATTTACAAAAAATGCGTGTTTTTTGGTGTTTCTTGTGCTCTATAACCTTTTAAACCGAGTGGAGCAGCTCCAGAAGTTGACCACCTATTTATAACATCATAAGTCTGGGTCATGAACACCAGCGAGAGTTAAGCCGGTGTGCATCATAACCCGGATCGAACTTCCTGACGAGCTAACAAATTGGCAGTATATGATCAGGTATAATGACCAGTGTTTATTAAACCCGGCCCGATTGTGATCAAACATCATTGGAACCGGTCTTCCAACCGGATTATATTATTCAATAGCCAAACATGGCTGGATTCCTATTATGGTTATCAATATTATGATTGAGGTTTTCAAAGTCGCTTTCAAGCGCAATGGATATTATTTCAACGATGGAAGTGATTTATTTTACAAAGGAATAGTCCCGAGTTGCTGCAGGCTTACAACCCGGCACTTGGGGGCTACATTATTCAGATTAAGATTACATCAAATGCAAAAGTCTCAAGCACACAAGCAAGTTGTCTACTTGACACTTGGGGGCTAATGGGCAGTTGAAAGCAGTAAACAGCAGCAATTCAAATACACAAGTCTCAAGCACACAAGCAAGTTGTCTACTTGACACTTGGGGGCTAATGGAAAGATCATTTGCTTTATCTGGAAGTACCGGTTCACCTTCTAAATGTAGCTAAACCGGAACTTGGGGGCTACCAATCGCTCCTGTCAAACAATTCAAGGTACACAAGTATTCATCCATTATATTGAAAGGCCCGTCTAACTCAGTTGGTAAAGCACAAAGCTCTTAACCTTGTGGACGTGGATTCAAACCCCACGATGGAAGTTACATTATATAAAGTTCATTTCAATAATTATATCTACAAAGTCCCTGATCATTATTACATAATGACCCGGCACTTGGGGGCTATATGTTGCTATTCAAGTTTACATGATCATATTTTCAAAGTCCCTGCTCATTATTGCATAATGACCCGGCACTTGGGGGCTACGTGATATGGAATATTCAGTTTCATAGTGATTGAGATGAACAATCTGGATTTCTTCAAGATCATACAAGGCTATTTTTCAAACGGAGTATATACAAAGTCCCTGCTCATTATTACATAATGACCTGGCACTTGGGGGCTATAGGTAATATGCATATAAAAGAGGAACATCTTCAAATTTTCAGATCTAGCAATCAGATTAATTGTGTGACCCGGCAATTTTGGCAATCATAAACCGGGAAGTTCTACATCTTCAAGCCGGCTGGATATCAGTTGAATATTTCAAAGACCAATATTTTTATCAAGTTAGAGAATTGAAGGCCGATTCAAGTGGATTCTGGATTTACAATATTTCTTATGCAAGCAAGTTGATTATGGAGCTGGTCTATTGATCCGGATTTTCTAGAAGAAGGAAGGACAAGGACTTAAAGATGATCAGGTGCCGGTTTACAAGAAATTCTTAACCCGGAGCACAACCTATCAGTTTCGCTATTGTGTTTATTTTGCAGCATAAAGTTTACCATGGACACATCCAAGCTAAACTTGGGGGCTAATGTCGGGGATATTACCCCGCGGTATGAACCGGCCGGAATTATAACTCGGCCGGACTTGGCGGTTTACACTTGGAGATTCACTGGCGATCCATTATCACCAGACGGTTTACAAGCAACCTGCTTAAATAATATTACTCACTGACAACCCGGCGTATGGATTATGGATGACAAGGCCCAAGGCCCAGAAGGCCGGTTCATATTAATTGTGGGCCGGTTTAATAATAAAGCGCAAGGAATATTCTCCATAAAGGAAGCAAGACTAGGACTCCTTGTAATAGATCAATCCTAGTCCTACTAGGACTAGTCATGTAAAGCCTCCCCTTCAACATATATAAGGAGGGGCAGGGCTCCCCAAAGAGGACAAGCTTTTAGACAAGCCACAAGTAGACAAGTTTCTAGGGTTAGACACGAAGAGCCGGTTTACCGGCGACACCATCATAATGAGATCTAGCCTCAAACAGCACGTAGGGTTATTACCGGATGATGTTTCCCGGGGCCCGAAGCTGTCTAAATCCGTGTCTTGCATCGCGTCTCTCGATTCCACTCAACCCCTTCAAGCTACCACATAGATGCGCGCCTCAACCCTAAGTCCGTTGATCCGGACATCTGACGTGTTAATTCCACGACAGTTCTCCCATCAAGGGAGAAGGTCAAGGAAGAAGAAGAAGGAGGGAGGCTCTCTTCCCCTCGCTTCCAGTGGCGCCGGAGTGCCACCGGGGCCATCATCCTGTGACGGCGATCTACACCAACACCTCTGTCATCTTCACCAACATCTCCATCACCTTCCCCCATCTATCTACAGCGGTCCACTCTCCCGCAACCCGATGTACCATCTACTTGAACATGGTGCTTTATGCTTCATATTATTATCTGATGATGTGTTGCCATCCTATGATGTCTGGGTAGATTTTCGTTGTCCTATCGGTGATTGGTGAATTGCTATGATTGGTTTAATTTGCTTGTGGTTATGTTGTTGTCCTTTGGTGCCCATCATATGAGAGCGCGCGTGGATCACGCCATTGGGTTAGTTGTATGTTGATAGGACTATGTATTGGTGGGCAAGAGTGACAGAAGCTTCAACCTAGCGTAGAAATTGATGCATACGGGATTGAAGGGGGACCAATATATCTTAATGCTATGGTTGGGTTTTACCTTAAAGAACGTTAGTAGTTGCGGATGCTTGCTAATAGTTCCAATCATAAGAGCATAGAATTCCAAGTCAGGGATGACATGATAGCAGTGGCCTCTCCCACATAAAACTTGCTATCGGTCTAGTAACGTAGTCAATTGCTTAGGGACAATTTCGCAACTCCTACCACCACTTTTCCACACTCGCTATATTAACTTTATTTCTTATTTACCTAAACAGCACCTAGTTCATATTTACGTGCTCTTTTTATATTCTTGCAAACCTATCCCACGAAAACTACAAAGTACTTCTAGTTTCATACTTATTCTAGGTAAAGTAAACGTTAAGCGTGCGTAGAGTTGTATCGGTGGTCGATAGAACTTGAGGGAATATTTGTTCTACCTTTAGCTCCTCGTTGGGTTCGACACTCTTACTTATCGAAAGAGGCTACAACTGATCCCCTACACTTGTGGGTTATCAAGACCTTTTTCTGGCGCCGTTGCCGCGGAGCAATAGCGTGGATTTTATTTGTTGTTCTAAGTTTTTCTGGCGCCATTGCCAGGGAGCAATAGCCTGTTTGTGTTATCTCGAGAGGCAAAGATAATCACGTCTTCGTCAGGATGAGTAATCTTGACTTCCTTATTTGCACAATCAATGTTTGCACCATGCTTGGAAAGCCAATCCATCCCAAGAATAAGATCAATGTCGGAGTTGCCGAGAACAACCGGAGAAACCAGAAAACCGTAATCACCCATATGAATAGATATATCCGGAGCAAACACACTAGAATGCATTCGTTTTCCCGGAGAAACAATTGATAGCTCCCTTGGCAAATTTTTGGTGGCAAAATTGTGCTTCGTTGCAAATGGGTGAGAAATGAAAGAGCATGATGCACCCGAATCAAACAACACTTTTGCAGGAATAGAGTTAACTAGAAGATTACTAAGTATCACATCTGAAGAATTCTCTGCTTGAGCTACATTCATCATATTCACTCTTGTTGTCTTGGGATTGTGCTTGACAATAGCAGTGCTGACAGGTGGAGGGGGCGGAAGGCGCCTTGGGTTGGAACACTTGTTAGCATAGTGACCCTTCTGAGTACACTTGTTGCAAACCACTTCTGAGAGAGGACGGTGATAAGGACCACTTCATCTTGAAGCTTGAAACTGAAGCTTGGACTGATTGCTTGGGTTGGGTGGGTGGGAGAAACCACGGCCACCTGAGTGCTTGTTGTTGTTTGGAGGACGGAGCACTAGAGGAGGCGGTAGCCAGAACTTCTGCTGCTTTGCAACCACTTGGGAAGAAGAGGAGGAGTGAACAGCATCTCTGATCCTCTTTTTGGAAGCTTCAACCTTGAGCTGGGCTGCCTCTTGCTTAAGAGCCATATTGTAGAATTGGTCAAATTCATCCGGCTCGAACAAGGTGATAACTAGTTGGAGTTCATCCTTCAGACCACCACGGAACTGATAAATCTTGCTCTTGGCATCTGGGATGTCTTGCTTGGCATAGCGTGCAAGATTCTGGAACTTGACATTATATTGATAGACGGACATGGTGCCTTGCTTCAGGTTGCGCAATTGCTCACGCATGCATTCAATGACACTGGTTGGAATGTGGTGACAGCGGAAATCCTTGCAGAAGTCAGTCCACGAGATCTCACGTCCACCTTTCGAATCTTTGTACTGTTGCCACCAATCAGCAGCTTGATCCTTGAGCTGGAAAGTGGCAAACTTGACATAATCCTCAGGTCTCACGTTACTGCATTCAAAGTGCGTTTTGATGTCTGTTATACAGTCTTCAGCATCTAGCGGATCCACACAGTAACTGAAAGACTTCGGTTGGTTTGCCAGGAATTGGTTGAGGGTTGCAAAGTGAGGTTGATTGAACAGATTGCCTTGGCCTTGGTTCCCATGATTGCCTTGATTTGCTTGGTTGGCTTGAATGTTCTGCATCATTTGCATAAGCATCTGGGTGTTCTGGTTTGTCGCTTGCATAATTGCTCTCCAGGCCTCAGACGGAGGAGGAGGGGAAGGAGGACGTTCAGGAACACGCTCCTCTTCACCCTCTGGGTTAGCGTTGGGAACCCTTTTAGGAGCCATCCTGAATGAGATGACAACTATTAGCCATTGATTGAAAATATATAAGCTGAATCAACGGCTAGCAATTGCAACATAAGTCTTCACAAGAACATTCGAGCAAAATGAACGAATGTAATCCACAGTTTAATGGTACAACAATCTTCTCGAGAAGCCACTTGGGAGAACAAAAGGTAAATAAAAACAACAAGGAGCAGATAGAACACATACAAGATAGAAGTTTCGTTCCACATGTTCGTGCTGAAAGCTCATGGAACGTGTTACAAACGGGTTTTGCCATCCCCGGATCAGCATAGCCAAGGACCCTTTAAGATGCAACTCCCCATTGGAACAACGCCCATAAAACCTCTTCACTCAATGTTGAACCCCGAACTCCATATCATGCACTCGTTGGAAGAATGCCTACGAGCTACTAGATGAACCCACCTATTAATTTCCGAAGGTTTCCGGTTATGCAATTGGGTGTTGGGGATACAGGGGAAGCACCGCGCACTCAACTCTAATCCTACATCCAGTTGTATCCATCCCTCAACACATAACCAGTCATCCTCGGAAACTGTTTACCTCGGACCTTCGAAACGCATCTGCTATACAAGCTGTGGCAATACTCCCGAACTACCTCCCCAGTACTGGGTGATGTCGGGGTTATCTCACCACTAACCGCATAGAAGAGTTTTCGATGTCGGTCGTCTTAAGTATTCTAGAACCGTTGCGATAGATTTGTGACGACAACACCTCGGAGCTCAACTCCCCGGGACACTGCCACAACGCCTAAATGACAGGAGGCATCGAGAACAATGTTCTCGTCACAAAGATATCGGAACAATCTAAACAATACTCGCGTGATCCTAAAAAAAAATTAGTGATTTTTTTAGAGTAGAAGAGATAGAACATCGTCAGGAGTCCTCACCAGAGCGACGAAGGGATGAGGAGTAAAAAGAAATCCTACTCTCTGATATATATATATATATATATATATATATATATATATATATATATATATATATATATATATATATATATATATATATATATATATATATATATAGGACTCAAAACATTTTCATGTGTGTGCCTAGACTCAACTATCAACGATTCGATCAATCAGGGGGGCTCCTAGGTCGGAGAAGGCTCTGATTACCAACTTGTAATGCCCAGTATGTGACTATACCTCCCACATGTTGAGGCACGACTTAAAGGTATAATCACATACTATAATGATCTCAAGAATGGTATCTTTGCACAACTCATGTAAAAGAGGGGATGAAAATGTAAAAGAGTAGTTGGCTTACACTCGCCACGTCACACAATGTAATACATTAACATATATCATCCAATAACATCAGAGTCTGACTATGGACGAAGATCCAAATGAAAGATACCATAAATAAAGCAACACAAGGTCCTGATCATTCTAGTAAGAGCCCTACTGATCCTCGGGGTAAGACACGTAGTATCGCCCATGCTCTTCATCGAACTCCCAATACAACTCTGAACCACCACATGTGTAGTTCTCAACGGTACCTGCATCGGGTGTTGTGTAGAATCTGTGAGCCACGGAGGACTCTGCAATCCCGTTCCCGGGTAGCAATACTATCAAAGCCTTAGGTGTGGAAAAGGCTGAAAACAAGGTTGCAGCAGCACTAGCACTAACTTACGGGTTTAGAGCGAGGAGAGAAAATGCCAACGATCGTCAAAGTGATCACGAAGTGATCCTAACTAAGCACATCAAACATAACCCCACCGTGTTCACTTCCCGAACCCCTTTGGAAAGCGACCGTCACGGTTACTCACGCTGGTAGTGTATTATGAACATAGTGTCAAGTTTTCTACAATCGGATATTAACAAATTCCCATCTGCCACATAACCGCGGGCATGGCTTTCGAAAGATCAAACCCTGCAGGGGTGTCCCAACTTAGCCCATCACAAGCTCACGATCTGCGGAGTCGCAACTCCAAGGTGGGAAGACCCGAGTATTCTCGGAATCCCATGCTCAAGATATTCCGACTAAGGTAATACTAATCCAGCAAGACCTCCCGGCGTGCCGACACCCTGATAGTAGCCGCGCGTATCTCGTCTCAGACCACGACCGGATGGGCGATGCTACAGGTTTTTACCAGCCCTCGGATTTCCCCAAGGTGGCCCTGCAGGACCCCCAGTTTGGACCAACATTCATGTGGAGCACTGGCCCAGGGTTGTTAATTAAGAACTCGGGTTTGCAATGACCTATGCAAGTTTTAGTTATTAGTCAAATGTAAATCCAATGTTGGGCCTTGCTGGAAAAGCTTTAGCGCTAAGCGAGTTATCAAGGGGGGCCCATGAACCCCAACCGTGTTAGGGACGCGAAATCAAGGAACATAACACCGGTTTAAACGGTTCCTAGGGTGTGATACGTCCAAAACGTATCTATAATTTCTGCTTGCTCCATGCCACTTTTGGGTGATATTGCTATGATATTCATACACTTCCATACACTTTTGATCATATTTGGACTAACTTACTAATCCAGTGCACCCCAGTGCCAGTTTCTGTTTTCGGCTGTTTTGTATTTCAGGTTTTCACGTTTCGAGAACTGCCCAGAAAAATCCAGAAAAATTATATAAAAAATCAGCGATACGGAAACAACACTGCGTCCGAAGGGCAGCCTGGGGGGGCCACAGGGGCTCCAGGCGCCCTGTGGGCGCCCCCCACCCCTGGGCCGCGCCGGGGGGGCGCCTCGGCCCCCCGAGAGTCCCCCGGTGCCCTACTTTGGCAGATATTTAAAGGGTTCCCCGTAACCCTTGAAAGAGGACTTCTTTTCGCGATCCCATCTATGTTCCGCCGCCGCCGCCGCTTCCAAGATCGGGAGCACCAGGAGAACTCTTCCCGGCACCATGCCGGAGGGGAGGATCACCACCGGGAGCTTCTCCACCACCATGGACGCCTCCCGGATGACTCGTGAGTAGTCTCCCTTGGACCATGAGTCCATGACCAGTAGCTATGTGATGTTCTCCTCCCGTTCTTGTGCTTCACTAATTAGTCCTCGTGAGCTGCCCTACATGATCGAGGCACCTATGTAATCCTTATGATGTTGCTATGTTGAGTTTGCTAGGATTCGATGGATTATGAGATTATGTTCAGATTGATCTTGAGTAATATATTTGATTCACCTCTTTTATATTTTAGTTCATAAGTAATTCTTGCATGTTCTCCGTTGTTATTTATTGCTTTGGCCGAGTAGTAAGTAGTGACTCCAAGAGGGAACGTTATGCTCGATTGTGGGTTCATGCCCCTCGATGACTAGCTTGAGTGACAGAAACATGAGTCTAGGGGATGTGCTGTTGCCACAAGGGGGAAAACAACGGTGCTTGTGCCCGCGGGTGCAAGGATTGTTTACTTTACGCAAAGTTCTTTTAATGCAGTTGTCTGTTGCATTGAGTTTACACTATGGGTGGGACTCGCAACTTAATACCAGCGAGATGTTCTGGATAGATATCTCAAGGTGGATGATTAGTAGTAGATATTGATGGATTTCGGTCTACTTACTTTGGCGTACCGCCCATGCTTTGAACCTCAACCTTTCTTGCAATGTAGTCAGCATTGGTTTGCGTTCGTGGTCCTGTCAATTCCCAGCTGTAATTTGTTTACCTCACATAGCTGTTTTATCGTCTTTTGGGAGAGAGACATCACTAGTGAACATCATGAGACTCCGGTCCATATTACCATCATTGATCACATCCACTATTTACTTTCCGTTATTTACCTACTATTGCAAAAACTATCTATCACTACTATCATTGCTTTTAACCCTTTGTGAACTGCAAGGCCGGAGAGATTGACAACCTCTCTGTACTCGTTGGGAGCAAAGTTATTTGTATCTGTGTGCAGGTCCACGTTGATTGCTAATTGCGCCGTTAGCAGTTGACACCTACCTGTTGAACCTAGGAGTCTCTGGGGATTCGATCCTTGGCATCTTTGCTAAGGGAAAACACTTCTACTTACTGCATCTTACACCTTCCACTTGGGGTAATCCAACGAGGGGTTCGAGGCCCATCAAGGAGTATTTTCTGGCGCCGTTGCCGGGGACTCCACTCTTCAGGATAGGGGAGTTGCATGCTATCTTTTACCTTTGCTTTTTAGTCTTGTTAGTTTACCTTTTAGTTTTCTTTATGTCTTTTCACTAGTTGTCCTTATGGACAACCCTATTATTGGATCGCTGCTTGCGGGAAGACGCCCCACACCTGTGGTGGTTGATCCTCCCCCTACTGGAATTGTGCCTTATAAAATACCAGCTGGTATTATCAATTATGTTTTGGCTAATCGTTACGCAGGAGACAGACATCCCGGTGAACACTTGCTATATCTGTCACAACTATGTTCATTATTTAAGCTTGCAGGTGTATCGAGGGAGTTTGTCATGAGGAAATTGTTTGTCGTATCACTTATAGATAAAGCTTCAGATTGGTATGGGCTTCTCGATAACTCACACTTGCTGGACTGGCAGGAGCTTATGTCTCTCTTTTATACTAAGTTTTATCCTCTTCATGATGCTTATGTGGAGAGTAAGAGTACCTTTTTGCATGTGGATCATGGTAACAATGCTTTATGTGATGCTTATAATGTTGAGTTTATTCGTGATCCCACTGAAAATTATTATGAGAAGGGAACATATGCTTATAGATATTTCAATAATATCAAGTTCCCTCTCTTTATGTTGAAGGTTTTGAAGCTGCACTTGTTTTGTCTTCCTATGCTTATTGCTTTGTGCTTCAATGAATTATTCTCTTGCAATATTCCTATGCATAGGAAGCATGTCAGGCTTAAATGTGTTTAGTATTTGCTTCTTGATGCTCTCTTTTGTTCTTCAATTCTTATTCCTACAAGAGCATCATTAAAGTCTTATGCCTAGCTTAAAGGCATAAAAGAAAGCGCTTTTGGGAGGCAGCCAACATGAATAAATTTTTGCTTTTGTTGTGTCTTGATGTTGTTTACTGCTGTAGCATCATCATTGTATCTTTGCTTTTCATATTTGTGCCAAGTATAGCCTCCGATTGCTAGAAAGTTCAAAAGTTGTGAGGTGCTGTCCAGGAAACAGATTCTGTCCTTGGATAGAAAAATTCGTATAAAATCACTAGATCATCTTTTTGGTCTAAATTTTTTCGACAGCGTTCTCTATATAATTGTCTTTTGTGCGTCAGTTCTGAGTTTTTTGATTTGAGTTGCAGAAGTATCCCGAACAGGTCAATTACTGCCTGCTGTTCTGTTTTTCACAGATTCTGTCCTGTTTTGCCTAACCTTCACTTTGCAAATTGAGAACTTTCTTTTTCTTTGCAAAAACCTTTTGGCAATCTTGAGAAACAGTAGAAATTCAAGAATATACTTATTTCCAGCAAGGTATAATTATTTTATTAAGGGTACTAACCTCGCTAATCAGATTATGAATGAGTTATGTATGAAGGGAGTTTTCAAGTGTGCGAGGGAAGATGATAAAAAGATTCAGGAGTGTCAAGCGCTCAAGCTTGGGGATGCCCCCGTGCACCCCCAAGAAATATTCAAGGAGACTCAAGCGTCTAAGCTTGGGGATGCCCCCCGTACATCCCCTTCTCCATCAACATTATCAGTTCGTCTTTCGTTCCGCTATATTTTTATCACTTCATGTGTTATGTGCTATGCTTGGAGCGTCTTGCTTTTAGTTTTCTTTTTAGTTTTTCATAACGAGTCGGAACCCATCATTCCTTTATGTGGGAGAGAAACACGCTCCACTTCTACCTAGAACATTACATAGAATTTTCATGTCTATCTATGATGTGTGTGTTCTCTGTCTTTTAAATAGCTACTATCATACTCTGCTCTTAGTATTCATGCTTATCTCTTCAAGAGCTTTTATTTAGATGGTTGCTTGAACTCTCTTTAATTACCATGCTCACCTTATTAAGAGAGTTTGCTTCCGTTGCATGGGTTAATGTGTCTATGATAAAGATGGTACTTTCATGATGGTGCTTAGTAGTTCAGGTTTTCTTATGGTTAATCTCAAATAACTGGGGGGTTCCCAATGTGTTATTGGAGTACCAACTTGGTTTGTTTGCCTATGATGTGGTATGGTTTAGTAATATCTTCCTTCGAGAATTTATTTTGATTGACTTGGCGTATGCTCACGCATATTCAAGACTGTAAAGAAAGTCTGTCAAGACTTGATGATCTTTTATTTCTGAGTAGCGATATAACTGCCATGCCTGATTCAATATTGCTTTGTCGCTCTTCATGATTATGACTGTCATGGCTCTCTTAGTTGGTTGCTCCCAGTCTTTTGCTAACCTACACCTGCACTAAGCAAATTAACCATGCAATACATAGCTCATGGGAAAGTAGCCTAAAAACTATTGTGGTAAAGAATATGTTGCTTATGTATCTTATTTCTTATGAGTTGCTTGCTGAGCGGTAACCATGTTTCTGGGGACGCCATCAACTGTCACACTTTTGTTGAATATCATGTGAGTTGCTATGCATGTTCGTCTTGTCTGAAGTAAGGGTGATTTACCGTGGGTTGAATAACTATGCATATTGTTAGAGAAGAACATTGGGCCGCCAACCAAAGCCATGCATCATGGTGGAAGTTTTAGCTTGGACCTTAATCCTCAATCTCTCACGAGAATATGCTTATGCATTAAAGAGGAGTCCATCATCTATTTTCTATGTTGTCCCGGTATGGATGTCCTCAAGTTGAGATCTATCAAAAACGAGAAATCAAATGCGATCTATCTCCTTGGACCTTTGTACAGGTGGCACAGAGGTACCCCTTTGTGACACTTGGTTAAAACATATGCAATGCAATGATAACCCATGGGGATCCGAGCTAATTAGGACAAGGAGCGAGCACTATTGGTATTCGATGCATGAGGCTTGCAACTTATAAGATGTTTTATGCACGACACATATGAAGTACTACTACCGTTGACACAATTGCTTCCATGTTTCAAAATAAAAAGCTCTAGCACTTCAAGCACCAACTACTGAGAGCATGATTGTCATTCTGAGTGTAATGTGCATTGTCCCAAAGTAGCATTGTCTTTTGCATGATTGTGATATCGTTTATTCTGAAATGATTGTATCTAGTCATCACTTAAACCTTGAAGGTGCCCTTGCATTTATGTTTTGCATCACTAAAAGGGGCAAGCTAGATATCACTTGATCATATTTGCACATCATGTTCATTGCAAATCTTTTTGATGTTTCAGTTTCATGTTGCAAAACTTTCAGTCATTTGTGATTTTCTCTTGAGACAACTTAGTTACTTTAGAATCATTGTCTCGGTAAGCTTTTGTCATATGACTATAAGAAAGTCTTATATGGTTAATAGCATGTCACCACAGAAATTATTCTTGTTATCATTTACCTACTCGAGGACGAGCAGGAATTAAGCTTGGGGATGTTGATACGTCCAAAACGTATCTATAATTTCTGCTTGCTCCATGCCACTTTTGGGTGATATTGCTATGATATTCATACACTTCCATACACTTTTGATCATATTTGGACTAACTTACTAATCCAGTGCACCCCAGTGCCAGTTTCTGTTTTCGGCTGTTTTTGTATTTCAGGTTTTCACGTTTCGAGAACTGCCCAGAAAAATCCAAAAAATATATATAAAAAATCAGCGATACGGAAACAACACTGCGCCCGAAGGGCAGCCTGGGGGGGCACAGGGGCTCCAGGCGCCCTGTGGGCGCGCCCCCCTGGGCCGCGCCGGGGGGGCGCCTCGGGCCCCCAAGAGTCCCCCGGTGCCCTACTTTGGCAGATATTTAAAGGGTTCCCCGTAACCCTTGAAAGAGGACTTCTTTTCGCGATCCCATCTCTGTTCCGCCGCCGCCGCCGCTTCCAAGATCGGGAGCACCAGGAGAACTCTTCCCGGCACCCTGCCGGAGGGGAGGATCACCACCGGGAGCTTCTCCACCACCATGGACGCCTCCCGGATGACTCGTGAGTAGTCTCCCTTGGACCATGAGTCCATGACCAGTAGCTATGTGATGTTCTCCTCCCGTTCTTGTGCTTCACTAATTAGTCCTCGTGAGCTGCCCTACATGATTGAGGCACCTATGTAATCCTTATGCTGTTGCTATGTTGAGTTTGCTGGGATCCGATGGATTATGAGATTATGTTCAGATTGATCTTGAGTAATATATTTGATTCACCTCTTTTATATTTTAGTTCATAAGTAATTCTTGCATGTTCTCCGTTGTTATTTATTGCTTTGGCCGAGTAATAGGTAGTGACTCCAAGAGGGAACGTTATGCTCGATTGTGGGTTCATGCCCCTCGATGACTAGCTTGAGTGACAAAAACATGAGTCTAGGGGATGTGCTGTTGCCACAAGGGGGGAAACAACGGTGCTTGTGCCCGCGGGTGCAAGGATTGTTTACTTTACGCAAAGTTCTTTTAATGCAGTTGTCTGTTGCATTGAGTTTACACTATGGGTGGGACTCGCAACTTAATACCAGCGAGATGTTCTGGATAGATATCTCAAGGTGGATGATTAGTAGTAGATATTGATGGATTTTGGTCTACTTACTTTGGCGTACCGCCCATGCTTTGAACCTCAACCTTTCTTGCAATGTAGTCAGCATTGGTTTGCGTTCGTGGTCCTGTCAATTGCCCAGCTGTAATTTGTTACCTCGCATAGCTGTTTTATCGTCTTTTGGGAGAGAGACATCGCTAGTGAACATCATGTGACTCCGGTCCATATTACTATCATTGATCACATACACTATTTACTTTCCGCTATTTTATTTACTATTGCAAATTACTATCTATCACTACTATCATATTGCTTTTAACCCTTTGTGAACTACAAGGCCGGAGAGATTGACAACCTCTCTGTACTCGTTGGGAGCAAAGTTATTTGTATCTGTGTGCAGGTCCACGTTGATTGCTAATTGTGCCGTTAGCAGTTGACACCTACCTGTTGAACCTAGGAGTCTCTGGGGATTCGATCCTTGGCATCTTTGCTAAGGGAAAACACTTCTACTTACTGCATCTTACACCTTCCACTTGGGGTAATCCAACGAGGGGTTCGAGGCCCATCAGAAACACGCTCCACTTCTACCTAGAACAAAACATAGAATTTTCATGTCTATCCTTGCTGTGTGTGTTCTTTGTCTTTTAATAGCTACTATCATGTTCAGCTCTCAGTTTTCATGCTTATCTTTTTAAAGAGCTTTCGCTTAGTTGGTTGCTTGAACTCTCTTTAGTTATCATGCTTATCTTATTAAGAGAGTTTGCTTCCGTTGCATTGGTTGATATGTCTATGATAAAGATGCTACGTGCATAATGGCGCTTAGTAGTTCATGTTTTCTTATGGTTAGTCTCAAATAGCTGGGGGGTTCCCAATGTGTTATTGGAGTACCAACATGGTTTGTTTGCCTATGATGTGGTATGGTTTAGTAATATCTTCCTTCAAAGAATTTATTTTGATTGACTTGGCGTATGCTCACGCATATTTAAGACTGTAAAGAAAGTCTGTCAAGCCTTGATGATCTTTTGTTTCTAAGTAGCGATATAACTTCCATGCCTGATTCAATGTTGCTTTGTCGTTCTGCATGATTATGACCGTCATTGCTCTCTTAGTTGGTCGCTCCTAGTCTTTTGCTAACCTTCGCCTGTACTAAGCGGACTAACTGCTTGTGCATCCACATCCTTTTAATCCAGTTATGCCATATGAGTCCACCATACCTTCCTACATGGTATTTACCTGCCATTCCTAACGGAGACTTGCATGTGCCATCTCGAAATCATTCAAAGAAAAAAGCATTCCTATTTTGTGCCTCTGTTGTAAGTTCATGAAGAAGTAGTGGTTAATTCATAATCTTTTTAAGTTGGACAAGCTTCACCCCGGGATTGCATGTATAATGTGCAAACACATAATACGAGAAGGAACTGGCATTGAGTGCGCCCGGCTCAAAAAGATAATATAACAAACAAACCCTCCTTCACGCTTTGTTCATGAGAAATCAGAAAACTTTGGCAGTGATAAACAAAGGAGATTAAGAGGATGCGATCATCCTCATTCGGGAGTCGTTCCTCGAAACTTGTCCATCTCAAGAAGTGATTGAGTTATCTGCTAGCATTCGTTAACGAAACATGCATGATCTAAAAAATAATAATTATTACCTCTGTTTTAAAACCAAGAGCTCTGGTACATGTTTTGTCTTTGTTTCCGATTACGGGTTTTCAACCTTGCCAACAAAAGCCACGGTTCGAGAGTCTCCAGCTTCTTTTAAAGCACCAACTACTGAGAGCATGATTGTCATTCTGAGTGTAATGTGCATTGTCCCAAAGTAGCATTGTCTTTTGCATGATTGTGATATCGTTTATTCTGAAATCATTGTATCTAGTCATCACTTAAACCTTGGAGGTGCCCCTGCATTTATGTTTTGCTTCACTAAAGGGGGCAAGCGAGATATCACTTTATCATATTTGCACATCATGTTCATTACAAATCTATTTGATGTTTCAATATCATATTGTAAAACTTTCAGTCCTTTGTGATTTTCTCATGAGGCAACTTAATTACTATAGATTCATTGTCTCAGTAAGCTTTTGTCATATGACTATGAAAAAGTCCTATATGGTTAATAGCATGTCACCACAGAAATTATTCTTGTTATCATTTACCTACTCGAGGACGAGCAGGAATTAAGCTTGGGGATGTTGATACGTCCAAAACGTATCTATAATTTCTGCTTGCTCCATACCACTTTTGGGTGATATTGCTATGATATTCATACACTTCCATACACTTTTGATCATATTTGGACTAACTTACTAATCCAGTGCACCCCAGTGCCAGTTTCTGTTTTCGGCTGTTTTTGTATTTCAGGTTTTCACGTTTCGAGAACTGCCCAGAAAAATCCAGAAAAATTATATAAAAAATCAGCGTTCCGGAAACAACACTGCGTCCGAAGGGCAGCCTGGGGGGGGGCCACCAGGGCTCCAGGCGCCCTGGCGGCGCCCCCCCCCCCCCCTGGGCCGCGCCGGGGGGGCGCCTGGGCCCCTCGAAGCTCCCCCGGTGCCCTACTTTGGCATATATTTAAAGGAACCTCCGAAACCCTCAGAACAGGAACTCTTTTCGCGATCCCATCTCTGTTCTGCCGCCGCCGCCACTTCCAAGATCGGGAGCACCAGGAGAACTCTTCCCGGCACCCTGCCGGAGGGGAGGATCACCACCGGGAGCTTCTCCACCACCATGGACGCCTCCCGGATGACTCGTGAGTAGTCTCCCTTGGACCATGAGTCCATGACCAGTAGCTATGTGATGTTCTCCTCCCGTTCTTGTGCTTCACTAATTAGTCCTCGTGAGCTGCCCTACATGATCGAGGCACCTATGTAATCCTTATGCTGTTGCTATGTTGAGTTTGCTGGGATCCGATGGATTATGAGATTATGTTCAGATTGATCTTGAGTAATATATTTGATTCACCTCTTTTATATTTTTGTTCATAAGTAATTCTTGCATGTTCTCCGTTGTTATTTATTGCTTTGGCCGAGTAGTAAGTAGTGACTCCAAGAGGGAACGTTATGCTCGATTGTGGGTTCATGCCCCTCGATGACTAGCTTGAGTGACAGAAACATGAGTCTAGGGGATGTGCTGTTGCCACAAGGGGGAAAACAACGGTGCTTGTGCCCGCGGGTGCAAGGATTGTTTACTTTATGCAAAGTTCTTTTAATGCAGTTGTCTGTTGCATTGAGTTTACACTATGGGTGGGACTCGCAACTTAATACCAGCGAGATGTTCTGGATAGATATCTCAAGGTGGATGATTAGTAGTAGATATTGATGGATTTCGGTCTACTTACTTTGGCGTACCGCCCATGCTTTGAACCTCAACCTTTCTTGCAATGTAGTCAGCATTGGTTTGCGTTCGTGGTCCTGTCAATTGCCCAGCTGTAATTTGTTTACCTCACATAGTTGTTTTATCGTCTTTTGGGAGAGAGACATCACTAGTGAACATCATGAGACTCCCTTCCATATTACCATCATTGATCACATCCACTATTTACTTTCCGTTATTTACCTACTATTGCAAAAACTATCTATCACTACTATCATTGCTTTTAACCCTTTGTGAACTGCAAGGCCGGAGAGATTGACAACCTCTCTGTACTCGTTGGGAGAAAATTTATTTGTATCTGTGTGCAGGTCCACGTTGATTGCTAATTGCGCCGTTAGCAGTTGACACCTACCTGTTGAACCTAGGAGTCTCTGGGGATTCGATCCTTAGCATCTTTGCTAAGGGAAAACACTTCTACTTACTGCATCTTACACCTTCCACTTGGGGTAATCCAACGAGGGGTTCGAGGCCCATCAGGGTGGCATGAGTGGAACAAAACACCAAGCAAGAGGCTTAGCCTTCCACCCATTACCAATATATAGATGATTTAGTGTAACAGATTATATATTGTGATATCCCAACAATAACTTCATCATGAAGCAAGAATCTTCAAATCTTCACCTGTAACTAACAACGCTATAAGAGGGGCTGAGCGATGCTTACGTAGCCAAACAACGGTTTGCTAGGTGGGTGGTTAGAGAGTTTCATGGCAACAATAGGAGGCTGACAAACAGACATAGGCACCGAGGCAATATCTAAAAGAGCGAGACATCTAGCATAGGCAAAAATAGTAGTGATATCTGGGTAAGGTCATCTTGCCTGTTGATTCCACGGAGGGATCGTAACCTTGCTCCTCACACTCAACCTCGGTAGGAACCTCGTACTCCGTATCGTCACCGGGCTCTAACCAAACACAACAATGCAACAACGGAGCAAAATCAATCACAATGCAATGCTCAGGCACATGATGCATGAACATGATGAACAAGGACAAGAGTAGATATGATGCATGGCCTAGGGTCACAAGAGTGCAACAACATCACAATCAACAAGATCACTCACATGAAAGAAAAACAAACAAAAGAACAACTAACAAGTTTATGTTGATTATTCAAACAAGCATCCAACAAGTTTAAAAGGGTTGGTTAACATGGCAAGGGTGCAACTAACATTACAGCAACATGCTAGCACATTTAAATGGGCTGGAAATAATAAACAACAATTTCCAGAAACTCCCATATTAATAAAAATGCATTTGGGAAAGATCTGAAAAACTTCTGTGATAAAGTTGTCAAACATGCTAAACAACAGCACCAAAATATTCTACACATTTTTCCACCCCAGATGCATATAAAGTTTGTTAAATTTGGAGTTGTAGATATTTATTTATGAATTTTACAAGTTTAAGCATATTTAAAACAATAATAAATTCAAACAACATTTTAAATGTTTTTAAACATGGCAACAAACAACATATTCATCATCTACATAAAATTCTAAGCACTTTTCATATAGGACTTATTTTCATCAGAAACATATTTTTACAGATATTAATTAAACAAGAAAAAATAGCAGAAAAAGGAAAAGAAAAAGAAAAATAGAAAAAGAAAACAACACGCAGGGGTCAGAGTGACCCAGGGCTCATCTAGCCCAAGTCACTGACTAGGGGGGTCCCAGCAGCGCTGACATGGCAACAGTGGGTGCGCGCAAGGGTGAAAGCAGCTAAGTGGCTGGCAGGTGGGGCCTGCCTGTCAGCCTCTCAGGAAAACTAAAAAGGGGACGAATAGCCACTGCCCCCGCAAGGATTCGAACCCAGGACCTCCTGCTAAGTGACGGAGAGACGAACCACTGCGCTATCGATCGGATCTCGACAGATAACAGATGCAACTCTGAAGAAGTAACTGCAGGAGCAGGAAACAGGGGAAACGCAGGGCTCGTCGGAGCTGCTCGTCGGAGCTGCTCCGGCGACCAAACGAGATGGCGGAGAGGTGCAGTGTGCCCCTGGAAGAGTTCTGCATCTACTCGATGCGCTAGCAGCACCTAACGACTACTACAGCGCTGGCGGCGAGCAACGACAGAACGGCGGCGATGGAGCAACGGCGAGACGATGCAGAGACCTAGGCGGAGCAGCGACTGCACAGACAGCTCCTACACGATGCACAGAAGCAAACGTACAGTAAAGCACGGCCTAGAGGGGTCGAAACACTCGCCGGCGACGAGGTCTGACGGCGATGCGCTCGGGCGCTCGAGGAACTAGGACCTAGAGGGCACGCAGGAAGGGGAAAAGGCATGGGGAGAAAGAGGAGCTCACCACGAGCACGGAGATGTGCTCGGCTGGCCCAGTCGTGGACGGAGTCGACGGCAGCGGGTCTCGAACAGGTACGGGTGCCGGAGATGAAGAAGAGGAAGAAGACGTTGGCGTGGGGGCGATCGGCTCCGTGTAGAGGTCATAGTCGAAGTAGTCGACGATGAGGTAGTAGATGGACACCGTTGGCGAGGCTGAGGTCGACGAGGGGCTTGCCGGCGATGAGGTGGCGCTCTCAAATGCGTGCGGGTGATGACTGGAGCGGCGGATCTGGTGGAGCTCGGCTCTTCAGGCGGCGAGAGGAGGAAGGGGAAACCTAGAGAGAGGGGCTGGACACGCTGCGGGTTTAAATGGATGGCCCGGATCACGAGACCTCGACGTCTGTGATCACGGCGAGACGGCGAGCGCGCGCTCTTCTCTGCTTTGCGCTGACAGAGGAAGACGGAGGCGCGGGGCTGTGAGGCAGACAGGTGGGGCCAGGGGGGAAGCCACGGCGCGACTCCGAGCGCTGGCTGGGCCTGCGGGAGAGAGGAGATGGGCCGCGCGCTGTGGAGAAAGAGATGGGCCTGGGGGAGAGAAGGAGGAGGAGGCCCATATCCACTGATGAGTTGATGTTTCTTTTCCTTTTCTTTATTTCTTCAGACAGAAAGAAAAAGAAAAACACAGGCTAAAAGAAAAGGAGTTAGGGGAAAAGAAAAATATCCCCATGCTCAGTGATATGCCCTATTTAATAAAATTGACTTGGTCATTTTTAGAGGCAGAAAAATAAAAGGAGTTTGAATAAGGTTCAAAATCTTATCATTTTAAAACCCAACCAAATCATTTACAAATGGCGTGATATTTGGCAGAGAGATTGTAGGCATGGTGCAAGATTTTTAGGAAAAGAAAGAACAATAATGGGCTTGGCTAGGTGGCTTGCACAATGGAGTAAAGAATGAACAGAAAAGAAAAGAAAGAAGAAGAAGAAGAAGAAGAAGAAGAAGAAGAAGAAGAAGAAGAAGAAGAAGAGGGAAAGCAAAGGAGAGGGGTTAGGGTTTAGCTAGGCATAGCTAGAACCACACACACAACATCACAAGGCCTCACACACACTCATCATACAAAGAAGTAAACTATGATGCCATGATGCTATGATGATGAAGCAATGCAAGGATGCAAATAAAATAAAAAGACGTGGTGAAAGAACATGCGGTGCCCCCATGTTTGGTTTTGGTAATTGATGACAATCTCTATGGACTTATGGTTGTCTTGAGTTATATTTGAAGGGTTTGTCCATAGGCTTTTCTTGGAGTCCACGTGTTGGTTTCAAGGAGAGTTTGTGATGACCAAGGTGCTATTAAGGAATTATACAAAGATTGGTCTTGTGAGTGTTGAGCTTATTGCAAGCATGTCTTGAAGAAGAAGAGTGTGTTATCATTCATGTTTACCTTCAAGACATCATCCAAATGAAGAGAGTTGGAAAGATTCAAGGTTGATCAAGACTAAGTACAGAGAGTGTTTTAAGTTGATCAACACACAAAGCGTAGAAGATGTGCCAAGAGGGATCAAGCGATCCCATGGTATGGTAAGCATTGTCAATTACGCTTAGTGTACTAACCCATGGTCTTTGTGAGAGTTCTATGTGGGGTTAGGTTATCTTCCATGAGCTTGCGTTAAGAGGAAGATCACATACAACCCATGGAGGATGACATCAAATCAAGGTTGTGGTGTGCAAGTTCAAGTGATGCATCATGAGGAGATCAAGTGCTTGAAGCTTGTCGTCCATTGTGGTGACAATGGACTTGTGAAGATATGCCGAAGAGTGGCTCATCCATAGTGGAGTATGGGGGAGCAATCTACTAGTCTTCACCGAGCCAACGCAATCAAGAAAGGTGGTCCAACTTGAGGAAGTCAAGATCGTCTACATCTAGCTCAAGTGGAGTTTGTGCAAGGCAAAGGTTTTCCCTTGATAGGTTCTCTATTTTACCAGTCTCATGGTGGTAGTTTGGAGACCGGGTTATAGGATCGATTGTCGTACTATCAAGGGGGGCTCTCAAGTTGGTAGCTTGATTGTCTCATTAGTAGAGAGTTCAAACCATTGCATCCTTGCATCATGTTTCTTGGTTCTTATTTGGTTCTCTTTGTGAGTCTTAGAGCTTATGGTCATCTTGATGACAAGCTTGAGTTCATCGAAAATGGAGTTCACATGCGTCTTCTATGATGTTTTCGGTGTTGGAGGTTTTACCGGTCTTATCCGAGGAAGGGTTCTCACCATTTTCTTATGGGACTTTTCTAATTTGCTTCTTATTGATATTTCTTTCAAGATTGTGTTAGCCCTTGTCGCTAGCTTTCCAACAAACTTGGTTTTATCA
Source organism: Secale cereale (assembly GCA_902687465.1). Classification (NCBI taxonomy): domain Eukaryota; kingdom Viridiplantae; phylum Streptophyta; class Magnoliopsida; order Poales; family Poaceae; genus Secale; species Secale cereale. The sequence goes on along the minus strand of LR738709.1, from coordinate 44,159,702 downwards.
AATTCGGAGTCCGTTTGCAAAAGTTGTGGCAGTTTTGGTGTTCTGAAAAGGTTGCAGCGGTACTACCACGAATTGAAGCGGATGTAATTTTTTACTACCGCTCCAGAGCGGTACTACCGTGGCTCCTACAGCGGTAGTACCGCTCCGGACCAAAAACTCGTCCCAAGTCCTGCGGTGGTAGGCCCGGATGTAATTTTTTAGTACCGCTCGCAAGCAGTAGTACCGCTACCCTGAGTAGTAGTACCGCTACCCCTAGCGGTAGTACCATGAGGTCAAGCGGTACTACCGCTCCGACGGTTCTTCTGGCCGTGTTACCTCCTCGCTATTGTTTTTCAAAGGGGTACTACCGCCCTAGCGGTAGTACCACTCCTTGGAGCGGTAGTACCGCTCTGTGCGGGCTGTGAGCATAACGGTTGGATTTTTTCCCACCTATAAAAGGGGGTCTTCTTCCCCAATGAACCTTATCCATTGAGCTCGTGTTCTTCCCCCATTGTTGACCTTCTTCGAGCTTGCTATCTCTCAATCCCTCCATGGATTCTTGCTAGTTTTGGGGGGAAAAGAGAGAGGAGATCTAGATCCACATTTCCATCAATCACTTTCTCCTCTAGGTGAGGGGAACCCCTTGGATCTAGATCTTGGAGTTCTTGGTGTTCCCCTTCTTGTTCTTCCTCTCTTTTCCCTCCCTAGCATTGGTTGCTTTGGTGGGATTTGAGAGAGAAGGACCTGGGCACTCTGTGTGCCCTTGCCATTGCATTTGGTGCATCGGTTTGAGTTCTCCACGGTGATACGTGGAAGTGAACTTTGAGAAGCTTATTACTCTTGGGTGTTAGGGCACCCTAGAGCTTGTTCCTCTTGGGTGCCTTGGTGCCCTAGACGGTTTGTGTTGTTCGAAGCTCAATCATTGTGGTGTAAAGCTCCGGGCAAGCGTCGGGGTCTCCAATTAGGTTGTGGAGATTGCCCCTGTCAGGCCCAAGATGCGATTCTATCCCGATCACGTGACACTTACGTGATTGGGGCACAACCGCATTTCGGGCGCTTAGCAAGATGGATATCATTGCATCGTACCATTACATACATACATAGGGGATACAACATTACATACAAATCACATGGATACAACATCATCAAAACAAGTATCCGGCTACGGATACAAACAAGAAAAGCTCAAAGACATCCATCTGCTATCCCAGGCTGCCGACCCGGAACCTAACCCAAGACTGAAGAAGAAGAACTCCAACAAAAGAACAACGTTCTCACGTCAAGACATCGGAAACCTGCACCTGCAACTGTTGTTGTAGTATCTGTGAGCCATGAGGACTCAGCAATCCCATAACCATGGGTAACAAGACTATCAAAGCTTAATAGGTCGGAAGAGGTAAAGTGGTGAGGTTGCAGCAGCGGCTAAGCAAAAGTATGGTGGCTAACTTACGAGTACAAGAACAAGAAGAGCAACTACGCAAACGGTCGCAACTAGTAGTGATCGCTAAAGATCCTGAACTACTTACGAGTCAAACATAACCCCACCGTGTTCTCTTCTCAAAGTGAAAAGAGACCGTCATGGTTACTCACACAGTTGTGTGTTTTACTTCGGATCCTCTGTCAAGTTTTCTACAACCGGACATTAACAAATTCCAATCTGCCACATAACCGCGGGCACGGCTTTCGAAAGATCATAACCCTGCAGGGGTGTCCCAACTTAGCCCATCACAAGCTCTCACGATTAGCTGAAGTGATAAATATAATATCATCACTCCTTATCTTAGGGAAATCCGATCAGGCTCGGCATCCCGGTGCACAAGACATTTCGACAATGGTAAAACAAGTCCAGCAAGACCTCCCGGCGTGCCGACACCCTGATGGTAGCCGCGCGCATCTCGTCTCAGGCCACGTCCGGATGAGCGCTACGTACAGTAACCGAAGACCCCAGATAACTGGGTAGCACCGCAAGTGGCTCTAGTTTGGGACCAACACCATCAGCACTGGCCCCCCTGTTATGTAGAATTAAGAACCCGGGGACATGACCCCCTATGCAATTAATTAATTAAGTTGTTATTATGAGCAAATTAAAACCAATGTTGGGCCTTGCTGGAGGAGTTTTATTCAAAGTCGAACTGTCAAGGGGTCCCCATCCACCCATCGTGTAAGGAACGCAAAATCAAGGAACATAATGTCGGTTTATCGGCGCCTAAGGTGGCATGAGTGGAACAAAACACCGAGCAAAAGGCCAAGCCTTCCACCCATGCCCAGTATATAGGTGTGTTAATAACAATTATAGATATTGTGATATACCAACAACAACAAGTTCCCTCCTGGAACGAATCTTCATCTTCACCTGCAACTAACAACGCTATAAGAGGGGCTGAGCAAGCGGGTAACATAGCCAAACAGTGGTTTTGCTAGGAAGGTTTCAAAGGTTAGAGGTTTCATGGCAACAAGGAGAGGCTGACAATAATGATGGGTAGAGCGACATATAACGATAGCATCGAGACAACTGAGCAAAGGCAATGATAGTAAAGGTATCCAAGGGTATGATCATCTTGCCTGAGATCCCGCAAGGAAGAAGAACGGTTCCATGAAGAAGACGAAGAAGAAGCCTTGAAGAAGAACCACGGGTAGACGAACGAATCCTCACGAACGCAACGGAACAAGCACTAACGAGAAGAAGCAAGCAATACGGTAAACAAACCACTCAAGAACATAACAATATGCACTACCAAGTAGGATGCAAAACAAGTCTACTTATGATGCACAGGAAGTCTACACAGGAAGCACAACAAGGCAAGGTAGGAAGCACAGCAAGTCTATATGATGCAATACATGGCAAGATATGATGCATGACAAATCTATACAGGAAGCACAACAAGTATATACAGGAAGCATAACAAGTCTATACAGGAAGCATAACAAGTCTATGAAGCATAACATGGCAAGGTATGATGCATGACAAAACTAAACAGGAAGCACAACAAGTCTATATAGGAAGCACAGCAAGTCTATACAGGAAGCACAGAAAGTCTATACAGGAAGCACAACAAGTCTATGAAGCATAACATGGCAAGGTATGATGCAAGTCAAATCTATACAGGAAGCATAACAGATGCACTAAGGAAGCACTGAAGATGCACTTAGGATGCACGGAAAGTCAACATAGGAAACATAGAGATACAGCACAAGGAGCATGGCAATATGCATCAAGCAAAATACTTCAAAACATGATAAGAATAGGATAATATGAATCTACATGCAAAAACACACAAGTTACATATAAGGAACACTCCAAACGGAGCAACGGGCTAAAAGATACACAAGAAACAAGATATAACAACAAGCTGAAAATAACAGCCGCATAGCAACTTTGGAGCATGATAAATATAAGCTACAGCACTCAAACATCATGGCAAGAAGCATGGACATAAAGTAGACATATCCTACAGCAAACAAGTCCATTGGAGCATCTCCAAAGGAGCCATGGATCAATAGCAACAAGCTATAACATTTTGAACTTGACAACAAAATCCTGACAACAGTAATTTATAGCAACTTGGGAGCAAGAGTTAAATATTCTACAGCCACACAAATAAGCATGTGAGAGCATGAAAGGATAGCCAACAACATATACAACAAGGAATCATCAAGAGTCACCCCAAAACTATCATGGATTTGCCTAGAACAACAAGCAAACATGGCATCTGAAAATTACAGATTTCAGACTTAGTGAAATTTCACCAAGTGTTAAAACAGCAGTAATATCATGGCATCTTTGTGAGCAAGTTTAAGTCACCTCAAGGCAAGACATGGCAAGTGGTAAGCACCATAGCAAAGTACACATGATGGTGAATCCAAAACATCTAAGCATGCATCAAGGGGACTGATGGGCCTCGAACCCCTCGTTGGTTACCCCAAGTGGAAGGTGTAAGATGCAGTTTTGTGAAAGTGTTTTCCCTTAGCAAAGATGCCAAGGATCGAATCCCCAGAGACTCCTAGGTTCAACAAGTAGGTGTCAACTGCTAATGGCGCAAATTAGCAATCAACGTGGACCTGCACACAAATACAAATAACTTTGCTCCCAACGAGTACAGAGAGGTTGTCAATCCCTCCGGCCTTGTAGTTCACAAAGGATTAAAAGCAATGATAGTAGTGATAGATAATGTTTTGCAATAGTAAATAAAAGCAGAAAAGTAAATAGCGGATGTGATCAATGATGGTAATATGGACCGGAGTCTCATGATGTTCACTAGTGATGTCTCTCTCCCAAAAGACGATAAAACAGCTATGTGAGGTAAACGAATTACAGCTGGGCAATTGACAGGACCACAAACGCAAACCAATGCTGACTACATTGCAAGAAAGGTTGAGGTTCAAAGCATGGGCGGTACGCCAAAGTAAGTAGACCGAAATCCATCAATATCTACTACTAATCGTCCACCTTGAGATATCTATCCAGAACATCTCGCTGGTATTAAGTTGCGAGTCCCACCCATAGTGTAAACTCAATGCAACAGACAACTGCATTAAAAGAACTTTGTGTAAAGTAAACAATCCTTGCACCCGCGGGCACAAGCACCGTTGTTTTCCCCCTTGTGGCAACAGCACATCCCCTAGACTCATGTTTCTGTCACTCAAGCTAGTCATCGAGGGGCATGAACCCACAATCGAGCATAACGTTCCCTCTTGGAGTCACTACCTACTACTCGGCCAAAGCAGTAAATAACAACGGAGAACATGCAAGAATTACTTATGAACATAAATATAAAAGAGGTAGATCAAATATATTACTCAAGATCAATCTGAACATAATCTCATAATCCATCGGATCCCAGCAAACTCAACATAGCAACAGCATAAGGATTACATATGTGTCTCGATCATGTAGGGCAGCTCACGAGGACTAATTAGTGAAGCACAAGAACGGGAGGAGAACATCACATAGCTACTGGTCATGGACTCATGGTCCAAGGGAGACTACTCACGAGTCATCCGGGAGGCGTCCATGGTGGTGGAGAAGCTCCCGGTGGTGATTCTCCCCTCCGGCGGGGTGCCGGGAAGAGTTCTCCTGCTGCTCCCGATCTTGGAAGCGGCGGCGGCGGCGGAACAAAGATGGGATCGCGAAAAGAGTTCCTGTTCTGAGGGTTTCGGAGCACGCTTTAAATATATGCCAAAGGGGGCATCAGGGAAGCTTCGGGGGGCCCAGGCGCCCCCCCGGCGCGGCCCAGGGGGACGCGCCGCCAGGGCGCCTGGAGCCCTGGTGCCCCCCCCCCCCGGCTGTCCTTCGGACGCACGGTAGTTTTCGAAACGCTGATTTTTTATATAATTTTTCTGGATTTTTCCTGGCAGTTCTCGTAACGTGAAAACCTGAAATACAAAAACAGCCGAAAACAGAAACTGGCACTGGGGTGCACTGGATTAGTAAGTTAGTCCAAATATGATCAAAAGTGTATGGAGGTGTATGAATATCATAGCAATATCACCCAAAAGTGGCATGGAGCAAGCAGAAATTATAGATACGTTTTGGACGTATCAACATCCCCAAGCTTAATTCCTGCTCGTCCTCGAGTAGGTAAATGATAACAAGAATAATTTCTGTGGTGACATGCTATTAACCATATAGGACTTTTTCATAGTCATATGACAAAAGCTTACTGAGACAATGAATCTATAGTAATTAAGTTGCCTCATGAGAAAATCACAAATGACTGAAAGTTTTACAATATGAAACTGAAACATCAAAAAGATTTGCAATGAATATGATGTGCAAATATGATAAAGTGATATCTAGCTTGCCCCCTTTAGTGAAGCAAAACATAAATGCAGGGGCACCTTCAAGGTTTAAGTGATGACTAGATACAATGATTTCAAAACAACGATATCACAATCATGCAAAAGACAATGCTACTTTGGGACAATGCACATTACACTCAGAATGACAATCATGCTCTCAGTAGTTGGTGCTTTAACATAAAAGTAAAAGAATGGTTATGTGCTAGAGCTTTTTATTTTGAAAACATGGAAGCAATTTTGTCAACGGTAGTACTTCATATGTGTCATGCATAAGACATCCTATAAGTTGCAAGCCTCATGCATCGTATACCAATAGTGCTCGTACCTTGTCCTAATTAGCTCGGATTTGCATGGGTTATCATTGCATTACATATGTTTCAACCAAGTGTCACAAAGGGGTACCTCTATGCCACCTGTACAAAGGTCCAAGGAGACAAATCGCATTTGATTTCTCGTTTTTGATAGATCTCAACTTGAGGACATCCATACCGGGACAACATAGAAAATAGATGATGGACTCCTCTTCAATGCATAAGCATATTCTCATAAGAGATTGAGGATTAATGTCCAAGCTAAAACTTCCACCATGATACATGGCTTTGGTTGGCGGCCCAATGTTCTTCTCTAACAATATGCATACTCATTCAACCCATGGCAAATCACCCTTACTTCAGACAAGACGAACATGCATAGCTACTCACATGATATTCAACAATAGTGTAATAGTTGATGGCGTCCCCAGAAACATGGTTACCGCTCAGCAAGCAACTTATAAGAAATAAGATACATAAGCAACATATTCTTTACCACAATAGTTTTTAAGCTACTTTCCCATGAGCTATGTATTGCAAAGTTAGTTCGCTTAGTACAGGTGGAGGTTAGCAAAAGACTGGGAGCGACCAACTAAGAGAGCAATGACGGTCATAATCATGCAGAGCGACAAAGCAATATTGAATCAGGCATGGTAGTTATATCGCTACTCAGAAATAAAAGATCATCAAGGCTTGACAGACTTTCTTTATAGTCTTAAATATGCGTGAGCATACGCCAAGTCAATCAAAATAAATTCTTGAAGGAAGATATTACTAAACCATACCACATCATAGGCAAACAAACCATGTTGGTACTCCAATAACACATTGGGAACCCCCCAGCTATTTGAGATTAACCATAAGAAAACCTGAACTACTAAGCACCATTATGCAAGTAGCATCTTTATCATAGACACATTAACCAATGCAACGGAAGCAAACTCTCTTAATAAGGTGAGCATGATAATTAAAGAGAGTTCAAGCAACCAACTAGACAAAAGCTCTTTGAAAAGATAAGCATGAATACTAAGAGCAGAGCATGATAGTAGCTATTAAAAGACAAAGAACACACACAGCATAGATAGACATGAAAATTCTATGTTATGTTCTAGGTAGAAGTGGAGCGTGTTTCTCTCCCACATAAAGAATGCTGAGTTCCGACTCGTTATGAAAAACTAAAAAGAAAACTAAAAGCAAGACGCTCCAAGCATAGCACATAACACATGAAGTGATAAAAATATAGTGGAACGAAAGACGAACTGATAATGTTGATGGAGAAGGGGATGCACGGGGGCATCCCCAAGCTTAGACGCTTGAGTCTCCTTGAATATTTCTTGGGGGTGCACGGGGGTATCCCCAAGCTTGAGCGCTTGACACTCCTGAATCTTTTTATCATCTTCCCTCGCACACTTGAAAACTCCCTTCATACATAACTCATCATAATCTGATTAGCGAGGTTAGTACCCTTAATAAAATAATTATACCTTGCTGGAAATAAGGATATTCTTGAATTTCTACTGTTTCTAAAGATTGCCAAAAGGTTTTTGCAAAGAAAAAGAAGCTCTTGATTTGCAAAGTGAAGGAAAGGCAAAACAGGACAGAATCTGTGCAAAACAGAACAGCAGGTAGTAATTGATTTGTTCGGGATACTTCTGCAACTCAAATCAAAAAACTCAGAACAGACGCACGAAAGACAATTATATAGAGAACGCTGTCGAAAAACTTCAGACCAAAAAGATGATCTGGTGATTTTATACGAATTTTTCTATCCAAGGACAGAATCTGTTTCCTGGACAGCACCTCACAACTTTTGAACTTTCTAGCAATCAGAGGCTATACTTGGCACAAATATGAAAAGCAAGGATACAATGATGATGCTACAGCAGTAAACAACATCAAGACACAACAAAAGCAAAAAATTTATTCATTGGGCTACCTCCCAAAAGCGCTTTCTTTTATGCCTTTAAGCTAGGCATAATGCATAGATCAAGTTGTATCAATTGAACCATCATCAAGATCATCAAAAAGCTCTTCAATAATACAACTAGTATTAAGAGGACTCTCAAATAAAGGCCTCATAGAGATACTTCTAGGTAGAAGACCAAAAGGATAAAAGTCAAGGGAAGATTCATTCATAAATTTATCATAGACAGGTGTTTCTTCCAAGGTCTTTACGGTTTCAACCCCTTTGGCAATAGATGGATTATTTTTAGAACGGGGAGCCTTTGGAACGTGAACGAACTTAGGCTCCCTCTTTGCCGGAGTTTCTACCTTTTTGGTTTTGATCGAGGAGAAAGTAGTTCCTAAGGTATCAAATATTTCCTCAATCTTGTCTATCCTAGAAGAGTCAGAGTCATGGAATTTGACGGTCTCCAAAATTTTGAAAATTTTATGCATGGAGCTATCAAGTCTATTCAAATTCCCTTGGATCTTACGATCCAACTCATTCATCTTATTAATGCTTGGCATCTCTAGCTCTATTTTTTCAAGTTTTTTCATAATGTGAGCTAGGGTGATTTCCTCTCGAATGCTAACAACAGGGAGATTCCCAACAAGATTTTCAATAATACTAAGAGACTCCCAAACTGGGGCCTCTAGGAAATTCCCATTGATAGCAGTATCTAGAATAAACCTATTCCAAGAAGTGATTCCAACATAAAAATTTCTAAGCAAGATAGTAGTAGGTTGCTTCTTGGTGGCTCTTTTTTGTGAATCATTAATTCTATACCAAGCATCTTTCAAACTTTCCCCACCTCTTTGTTTAAAGGTGAGAACTTCTGCCTCGTCAAAGACAAAAGGACCCGACATAATGACAACTAAAGAATAAGATAACTATTTTTGTGATTTTCGATAAAAGGTACTAAAGCAAAAACTGAAAGGTAAACTAACAAGACTAAAAAGCAAAGGTAAAAGATAGCATGCAACTCCCCTATCCTGAAGAGTGGAGTCCCCGGCAACGGCGCCAGAAAATACTCCTTGATGGGCCTCGAACCCCTCGTTGGTTACCCCAAGTGGAAGGTGTAAGATGTAGTGTTGTGGAAGTGTTTTCCCTTAGCAAAGATGCCAAGGATCGAATCCCCAGAGACTCCTAGGTTCAACAAGTAGGTGTCAACTGCTAACGGCGCAAATTAGCAATCAACATGGACCTGCACACAGATACAAATAACTTTGCTCCCAACGAGTATAGAGAGGTTGTCAATCCCTCCGGCCTTGTAGTTCACAAAGGATTAAAAGCAATGATAGTAGTGATAGATAATGTTTTGCAATAGTAAATAAAAGCAGAAAAGTAAATAGCGGATGTGATCAATGATGGTAATATGGACCGGAGTCTCATGATGTTCACTAGTGATGTCTCTCTCCCAAAAGACGATAAAACAGCTATGTGAGGTAAACGAATTACAGCTGGGCAATTGACAGGACCACGAACGCAAACCAATGCTGACTACATTGCAAGAAAGGTTGAGGTTCAAAGCATGGGCGGTACGCCAAAGTAAGTAGACCGAAATCCATCAATATCTACTACTAATCGTCCACCTTGAGATATCTATCCAGAACATCTCGCTGGTATTAAGTTGCGAGTCCCACCCATAGTGTAAACTCAATGCAACAGACAACTGCATTAAAAGAACTTTGCGTAAAGTAAACAATCCTTGCACCCGCGGGCACAAGCACCGTTGTTTTCCCCCTTGTGGCAACAGCACATACCCAAGACTCATGTTTCTGTCACTCAAGCTAGTCATCGAGGGGCATGAACCCACAATCGAGCATAACGTTCCCTCTTGGAGTCACTACCTACTACTCGGCCAAAGCAGTAAATAACAACGGAGAACATGCAAGAATTACTTATGAACATAAATATAAAAGAGGTAGATCAAATATATTACTCAAGATCAATCTGAACATAATCTCATAATCCATCGGATCCCAGCAAACTCAACATAGCAACAGCATAATGATTACATATGTGCCTCGATCATGTAGGGCAGCTCACGAGGACTAATTAGTGAAGCACAAGAACGGGAGGAGAACATCACATAGCTACTGGTCATGGACTCATGGTCCAAGGTGGTGGAGAAGCTCCCGGTGGTGATCCTCCCCTCCGGCAGGGTGCCGGGAAGAGTTCTCCTGCTGCTCCCGATCTTGGAAGCGGCGGCGGCGGCGGAACAAAGATGGGATCGCGAAAAGATTTCCTGTTCTGAGGGTTTCGGAGCACGCTTTAAATATATGCCAAAGGGGGGCATCGGGGAAGCTTCGGGGGGCCCAGGCGCCCCCCCGGCGCGGCCCAGGGGGGGCGCGCCGCCAGGGCGCCTGGAGCCCTGGTGCCCCCCCCC
>LR738709.1:44133624-44147936 GCA_902687465.1 Secale cereale | reverse complement strand
GGCGAAGAGTCGGAAGCACGGCGGCGACGAGTCGGAAGCACAGGTGCAGCGAGGTTGAAGACGAGGTCGGAAGCACGGCGACGAAGAGTCTGAAGCACGGCGGCGACGAGTCGGAAGCATGGCGGCGAAGAGTCGGAAACATTAGGGTTTCAGACGCAAAAATTGGATGGGGTGGACGTTTATATAGGCACAAGGAGCTAGGGTTGTCCAAATGAGGAGAGGTTTTCAGCCACGAGATCACAATTGGATGGCCTAGATGAAGGGAGGGGTTTGAGTTGGGTTGGTGGGCTGTTGGAGGGGTTTCTTGGGCCTCAAAGAGGAGGTACTTTAGCCCACGAGGATAACTGTTGGAGCATCAAACGAACTCCAAACGCGACGAGATTTGACAGGCGGGTTACACATATCAAAACAACATCGCACGACAAGTTTCAACCCATTCCGAGAACATTTTTCGGCCACTCACAAAATAAAAATTCGGAGGCACCGCGGGCGCGTGCAAGTGTGTCTGGGCTCAGAACGGACAACGGAGAGGACGGGCGGACTCGGACGGATGCAAGTTTTGAAAACATGATGATGCAACACACATGATGACATGGCAAGATGCAACACACTAGCAAATGACATGGCAACGGTGACGAATAACTGGCTGACTGTAACATCCCAAATTTTTGAATTTTGGAATGTTAATTATTTAAATAGGAGTAATTCAAATTTTGCTTGTGATGTTTGATCTTAGTTAAATTTGACTAGTATTCGAAACTTTTGGAATTTAAAGGAATAATAAACGAGAGGGAATAAAAGGACTTTCCCAATTATTCATTTGTTTATTATTTTGGGTTTACTAAATATTCAAATGAGAGGGAATAATATGACTTCCCGAATATTCCTTTCGATCTTATTTGAACTTTGAGAATATTCAAAATTGTTTCAACTTGGATATGAGAGAGGATGACATGACTTCCTCAATTTGTTTTTTTTAAACGGGTATGACAATTGAATAATTGTTTATTTGAATTTCGGATTTGAAACAATGCCAACTCTAAAGTAAAAAGAAAAGAAACGAGAGAAGGTAATATGACTCCTTCAATAGGAAGAGATTGGATATGTTTTAAATGTTATTTGAATTTCTTTCTCGAGTCCAAAAATATTTTATAGGACATTTTATAAAAATATTATGTGTATTTTGTTGCGTATTTTGGTCTGATAAAAATGTACACTGTTTTATATATTAGTGATAATATTTTACTGTGTGTTGTGGTATAATTATTAAAAAAAATAGAAAGTCATCTGGTAGTTTTATGTGTAGTCAAACTTTTGTTGTGTAAAGGTTATTTTCTTTTTTGCCAGAAATCACTATTCACTTAAGGTCCAGCGCACAGCACCAGCGTACACAACAACCCAGCGGCGGCCCAAGTCCTTTTCCTCGCGCGCGTCGAAGTTGCAGCAACGTCAGCTAACTGGCCGGCCCATTTTGGCGCAGCACTGCAGCCCAGCACCGCACCCCTCCTTTCGTTTTTTTTTCTTCTTTTCTTCCCTCTCTCCCGCTGACTGCTCTGGCCCACCAGGTCGTCTCTTTCGTCGGGACGAACTCCTGTTCGTTCACGTTTCATCTCGTTGCCGATCCAAATCCTCGCTGATTCGGCCCAGTCTTTGCCCCTAGGCCACGGAATCCACTCCATAAATATTCCCCGTCGTCTTCTCGGTCGATTTTTGGCAAAACCCCTCTCTCCCGAGTCGTAGAACACCCCCACGACCTCGCCAGAGATTCCGCCGGCCGAAGCTTCCGCCACCGGCGTTTCCGTCGTCGACAGAGGGTCTCTGCACCTATCTTCCCCTCTGTCCCCTTCCCCTTCGTCTCCTCTCCGTCCCTTACTTTCTAAGTCATGCAGGGGAGCACCAGGACGACGCCGCAACCCCGACCCGAAGATTACCGCCGCCACCAACAACGGACGCCCCGCTTCGACCTGCATCGACCCAATGCCCCCGACGAGCAACAAGACCACCTCGACCCCCTCGTAGATCCGCACCTCTCCTCCGCCTTCACTGACTCCAAGGGCCACCGGAACGGCCGCTGGCAACAACTCCGAGCCGCCCCGCACTGTTCTTCTTCAAGTCCGGTGACGCAGCCTGCCCTGTTCTCCGGTGAGCATCTCCCGCCGTCCAATTCATGTTGGACCGCCTGGATTAAGTCTCTATTGTTTTTTTTGTTGTTGAAACAGTTTTCTTTTATATGCCGGCTGTTTGCCGTTTAGCCACAACAGCAAACACCTTTCAGCCAATGAAAATGCGGCACGTGGCACATCTACAGTACAGCTGCAGTTCTTCCAGAAATCAGTTTTGGCACATTTTATTTTGGACAGATTTCATACCAAATTTTAATTTAGGTATATCTTTTAGTCTGTAACTCCAAATTCACCGATTCTTTTTCCTGTGTACTCGTATAGACCAGGAGAATACTGTGGAACCAAAATTTCACATGTTTGAATAGTTCAAATTTGAATTTGTTTAAATTTAAATTCAAACTTCCGGAGGCAATATCTTTTAAACCGTATATCCAAATCAGTTGATTCTTTTTGCATTGTGATCCTAGTATACTGCAGATATTCTATACCTGCTGATATGTTATGTTAATTAAGTTTTTATTTGAATTCCTTGTTGTTGACCTTATTGTTGTGTTATGTTGAATACGGTTTGTTTATCGGTGCCTTCGTTATCGTATAGTTTGTCCGGAGTGTGAAGCGGATCGGAGTTGATTGTTAGAGTACTTCGACACCGTTCCAGGCAAGTTTGCATTTTTTATTTGCTCATCCTATATTCTGCTATGCAAGGTGGTCCTGATGCTATGATAAATGTTTGGCTTGATATGTGTATCTCGTGTTGGCATGTTTTGTTGTTGATTGTGTTATGTGATGGTGTGATCAACTTCCTATGGTAGACGTTGGCATGTGTCGCTTGATGCATGGAAGTGGTGAGCGCTTATAGCTGTAGGCTCGGGACTTTTCCTCAAGTGAATGCGTCACTGGCTGAGCGCTCTATCGTCCCTAGAGAATGCGCCATGACTGAGCGCACTTGGGTTATCGGGGCTTTTTCTCACGTGAATGCGTCACTGGCTGAGCACTCTACTATCCCTAGAGAATGCGCCAGGGCTGAGCGCACTTGAGACATCTTGGAGATCTTTATCATCCGGGTTTGTGTGTACCTTGCCTATGTCGTGGAGGTAGGTGAAGGTAGTCTTAGGCGGAATCAAACTTGAGTGTTCTGTTATCATACTTTGCTTGTGGATGTAGGTTTGCTTTATCATTATGTGTAATTTGCCAATACATTCAATGTATTGACCCTTCGTGGCTGCAACTTATCATGTTGCAGGTTTTTCAGATGATCAGTGAGATACAGTAGGGTCGCGAGTCTTCACTCAACATGTTCTCCAGTGGGCATTGATGGACTCATTGTTTGCTTATGCTACCTTTCCGCTGTTGTTATTGAATAAGTTAGCTATGTGCTACTCAGTTTGTAATACTTTGTATATTCTGGATCACACGTTATATTAAATGATGCACTTGTTATTTGATATTCATATGTACTGTGTGTGCTAGCGAGTCAATCCAGGGACTATCACGGTAAGCACAGAGACTCAAATCCTTCGAGATTTGGTCGTTACAGATGGTATCAGAGCAGTGTGTTGACTGTAGGTCGTGACCCTAGAAAATGGATTAGAAAAGCCATAGGAGTGAAAAACTTATTTTACAGCTTGTTGTCTGCTTGTTAGTTCATACTCTTGTACTCATATCTTTACTTTTCAAATATAGATGACCCTTGTAATTATATTAGTGTTATTTAAGGAGTTTAGTTAGCGGACCACCATTCCTAAGTTGTGTTTGATAAACGATTTGCGGTAGTATGATGAGATCATATCTCTTGTGGATATGACCTTACCTGTAGGTCTTGCTTGTGTTGTGTGATATGTTATATATATATGTTTGGTTGGTCATTGCTTTTCGTGTTGTCATATTTCGTGGATTGTTTGTATTATGCAATTGGGTGCTTTGATTGATCTTATGTGCTCTTTTGATGTGATTACCTTAAGATAGTTTGGGTGACTCGTGTGAATTGTGTGAATTTAGTGTTTGGTTTTTGTTGTTGGAGTTTTTGTTGCTAGTATGATGCATATGGGTAGTGTTTTCCCCTTAGATCTTTATTTTGTCTATATCCTAATCTCTGCTGCAACCTAGTGATGAGTTCAAGTTTAACCACATAAGCCAGGATCCACCAAGGAGCAAGCACAATCTTGCTGAAGGAGGAAACCTGGAGGAAGCTACAATTCATCGGCATATGTTTTGCAGTATTTGACGCAAACCTGAGAGTTGACATGAACGCTAGATGCTTTGTTTGGCATGCAAAACCAATGGATTATCCGAACTCAGTTCATGAACAAAAGAAATTTTTGCAATGGTTGTGAGGATGCCCGAGTGTTAGAATGCGAGGTTTTCTAAACCATATACAAAGTAATGATTTGGGTGCGGAATGGATTGATCACCATGCCGACTTACTCTTATTATTCGCTTTTGCTATGTGGAATGGTAAATCTGGAGTGACATACCTATAGTAGAGGTACGTTGATATTAAGCCTTCAACCTTAGAATGGTGTGACATTTGATCCTTGTAGACGGCACCCGTTGCCAATAGTAGGTTATACGGTGAGTATGAACCAAGACCCTTTTCTACAAGAACCCCGATGGAAGTATTCTTGATGACCACCATGAGAGTATCGATATTTGTTTAGTGTTGGCGCAAGACCTGTAAGCCATGAAGTTTCAGTTTATGGAAGACTGCTCTTTTGATGAGGGATTTGGAATTTCAAAGGAGTGTAGGACTTGTATTTGAAGGATTTCATTGAAGGAGTAAGATTGAAGACCAGTGACTCTTATTCTAAGGGTGGTAGTACCCCACACTCTCGCATGAACAATGGATATTCAAGAAGAATCCCGAACCAAACCTTTTCTTTCTAGCCTCTTCGAATCTCGAGGACGAGATTCATTTTAAGGGTGGTAGATTTGTAACATCCCAAATTTTTGAATTTTGGAATGTTAATTATTTAAATAGGAGTAATTCAAATTTTGCTTGTGATGTTTGATCTTAGTTAAATTTGACTAGTATTCGAAACTTTTGGAATTTAAAGGAATAATAAACGAGAGGGAATAAAAGGACTTTCCCAATTATTCATTTTTTTATTATTTTGGGTTTACTAAATATTCAAATGAGAGGGAATAATATGACTTCCCGAATATTCCTTTCGATCTTATCTGAACTTTGAGAATATTCAAAATTGTTTCAACTTGGATATGAGAGAGGATGACATGATTTCCTCAATTTGTTTTTTTTAACGGGTATGACAATTGAATAATTGTTTATTTGAATTTCGGATTTGAAACAATGCCAACTCTAAAGTAAAAAGAACAGAAACGAGAGAAGGTAATATGACTCCTTCAATAGGAAGAGATTGGATATGTTTTAAATGTTATTTGAATTTCTTTCTCGAGTCCAAAAATATTTTATAGGACATTTTATAAAAATATTATGTGTATTTTGTTGCGTATTTTGGTCTGATAAAAATGTACACTGTTTTATATATTAGTGATAATATTTTACTGTGTGTTGTGGTATAATTATTAAAAAAAAAGTCATCTGGTAGTTTTATGTGTAGTCAAACTTTTGTTGTGTAAAGGTTATTTTCTTTTTTGCCAGAAATCACTATTCACTTAAGGTCCAGCGCACAGCACCAGCGTACACAACAACCCAGCGGCGGCCCAAGTCCTTTTCCTCGCGCGCGTCGAAGCTGCAGCAACGTCAGCTAACTGGCCGGCCCATTTTGGCGCAGCACTGCAGCCCAGCACCGCACCCCTCCTTTCGTTTTTTTTTCTTCTTTTCTTCCCTCTCTCCCGCTGACTGCTCTGGCCCACCAGGTCGTCTCTTTCATCGGGACGAACTCCTGTTCGTTCACGTTTCATCTCGTTGCCGATCCAAATCCTCGCTGATTCGGCCCAGTCTTTGCCCCTAGGCTACGGAATCCACTCCATAAATATTCCCCGTCGTCTTCTCGGTCGATTTTTGGCAAAACCCCTCTCTCCCGAGTCGTAGAACACTCCCACGACCTCGCCGGAGATTCCGCCGGCCGAAGCTTCCGCCACCGGCGTTTCCGTCGTCGACAGAGGGTCTCTGCACCTATCTTCCCCTCTGTCCCCTTCCCCTTGGTCTCCTCTCCGTCCCTTACTTTCTAAGTCATGCAGGGGAGCACCAGGACGACGCCGCAACCCCGACCCAAAGATTACCGCCGCCACCAACAACGGACGCCCCGCTTCGACCTGCATCGACCCAATGTCCCCGACGAGCAACAAGACCACCTCGACCCCCTCGTAGATCCGCACCTCTCCTCCGCCTTCACTGACTCCAAGGGCCACCGGAACGGCCGCCGGCAACAACTCCGAGCCGCCCCGCACTGTTCTTCTTCAAGTCCGGCGACGCAGCCTGCCCTGTTCTCCGGTGAGCATCTCCCGCCGTCCAATTCATGTTGGACCGCCTGGATTAAGTCTCTATTGTTTTTTTTGTTGTTGAAACAGTTTTCTTTTATATGCCGGCTGTTCGCCGTTTAGCCACAACAGCAAACACCTTTCAGCCAATGAAAATGCGGCACGTGGCACATCTACAGTACAGCTGCAGTTCTTCCAGAAATCAGTTTTGGCACATTTTATTTTGGACAGATTTCATACCAAATTTTAATTTAGGTATATCTTTTAGTCTGTAACTCCAAATTCACCGATTCTTTTTCCTGTGTACTCGTATAGACCAGGAGAATACTGTAGAACCAAAATTTCACATGTTTGAACTGTTAAAATTTGAATTTGTTTAAATTTAAATTCAAACTTCCGGAGGCAATATCTTTTAAACCGTATATCCAAATCAGTTGATTCTTTTTGCATTGTGATCCTAGTATACTGTAGATATTCTATACCTGCTGATATGTTATGTTAATTAAGTTTTTATTTGAATTCCTTGTTGTTGACCTTATTATTGTGTTATGTTGAATACGGTTTGTTTATCGGTGCCTTCGTTATCGTATAGTTTGTCCGGAGTGTGAAGCGGATCGGAGTTGATTGTTAGAGTACTTCGACACCGTTCCAGGCAAGTTTGCATTTTTTATTTGCTCATCCTATATTCTGCTATGCAAGGTGGTCCTGATGCTATGATAAATGTTTGGCTTGATATGTGTATCTCGTGTTGGCATGTTTTGTTGTTGATTGTGTTATGTGATGGTGTGATCAACTTGCTATGGTAGACGTTGGCATGTGTCGCTTGATGCATGGAAGTGGTGAGCGCTTATAGTTGTAGGCTCGGGACTTTTCCTCAAGTGAATGCGTCACTGGCTGAGCGCTCTATCGTCCCTAGAGAATGAGCCATGACTGAGCGCACTTGGGTTATCGGGGCTTTTTCTCACGTGAATGCGTCACTGGCTGAGCGCTCTACTGTCCCTAGAGAATGCGCCAGGGCTGAGCGCACTTGAGATATCTTGGAGATCTTTATCATCCGGGTTTGTGTGTACCTTGCCTATGTCGTGGAGGTAGGTGAAGGTAGTCTTACGCGGAATCAAACTTGAGTGTTCTGTTATCATACTTTGCTTGTGGATGTAGGTTTGCTTTATCATTATGTGTAATTTGCCAATACATTCAATGTATTGACCCTTCGTGGCTGTAACTTATCATGTTGCAGGTTTTTCAGATGATCAGTGAGATACAGTAGGGTCGCGAGTCTTCACTCAACATGTTCTCCAGTGGGCATTGATGGACTCATTGTTTGCTTATGCTACCTTCTCGCTGTTGTTATTGAATAAGTTAGCTATGTGCTACTCAGTTTGTAATACTTTGTATATTCTGGATCACACGTTATATTAAATGATGCACTTGTTATTTGATATTCATATGTACTGTGTGTGCTAGCGAGTCGATCCAGGGACTAGCACGGTAAGCACAGAGACTCAAATCCTTCGAGATTTGGTCGTTACACTGACACCTGGCGCATCGGTCTCGGGGTGTCACAACACTCCCCTACTAACAAGAGATCTCGTCCCGAGATCTTAGGAACGAGACGGGAGAGAAAAAGGAAGAACAAAGTTCTTCGAGGAGAAAAGAGTGAAACCAAGGAATATTGAGAGGTTGAATAACTTGAAAGAAAGGATACAACGAAGAAGAACGAGATTGAAAGCTCCGGTAAAATGTGCAACAAGGCATAGGACGAGAACCAAGAGGATAAGGATATGAAGCACTAGTTGAAGGAACAAGAATGAATTCGCAACCACTCCGGTTAAGAGATAGAAAAGAAATCTCCACGAAGGTATTCGGGCAGGACTCCGGTTGAAACTGAAAGAAATAGCACACCGGTTGAACATGAATGGAACAGGACAAGAACCTGAGGAGATGGAATAAAACATGACGAAATGAACAAGACAATGCCTCTGGAATAATTGAAAGAAAGCAATGAAAAAGGACGGAGAAGAAGATGACAACTTGAGCACGGGTGACATGAACGAGAATTTATAAGAGAAAGACTTGAACGGAGTTGTTGAGAAAATCAACAACAAAAGAATAAGCTTGTTGTGGACTTAAGAAAATCATCCCGAAACTTGAGGTGAATTATGCCGCAACCAAAAATTGGAATAATTAAGATGAAGCAAGAAATGCAAAACTCCACTTCAATAGAATAGGAGAATTATTTGCGCTCGAGAGGCAAAAGAATACGAATGCTTGAGCTGCTCCAGAAGAATTAGATGAACCTCCACGAAGAACTCCGGTAACAAAAGAAAGGATGATGAATATAGACATGACGGATGACAAGAACAAGATTAAAGCCTTGCGATGATTAGAAGGGGTTCCGACGAGATAACCGAGAAAAACTTTGAACTCCGGGAAGAAAAGATGAAAGCACTTGGAACTAGAATTTATTCATGAAGAATAAACTCTGAAGGAAGGAATTAATCAACATGACGAGAATGAATAAGAATTATGTTATGCTTATCCTCCACCAATTAAATTGATGAGAAGCAATGGATTCACATACTTCTTATTCTCGTTGGAATTGATTAAAGAGGGATATATCGCGAACTTGCGAAAATCTTCATGAAACACCGGTAGGATTGGAATGAACGAATGAATTGATATGATAACACCGGAAAGAAATGTTGAGCGAATCACCGGAAGGAATTGAAGCCGAGTGAAGAAAAGAAATGAACCACTGGGAAGAATTAATCGAATGATGAAAAGAACAAACCACCGAGAAGGATTACAATCGAGTGAAGAACGAGAATTACCACCGTAAGGAATGAAATTGAACGATGCAAGAGGACAAGGCACCGTAAGAATTGAGATTGAGTGAACACGAGAGAATGAATCTCCGGGAAGAATAAAGCACTTGAGGACAATTGAATGACGAAAATGAAGAGATCATGAACTGATTAAAGAATACTTGAACGAAGCACTGGAAAGAATGTGAGACAAACGAAGAGGCATCGATGAAGAATATTTGGAGGACGAAGTTGAAAACTGAGAACGAAGAAATCTTCTGAAATGATGGCCTTCGGAGGAACACAAAGAAAAGAATTGATGAAATACTCCGGACGAACGAAATGGAGAAAGTATGAACCACCGATGAAAAGAATTACAAGCGATCTTGGAGAAGGCACATGACTGATGGAATTCATACTTACGTCACACTTGAAAAGAATTTCGGAACTCCGGGAAATAAAAGAGTCAGGTAAGATCCTAGGAAAAACCTGTGGGTTATGAGCCCACCGAAGAGAAACACCGTTGGAAAGGATCGAAAAGGAGATAGTGCATCGGAACGGTTAAGAGACTCAAATGAGGTGACAACCTCGAATTAATTGGAATACAGACGAATCTTCTGAGATGTCTTCGGAACTCCGGAATAATTAGATGGCGAGAGGTAAACGAGCAAAGTGAAGCAATTGAGCCGAATAAAAAGAATATGAACAACACCGAATACTTGAATTGAATCCACCGGAAAAGAAGAAGAGGTGAAGAATATCAAACGAGAGGAGAACTCATCGGAGAAGAAAAGAGATGAAGGATGACGAGCTAGACGAGAATTCACCAGTTGAAGTAACTGAGGAAAGATTGCAAAGGATTCACACGAGTAGGATAGATACTCGATTAAGGACTCTGGTCCGAGAAGCAAAAAGGGTGGGAGGGTGGGAAAAAGAAAAACCACAACGGACGGGGAAACAACACCGCCTGAAAGAATTGATGTTGCACTTGCAAAGAATAAGAGGGTTGAAACCACTTGACGAGAGATGCACCAGATGAGAGAACTAACAACGCAACAAACGGAAACTATCCACGTGATCCTAAAAAAAATTGAAGGGGAAGAGGAGTAATTCAAAACACCTACGTCAAGATTCCTCACCAGAGCGACGAAGGGGCAGGGAAGTAAAAAGAATTCCTACTCTCCGATATAACTAGACTCCGAAAAAAGTTTTCCTCTAGACTCAACAACGGCCATTCTACGATCAATCAAGGGGGCTCCTATGGTCGGTCGAGGCTCTGATACCAACTTGTCAAGCCCAAGATGCGATTCTATCCCGATCACGTGACACTTACGTGATTGGGGCACAACCGCATTTCGGGCGCTTAGCAAGATGGATATCATTGCATCGTACCATTACATACATACATAGGGGATACAACATTACATACAAATCACATGGATACAACATCATCAAAACAAGTATCCGACTACAGATACAAACAAGAAACGCTCAAAGACATCCATCTGCTATCCCAGGCTGCCGACCCGGAACCTAACCCAAGACTGAAGAAGAAGAACTCCAACAAAAGAACAATGCTCTCACGTCAAGACATCGGAAACCTGTACCTGCAACTATTGTTGTAGTATCTGTGAGCCACGAGGACTCAGCAATCCCATAACCATGGGTAACAAGACTATCAAAGCTTAATAGGTCGGAAGAGGTAAAGTGGTGAGGTTGCAGCAGCGGCTAAGCAAAAGTATGGTGGCTAACTTACGAGTACAAGAACAAGAAGAGCAACTACGCAAACGGTCGCAACTAGTAGTGATCGCTAAAGATCCTGAACTACTTACGAGTCAAACATAACCCCACCGTGTTCTCTTCTCAAAGTGAAAAGAGACAGTCACGGTTACTCACACAGTTGTGTGTTTTACTTCGGATCCTCTGTCAAGTTTTCTACAACCGGACATTAACAAATTCCAATCTGCCACATAACCACGGGCACGGCTTTCGAAAGATCATAACCCTGCAGGGGTGTCCCAACTTAGCCCATCACAAGCTCTCACGATTAGCTGAAGTGATAAATATAATATCATCACTCCTTATCTTAGGGAAATCCGATCAGGCTCGGCATCCCGGTGCACAAGACATTTCGACAATGGTAAAACAAGTCCAGCAAGACCTCCCGGCGTGCCGACACCCTGATGGTAGCCGCGCGCATCTCGTCTCAGGCCACGTCCGGATGAGCGCTACGTACAGTAACCGAAGACCCCAGATAACTGGGTGGCAACTCAAGTGGCTCTAGTTTGGGACCAACACCATCAGCACTGGCCCCCCCTGTTATGTAGAATTAAGAACCCGGGGACATGACCCCCTATGCAATTAATTAATTAAGTTGTTATTATGAGCAAATTAAAACCAATGTTGGGCCTTGCTGGAGGAGTTTTATTCAAAGTCGAACTGTCAAGGGGTCCCCATCCACCCATCGTGTAAGGAACGCAAAATCAAGGAACATAATGCCGGTTTATCGGCGCCTAAGGTGGCATGAGTGGAACAAAACACCGAGCAAAAGGCCAAGCCTTCCACCCATGCCCAGTATATAGGTGTGTTAATAACAATTATAGATATTGTGATATACCAACAACAACAAGTTCCCTCCTGGAACGAATCTTCATCTTCACCTGCAACTAACAACGCTATAAGAGGGGCTGAGCAAGCGGGTAACATAGCCAAACAGTGGTTTTGCTAGGAAGGTTTCAAAGGTTAGAGGTTTCATGGCAACAAGGAGAGGCTGACAATAATGATGGGTAGCGCGACATATAACGATAGCATCGAGACAACTGAGCAAAGGCAATGATAGTAAAGGTATCCAAGGGTATGATCATCTTGCCTGAGATCCCGCAAGGAAGAAGAACGGTTCCATGAAGAAGACGAAGAAGAAGCCTTGAAGAAGAACCACGGGTAGACGAACAAATCCTCACGAACGCAACGGAACAAGCACTAACGAGAAGAAGCAAGCAATACGGTAAACAAACCTCTCAAGAACATAACAATATGCACTACCAAGTAGGATGCAAAACAAGTCTACTTATGATGCACAGAAAGTTTACACAGGAAGCACAACAAGGCAAGGTAGGAAGCACAGCAAGTCTATATGATGCAATACATGGCAAGATATGATGCATGACAAATCTATACAGGAAGCACAACAAGTATATACAGGAAGCATAACAAGTCTATACAGGAAGCATAACAAGTCTATGAAGCATAACATGGCAAGGTATGATGCATGACAAAACTAAACAGGAAGCACAACAAGTCTATATCGGAAGCACAGCAAGTCTATACAGGAAGCACAAAAAGTCTATACAGGAAGCACAACAAGTCTATGAAGCATAACAAGGCAAGGTATGATGCAAGTCAAATCTATACAGGAAGCATAACAGGTGCACTAAGGAAGCACTGAAGATGCACTTAGGATGCACAGAAAGTCAACATAGGAAACATAGAGATACAGCACAAGGAGCATGGCAATATGCATCAAGCAAAATACTTCAAAACATGATAACAATAGGATAATATGAATCTACATGCAAAAACACACAAGTTACATATTAGGAACACTCCAAACGGAGAAACGGGCTAAAAGATACACATGAAACAAGATATAACAACAAGCTGAAAATAACAGCCACATAGCAACTTTGGAGCATGATAAATATAAGCTACAGCACTCAAACATCATGGCAAGAAGCATGGACATAAAGTAGACATATCCTACAGCAAACAAGTCCATTGGAGCATCTCCAAAGGAGCCATGGATCAATAGCAACAAGCTATAACATTTTGAACTTGACAACAAAATCCTGACAACAGTAATTTATAGCAACTTGGGAGCAAGAGTTAAATATTCTACAGCCACCCAAATAAGCATGTGAGAGCATGAAAGGATAGCCAACAACATATACAACAAGGAATCATCAAGAGTCACCCCAAAACTATCATGGATTTGCCTAGAACAACAAGCAAACATGGCATCTGAAAATTACAGATTTCAGACTTAGTGAAATTTCACCAAGTGTTAAAACAGCAGTAATATCATGGCATCTTTGTGAGCAAGTTTAAGTCACCTCAAGGAAATACATGGCAAGTGGTAAGCACCACAGCAAAGTACACATGATGGTGAATCCAAAACATCTAAGCATGCATCAAGGGGACAAACACATCAATAGCAACGAGCTCCTCAACTAGGCATCTCGTAACAAGTTTAACAACATAACAGCCACTAGCACTTTTGCAAAGGAGATAAACATGGCAAGATGAAAACTATCATGCAAGCTAAAGCTATCAACATGTAGAGCATCTCATGATGAACATGTGGACATATCATTTGCATCATTTGGATAAACATGCAACAAGTTATCACATTGCAAACATGGCATGAAAACAACTAATAGCAGCAGTTTATAACAAGTAGCACTCTTCGCATGAAGATTAAGACATCTAGATGACCTCAAACATGCATGGCACAATGGAACAAAAACATAGTACAAGTCACCACGATCATTTTGACATATCATATGCTCAAATTGGACATGCACAGCAAAAGTTATCCACCTCGCAAAACAGCATCAGAAACTGAAAACTGGGGACTTAGTGAAATTAGAAGGAACCTCAGGGTCAAAGTCAACGGGCGCGGTCAACAGATCCGGCGCGGGTCGGGCCGAAGCGGGTGGCGGATGCCCGCGGGCTAACGGGCTACCGGGTCCCGGCCCGCTAGGGTTTCGGCCGGGAGAGGCAGACCTGGATCGGGCTCCTCCCGATCCTCTTCGAACGGCGGCGGCAGCTGGCTCGGAAGCACGGCGCAGCAGCTTCGGAAGCACGGCATGGTGACTTCGGAAGCACGGCTCGGCTGCGAGGTCGGAAGCACGGCGGCGAAGAGTCGGAAGCACGGCGGCGATGAGTCGGAAGCACACGTGCAGCGAGGTTGAAGACGAGGTCGGAA
>LR738709.1:44067152-44124974 GCA_902687465.1 Secale cereale | reverse complement strand
CCCTCTAGGCGACATCCATGATCTTTCACATGGTAATGCCAAAAATGAAAAAGAGCTCAAATGACAAGAACCCCCAAGGATAAGGACAAGGATCAAATTGGGAAAGCTTTATTGCCCTTATTGGAAAGTGTTACATATGGGATGTTACAAACTCTCCTACACTACAAAAAGATCTTGTCCCAAGATCTAGGACTAGAAGAAGGAAGGATACTCGGAACGAAGGTGATCTTCTCGTTCCCACGTAGCTTCTCTGTCGGTATGGTGTGACCACTTGACTTTCAAGAACTTGATTGACTTGTTGCGGGTTTTGCGCTCAGTTTCTTCAAGAATAGCAACAGGGTGCTCACGATAAGACAAGTCTTGTTGAAGATCAATCTCCTCGAACGGAATGGTGCGTTCAGGTGTCTTGAAGCACTTGCGGAGTTGAGACACGTGAAACACATCATGAACATTCACGATGCTTGCCGTCATAGTAACTCTTTTGACGCGATTGAGCGGCTTTGAGATTCTCACGTATGACTTTGCACATTTCTTCGGCTTTTGAGATCAAATCATTGCCAAGAAGTTGACGTTCACCAGTCTCGGACCAGTTGAGCGGGGTACGGCACTTTCTGCCATAGAGGATTTCAAAAGGAGCTTTGCCGGCACTTGCTTGGAAATTGTTGTTGTATGAGAATTCGGCAAACGGGAGACAATCTTCCCACTTCATACCGAAAGAGATGACACAAGCTCTCAGCATGTCTTCGAGGATCTGGTTCACTCTTTCGACTTGACCACTAGTCTGAGGGTGAAACGCAATGCTGAAACGAATCTTAGTGCCCATGGCTGACTGAAAGGAGTCCCAGAACTTGGATGTGAACAAACTTCCACGGTCTGAGGAGATGACTTGAGGAATGCCATGCAACGAAACAATTCTGGAAGTGTACAGCTCTGCCAGCTGAGCTGCGTTGATGGATTCTTTGACGGGAAGGAAATGAGCTACTTTAGTTAGCTTGTCAATCACTACAAAGATAGCATCATTCCCCTTCTTGGACTTAGGAAAACCTAGTGATGAAACCCATTTCAATGTGATCGAATTTCCACTCGGGAATAGGTAGAGGTTGAAGGAGACCGGCTGGACGTTAATGCTCTGCCTTCACTCTTCTGCAGACATCACATTCATTCACGAATTGGGCAATCTCCCTTTTCATTCGAGTCCACCAGTAAGATTGCTTGAGGTCTTGGTACATCTTAGAACTTCCAAGATGAATCGATAGGAGAGAGTCATGTGCTTCGTTCATTATGAGCTTCCTGAGATCACCCTTGGGAACCACAATTCTGTCCTCAAAGAATAAGGTGTCTTTCTCATCAATGCGATAGCACTTGTATTTGGGAGTACCCTTAGCAATACCATGTTTCACTTTCTGCACCACAGCATCACTGAGCTGGGCCTCACAGATCTGATCTTCCAAGGTATGAGCAACTTGAAGGTTTGCAAGAAAGCCTTGCGGAACAACTTGGAGGTTGAGCTTCCTGAATGATTCACAAAGTTCAGACTGGAACGGTTTGAGAAGGAGACTGTTGCAATATGCCTTTCTTCTCAAGGCATCTGCAATGACATTGGCCTTGCCAAGTGTGTACTCAATGCTTGGATCATACTCTTGGATTATCAAACCCAACGAGTCTGGCGAAGGTTAAGGTTTGGCTGTGTGAAGATGTACTTCAAGCTCTTGTGATCAGTGAAGATGTCCACTTTTCTGCCCAACAGAAGGTGTCTCCACGTGATCAAGGCATGTACAACTGCTGCTAGCTCGAGATCATGTGTGGGGTAATTCTTCTCACTTGGTTTCAATTGACGAGAAGTGTATGCCACAATCTTCTTGTCTTGCATGAGAACACCACCAAGTCCTTGCAAAGAAGCATCACAAAAGACTTCATAGGGCTTGGACTCATCCGGAGGAGTAAGAACCAGAGCAGAAATGAGCTTCTCTTTGAGTGTTTTGAATGCCACATCACAATCAGGAGTCCAGGAGTACTTGACATTCTTCTGCAACAGGTTGGAAAGAGGCTTGGCAATCTTGGAGAAGTTCTCAGCGAACCTTCTGCAATAGCTAGCGAGACCAAGGAAGCTTCGGAGTTGCTTGACATTCTACGGGGGTTCCCAGTTGACAATAGCTTCAACTTTCTCGGGGTTCACAGAGATACCCTCGGCAGAGATGATATGGCCAAGATATAAGACTTTATCCAGCCAGAATTCACATTTGGAGAACTTCGCATAGAACTTGTGTTCACGGAGCCTGTCCAAGACCAAACGGAGGTGCTTGGCATGGTCTTCTTCATTCTTGGAGAATACCAAGATGTCATCTAGATAGACAAGAACAAATTCATTGGTGTAGGGGTTGAATATGAAGTGCATCATCCTCGAGAAGGTGGGTGGAGCATTTGCGAGGCCAAAAGACATGACCGTGTATTCATAAGAACCAAAACTCGTTCTGAATGCGGTCTTGGGAATACCTTCTTCACGGATACGGATCTGATGGTAACCTATTCGGAGATCGAGCTTCGAGAACACCTTTGCTCCTTTGATCTGCTCGAACGATTCATTGATGTTGGGGAGCGAATACGTGTTCTTTATTTTCTTCTTGTTCAATGGCCGGTAATCAACGCAAAGGCATTCCGTGCCATCCTTCTTCTTGACAAATAGAACATCACAGCCCCAAGGAGAAGTACTAGGCCTGATTAGACCCATATGCTCTTGCTCATCGAGTTGTTTCTTCAGCTCCTTCAACTCATCAGGGGAAAGCTTGTACGCACGCCGACATGCTGGCTCGGTACCGGGATCGAGTTCAATGACGAATTCAACTTGACGATGCGGAGGCATGCCTGGAAGCTCTTCAGGGAAAACATCTTCATACTCATTGACCACCGGAATCTGAGAGATGGCATTAATCTCGCCCTTGTCATTGAGAGAGAATTGCCTGATTGTGTTATCTCGAGAGGCGAAGATAATCACGTCTTCGTCAGGATGAGTAATCTTGACTTCCTTATTTGCACAATCAATGTTTGCATCATGCTTGGAAATTCAATCCATCCCAAGAATAAGATCAATGTTGGAGTTGCCGAGAACAACAGGAGAAACCAGGGATGACATGAGTGCATAGAATTCCAAGTCAGGGATGACATGATAGCAGTGGCCTCTCCCACATAAAACTTGCTATCGGTCTAGTAACGTAGTCAATTGCTTAGGGACAATTTCGCAACTCCTACCACCACTTTTCCACACTCGCTATATTAACTTTATTGCTTATTTACCTAAACAGCACCTAGTTTATATTTACGTGCTCTTTTTATATTCTTGCAAACCTGTCCCACGAAAACTACAAAGTACTTCTAGTTTCATACTTGTTCTAGGTAAAGTAAATGTCAAGCGTGCGTAGAGTTGTATCGGTGGTCGATAGAACTTGAGGGAATATTTGTTCTACCTTTAGCTCCTCGTTGGGTTCGACACTCTTACTTATCGAAAGAGGCTACAACTGATCCCCTACACTTGTGGGTTATCAAGACCTTTTTCTGGCGCCGTTGCCGCGGAGCAATAGCGTGGATTTTATTTGTTGTTCTAAGTTTTTCTGGCGCCGTTACCGGGGAGCAATAGCCTGTTTATGTTATCTCGAGAGGCAAAGATAATCACGTCTTCGTCATGATGAGTAATCTTGACTTCCTTATTTGCACAATCAATGTTTGCACCATGCTTGGAAAGCCAATCCATCCCAAGAATAAGATCAATGTCGGAGTTACCGAGAACAACCGGAGAAACTAGAAAACTGTAATCACCCATATGAATAGATATATCCGGAGCAAACACACTAGAATGCATTCGTTTTCCCGGAGAAACAATTGATAGCTCCCTTGGCAAATTTTTGGTGGCAAAATTGTGCTTCGTTGCAAATTGATGAGATATGAAAGAGCATGATGCACCCGAATCAAACAACACTTTTGCAGGAATAGAGTTAACTGGAAGATTACCAAGTATCACATTTGAAGAATTCTCTGCTTGAGCTGCATTCATCATATTCACTCTTGCTGTCTTGGGATTGTGCTTGACAATAGCAGTGCTGACAGGTGGAGGGGGCGGAAGGCGCCTTGGGTTGGGACACTTGTTAGCATAGTGACCCTTCTGAGTACACTTGTTGCAAACCACTTCTGAGAGAGGACGGTGATAAGGACCACTTGATCTTGAAGCTTGAAACTGAGGCTTGGACTAATTGCTTGGGTTGGGTGGGTGAGAGAAACCACGGCCACCTGAGTGCTTGTTGTTGTTTGGAGGACGGAGCACTGGAGGAGGCGGTAGCCAGAACTTCTGCTGCTTTGCAACCACATGGGAAGAAGAGGAGGAGTGAACAGCATCTCTGATCCTCTTTTTGGAAGCTTCAACCTTGAGCTGGGTTGCCTCTTGCTTAAGAGCCATATTGTAGAATTGGTCAAATTCATCCGGCTCGAACAAGGTGAGAGCTAGTTGGAGTTCATCCTTCAGACCACCACGGAACTGATAAATCTTGCTCTTGGCATCTGGGATGTCTTGCTTGGCATAGCGTGCAAGATTCTGGAACTTGACATTGTATTGATAGACGGACATGGTGCCTTGCTTCAGGTTGCGGAATTGCTCACGCATGGCTTCAATGACACTGGTTGGAATGTGGTGACAGCGGAAATCCTTGCAGAAGTCAGTCCACGAGATCTCACGTCCACCTCTGGAATCTTTGTACTGTTGCCACCAATCAGCAGCTTGATCCTTGAGTTGGAAAGTGGCAAACTTGACATAATCCTCAGGTATCACATTACTGCATTCAAAGTGCTTTTTGATGTCTGTTATCCAGTCTTCGGCATCTAGCGGGTCCACACAGTAACTGAAAGACTTCGGTTGGTTTGCCAAGAATTGGTTGAGGGTTGCAAAGTGAGGTTGATTGAACAGATTGCCTTGGCCTTGGTTCCCATGATTGCCTTCATTTGCTTGGTTGGCTTGAATGTTCTGCATCATTTACATAAGCATCTGGGTGTTCTGGTTTGTCGCTTGCATAATTGCTCTCCAGGCCTCAGACGGAG
Source organism: Secale cereale (assembly GCA_902687465.1). Taxonomy (NCBI): domain Eukaryota; kingdom Viridiplantae; phylum Streptophyta; class Magnoliopsida; order Poales; family Poaceae; genus Secale; species Secale cereale. Next base: position 44,119,895 of record LR738709.1, on the reverse strand, counting down.
GAGGAGGGGAAGGAGGACGTTCAGGAACACGCTCTTCTTCACCCTCTGGGTTAGCGTTGGGAACCCTTTTAGGAGCCATCCTGAATGAGATGACAACTATTAGCCATTGATTGAAAATATATAAGCTGAATCAACGGCTAGCAATTGCAAGATAAGTCTTCACAAGAACATTCGAGCAAAATGAACGAATGTAATCCACAGTTTAATGGTACAATAATCTTCTCGAGAAGCCACTTGGGAGAACAAAAGGTAAATAAAAACAACAAGGAGCAGATAGAACAAATACAAGATAGAAGTTTCGTTCCACATGTTCGTGCTGAAAGCTCATGGAACGTGTTACAAAAGGGTTTTGCAATCCCCGGATCAGCATAGCCAAGGACCCTTTAAGATGCAACTCCCGATTGGAACAACGCCCATAAAACCTCTTCACTCAATGTTGAACCCCGAACTCCATATCATGCACTCGTTGGAAGAATGCCTACGAGCTACTAGATGAACCCACCTATTAATTTCCGTAGGTTTCCGGTTACGCAATCGGGTGTTGGGGATACAAGGGAAGCACCGCGCACTCAACTCTAATCCTACATCCAGTTGTATCCATCCCTCAACACATAACCAGTCATCCTCAGAAACTGTTTACCTCGGACCTTCGAAATGCATCTGCTATACAAGCTGTGGCAATACTCCCGAACTACCTCCCCAGTACTGGGTGATGTCGGGGTTATCTCACCACTAACCGCATAGAAGAGTTTTCGATGTCGGCCGTCTTAAGTATTCTAGAACCGCTGCAATAGATTTGTGACGACAACACCTCGGAGCTCAACTCCCCGGGACACTGCCACAACCCCTAAATGACAGGAGGCATCGAGAACAATGTTCTCGTCACAAAGATATCGAAACAATCCAAACAATACTCGCGTGATCCTAAAAAAAATTAGTGAATTTTTGAGAGTAGAAGAGATAGAACATCGTCAGGAGTCCTCACCAGAGCGACGAAGGGATGAGGAGTAAAAAGAAATCCTACTCTTCGATATATATATATATATATATATATATATATATATATAGGACTCAAAACATTTTCATGTGTGTGCCTAGACTCAACCGTCAACGATTCGATCAATCAGGGGGGCTCCTAGGTGAGAGAAGGTTCTTATTACCAACTTGTAATGCCCAGTATGTGACTACACCTCCCACGTGTCGAGGCACGACTTAAAGGTATAATCACATACTAGAATGATCTCAAGTATGGTATCTTTGCACAACTCATGTAAAAGAGGGGATGAAAATGTAAAAGAGTAGTTGGCTTACACTCGCCACATCACACAATGTAATACATTAACATATATCATCCAATAACATCAGAGTCCGACTACGGATGAAGATCCAAATGAAAGATACCATAAATAAAGCAACACAAGGTTCTGATCATCCTAGTAAGATCCCAACTGATCCTCGGGGTAAGACATGTTGTATCGCCAACGCTCTTCACCGAACTCCCAATACAACTTTGAACCACCACCTGTGTAGTTCTCAATGGTACCTGCATCTGGTGTTGTGTAGAATCTGTGAGCCACGGAGGACTCAGCAATCCCGTTCCCGGGTAGCAATACTATCAAAGCCTTAGGTGTGGAAAAGGCTCAAAACAAGGTTGCAGCAGCACTAGCACTAACTTACGGGTTTAGAGCGAGGAGAGAAAATGCCAACGATCGTCAAAGTGATCATGAAGTGATCCTAACTAAGCATGTCAAACATAACCCCACCGTGTTCACTTCCCGAACCCCTTCGGAAAGCGACCATCACGGTTACTCACGCGGGTAGTGTATTATGAACATAGTGTCAAGTTTTCTACAACCGGATATTAACAAATTCCCATCTGCCACATAACCGTGGGCACGGCTTTCGAAAGATCAAACCCTGCAGGGGTGTCCCAACTTAGCCCATCACAAGCTCACGATCTGCGGAGTCGCAACTCCAAGGTGGGAAGACCCGAGTATTCTCGGAATCCCGTGCTCAAGATATTCCGACTAAGGTAAAACTAATCCAGCAAGACCTCCCCGCGTGCCGACACCCTGATAGTAGCCGCGCGTATCTCGTCTCAGGCCACAACCGGATGGGCGATGCTACAGGTTTTTACCAGCCCTAGGGTTTCCCCAAGGTGGCCCTGCAGGACCCCCAGTTTGGACCAACACTCATGTGGAGCACTGGCCCAGGGTTGTTAATTAAGAACTCGGGTTTGCAACGCCCTATGCAAGTTTTAGTTATTAGGCAAATGTAAATCCAATGTTGGGCCTTGCTGGAAAAGCTTTAGCGCTAAGCGGGTTATCAAAGGGGGCCCATAAACCCCAACCGTGTTAGGGACACGAAATCAAGGAACATAACACCGGTTTAAATGGTTCCTAGGGTGGCATGAGTGGAACAAAACACCAAGCAAGAGGCTTAGCCTTCCACCCATTACCAATATATAGATGATTTAGTGTAACAGATTATATATTGTGATATCCCAACAATAACTTCATCATGAAGCAAGAAGCTTCAAATCTTCACCTCCAACTAACAACGCTATAAGAGGGGCTGAGTGATGCTTACGTAGCCAAACAACGGTTTGCTAGGTGGGTGGTTAGAGAGTTTCATGGCAACAATAGGAGGCTGACAAACAGACATAGGCATCGAGGCAATATCTAAAAGAGCGAGACATCTAGCATAGGCAAAAATAGTAGTGATATCTGGGTAAGGTCATCTTGCCTGTTGATTCCACGGAGGCATCGTAACCTTGCTCCTCACCCTCAACCTCGGTAGGAACCTCGTACTCCGTATCGTCACCGGGCTCTAACCAAACACAGCAATGCAACAACGGAACAAAATCAATCACAATGCAATGCTCAGGCACATGATGCATGAACATGATGAACAAGTACAAAAGTAGATATGATGCATGGCCTAGGGTCACAAGAGTGCAACAACATCACAATCAACAAGATCACTCACATGAAAGAAAAACAAACAAAAGAACAACTAACAAGTTTATGTTGATTATTCAAACAAGCATCCAACAAGTTTAAAAGGGTTGGTTAACATGGCAAGGGTGCAACTAACATTGCAGCAACATGCTAGCACATTTAAATGGGCTGGAAATAATGAACAACAATTTCCAGAAACTCCCATATTAATAAAAATGCATTTGGGAAAGATATGAAAAACTTCTGTGATAAAGTTGTCAAACATGCTAAACAACGGCACCAAAATATTCTACACATTTTTCCACCCCAAATGCATATAAAGTTTGTTAAATTTGGAGTTGTAGATATTTAGTTATGAATTTTACAAGTTTAAGCATATTTAAAACAAGAATAAATTCAAACAGCATTTTAAATGTTTTTAAACATGGCAACAAACAGGATATTCATCATCTACATAAAATTCTAAGCACTTTTCATATAGGACTTATTTTCATCAGAAACATATTTTTACAGATATTAATTAAACAAGAAAAAATAGCAGAAAAAGGAAAAGAAAAAGAAAAACAGAAAAAGAAAACAACACGCAGGGGTCAGAGTGACCCAGGGCTCATCTAGCCCAAGTCACTGACGAGGGGGGTCCCAGCAGCGCTGACATGGCAACAGTGGGTGCGCGCAAGGGTGAAAGCAGCTGAGTGGCTGACAGGTGGGGCCTGCCTGTCAGCCTCGCAGAAAAACTAAAAAGGGGGCGAATAGCCACTGCCCCCGCAAGGATTCGAACACAGGACCTCCTGCTAACTAACGGAGAGATGAACCACTGCGCTATCGATCAGATCTCGACAGATAACAGATGCCAACTCTGAAGAAGTAACTGCAGGAGGAGGAAACAGGGGAAACACAGGGCTCGTCGAAGCTACTCCGGCGACCAAACGAGACGACGGAGAGGTGTTGTGTGCCCCTGGAAGAGTTCCGCATCTACTCGATGCGCTAGCAGCACCTAACGACTACTACAGCGCCGGCGGCGAGCAACGACAGAACGGCGGCGACGGAGCAACGGCGAGACGATGTAGAGACCTAGGCGGAGCAGCGACTGCACAGACAGCTCCTACACGAAGAACGGAAGCAAACGGACAGCAAAGCACGGCCTAGAGGGGTCGGAACACTCGCCGGCGACGAGGTCCGACGGTGTTGCGCTCGGGCGCTCGAGGAACTAGGACCTAGAGGGCGCGCAGGAAGGGGAAAAGGCATGGGGAGAAAGAGGAGCTCACCACGAGCACGGAGATGTGCTCGGCTGGCCCAGTCATGGACGGAGTCGACGGCGGCGGGTCTCGAACAGGTACGGGCGCCGGAGACGAAGAAGTGGAAGAAGACGTCGGCGTGGGGGCGATCGGCTCCGCGTAGAGGTCGTAGTCGAAGTAGTCAACGACAAGGAAGCAGATGCACACCCTTGGTGAGGCTGAGGTCGACGAGGGGCTCGCCGGCGACGAGGTGGCGCTCTCAGATGCGTGCGGGTGATGACTGGAGCGGCGGATCTGGTGGAGCTCGGCTCTCCAGGCGGCGAGAGGAGGAAGGGGAAACCTAGAGAGAGGGGCTGGACATGCTGCGGGTTTAAATGGATGGCCCGGATCACGAGACCTCGACGTCCGTGATCACGGCGCGACGACGAGCGCGCGCTCTGCTCTGCTTTGCGCTGACGGAGGAAGACGGAGGCGCGGGGCTGTGAGGCAGACAGGTGGGGCCAGGGGGGAAGCCACGGCGCGACTGCGAGCACTGGCTGGGCCTGCGGGGGAGAGGAGATGGGCCGCGCGCTATGGAGAAAGAGATGGGCCTGGGGGAGAGAGAAGGAGGAGGAGGCCCAGATCCACTGCTGAGCTGCTGTTTCTTTTCCTTTTCTTTATTTCTTCAGACAGAAAGAAAAAGAAAAACACACGCTAAAGAAAAAGAGTTAGGGAAAAGAATAATATCCCCATGCTCAGTGATTTATGCCCTATTTAATAAAATTGACTTGGTCATTTTTAGAGGCAGAAAAATAAAAGGAGTTTGGATAAGGTTCAAACTCTTGTCATTTCTAAACCCAACCAAATCATGTACAAATGGGGTGATATTTGGCAGAGAGATTGTAGGCATGGTGCAAGATTTTTAGGAAAAGAAAGAACAATAATGGGCTTGGCTAGGTGGCTTGCACAATGGAGTAAAGAATGAACAGAAAAGAAAGAAGAAGAAGAAGAAGAAGAAGAAGAAGAAGAAGAAGAAGAAGAAGAAGAAGAAGAAGAAGAAGAAGAAGAAGAAGAAGAAGAAGAAGGAAAGCAAAGGAGGGGGGGTTAGGGTTTAGCTAGGCATATCTAGAACCACACACACAACATCACAAGGCCTCACGCACACTCATCATACAAAGAAGTAAACTATGATGCCATGATGCTATGATGATGAAGCAATGCAAGGATGCAAATAAAATAAAAAGACATGGCAATGCAAAAAATGAAAAAGAGCACAAATGACAAGAACCCCCAAGGATAAGGACAAGGATCAAATTGGGAAAGCTGTATTGCCCTTATTGGAAAGTGTTACATATGGGGTGTTACAATGCTTGCTATGCTTGTGGCCAAGATGCCAATATGAATTATGCCTATGGAGATGAACTTGCTATAGTTCCTTATGTTAAACATGAGATAGTTGTTATTGCACCCACACATGATAGTCCTATTATCTTTTTTAATTCTCCAAACTACACTATATCGGAGAAGTTTGCACTTATTAAGGATTATATTGATGGGTTGCCTTTTTCCGTTACACATGATGATTTTGATGAGTATAATATGCATGTGCTTGCTGCTCCTACTTGCAATTATTATGAAAGAGGAACTATATCCTCGCCTCTCTATGTTTCCAACACGGTAAAATTGCAAGAAACTGCTTATACTATGCATTGGCCTTTACTTGATGTGCATGAATTGTTCTTGTATGACATGCCTATGCATAGGAAGAGAGCTAGACTTCGTTTTTGCATGACACATATCACTTTGTGCTCACTACTAAATGCCAAATCATTGCTAATTAAAATTGGCTTTGATATACCTTGGGATCCGGGTGGATCCATTACTTGAACATTATATGCCTAGCTTAATGGCTTTAAAGAAAGCGCTGCCATGGAGACAACACGGAAGTTTTAGAAATTCATTTACTTCTTTTGTGTGTTTTTATAATGTTCAAAAACAAAAAAATAAAGAGGGGAACCTAAAACTTTTTCAAAAAGAAAAGTGAAATAAGAAGGACGAGCACCGTTGAAATGGGGGAGCTCCTTGAACTTTGTTCATGCCCATCCAAACTTTGCAAATCTTGAATTATAGAAACTTTTCAACAAAAATAATTATCCCTTTGTACAATCCCATTGTATTGTAAAAATAATGTGCCAAGAGTTTCCTTTAGGATGATTAAACTGCTTGTTGGTTTGTGCGGTGCAAAAACAGAAACTTTGGTTGTAGTGCGCGATTTTACATATTTTTTTACTGGAATGTCGAAATGATCTGAAACTTTTTGCAAAGTCTTGCTATACAAATTGTTGATTTTTCCTAATTTTTACATAATTTTTAGGGTTACATAAGTATGGTTAATGTTCAGATTACTACAGATTGTCATGTTTTCACATATTGCTGTTATAGCTTCATTATTTGCATATGTTTGAATTCTTGTTGAAGCCTCCTTGACTTGGGGCCATAGAATTGTGATAGCATACAATAGGTAATGTTTGTTCATAATTATACAATAATATTAGAGCAGTACATGATGGGATTTCATTGATCATATGCACTAACCCCGCCACTAAAAGTTCGACTAAGTTTTGTGTGGATGAAGTGTTCGAAGATCGAGGAGGTCTCGATATGAGAAGAAGGAGGAGAGGCAAGAGCTCAAGCTTGGGGATGCCCAAGGCACCCCAAGTAAATATTCAAGGAGACTCAAGCGTCTAAGCTTGGGGATGCCCCGGAAGGCATCCCATCTTTCTTCAACAAGTATCGGTATGTTTTCGGATTCGTTTCGTTCACATGATATGCGTAAACTCTTGGAGCATCATGTGCTTTTTTATTTTTATTTTAATAAATGCACCATGCTGGTATGAGATAGTCCTTGGTTGATTTATATAATGCTCTTTGCACTTCACTTATATCTTTTGAGTAAGGCTTTATAGAATGCTTCATGTGCTTCACTTACATCATTTGAAGTTTGGATTGCATGTTTCTCCTCACATAGAAAACCGCCATTTGTAGAATGCTCTTTTGCTTCACTTATATTTGTTAGAGAGTGGGCATATCTTTTGTAGAAAGAATTAAAACTCTCTTGCTTCACTTATATCTATTTAGATAGTTGAGAGGAATTGGTCATTCACATGGTTAGTCATAAAATCCTACATAAACTTGTAGATCGCTGAATATGATATGTTTGATTCCTTGCAATAGTTTTGCGATATAAAGATGATGATATTTTTTTGCATCGAACTAAGATTTTATTTCAGAATCATCCGGTTACAGTCTGCCCGTAGGCTAACAAGGAGAAAATCAGGGCTCTGCTCTAGCCAGCACTCCGTGCCCCCGATAGAGCAAGCACGTTGTGCACACGAGTGAGCCGGGTTATTGAACTCCCTGCTTACATGGTGAACTGAAAAAGAGATAAAACTGAGGACTATATCATCTAGTTCTTGTAAGATAGGCGCTGCAACCGATCGAGAGTTGCGTCGCGAGTTCCATTGGGTGACCAGCTCCATGCTATCGACCTCCATGATCACATGTGACATCCCACGAAGCTGAGCAAAGATCACACCCTCCCGGAAGGTGAGAAGTTCAGCGATGAATGGATCTGAGACGCCAACGAGTGGCTTGCTCCAAGCCCCAATGAAGGACAAATGGGACCATGCCACACTGCCAGCTCCACCTGCAAGTGCGTCCGGGAAAACTGAACCATCAGTGTTGATGGTAATCCACCCCGCATCGGGGGGTTTCCAACCCTGTCCCGCCTGCAGTCTAGTGCGGCAAACGGGAAGTTCCAGTAGAGATAGGGTTTCATGGATCCATTTGAGTGCCTGGACAGGGTCATACCCTTCTTGATCATGAGTCCATCTATTACTGTAGGTCCAAATAGCATGCATAATTGTGATGATCTTACATCTGGTGTCGTCTGTGAACATAGGATCCAGAACAATATCATGAGCCCACGTTAACTGATGCAGCCGAGGTAGTTGAAAGTCGAACCGATCCAGGGCCGCCATCCAGAACTGCTTCGCATGCGAGCATGATATAAGCGCATGCATCAAATCTTCATCCATTGCCTGACAAATGTCACAACGTCCTAGTGGCTTGATGTGTCGATGCTTCAAGGTCGAGGAGTCCGGCAGGATACCACGGAGAACTCTCCACCAGAAAACCCTGACTTTCGGCACCACATGTATTTTCCAAAGTGCAGACCACAACTGTCTATTCGCTGATGAAGTGTTTGTAGTCGTCCCTTCCTCTAGAGAGCTAAGCTCGTTGTGAGTCATTAGAGAGTGATACGCTGATTTGACTGAGTAGTTTCCTGACTTTTCCAGTGCCCATGCCAAAGTGTCTTCCCCTCCCGCTCGGCTCAACGGTATGTTCAGGATGGCCACGGCATCCGGTAGGAGAAAGTTTTGGCGGACAAGATCAATATTCCAATTTTCGGTATAATCATCGATCAACTCCGATACGCGCTCAAGAGGGGCAACCCCTAGGCGACCGGCCGGTTTCATAGTAACAGTAGTGGGAATCCAAGGATCGTTCCAAATAGAAGTAGAAGAACCATCACCTATCTGGTGGATCAACCTAGCTTCCAAAGCTTTCCTTCCCGCAATAATCGCTCTCCAGGTCGAAGAAGCACTCTTGGGAATCGTTGCCTGGAGGAAGCTTGTGTGAGGGAAATATTTACCTTTCAAAACCCGAGCACAAAGAGAGCTAGGATTTGTAAGGAGTCGCCAGCCTTGCTTGCCGAGCATGGCTAGATTGAAAACATGAGGATCCCGAAAGCCCATGCCGCCCTTGAGCTTCGGTTGTGTCAATTTGTCCCAAGAGAGCCAGTGTAGGGATCGCTTGTCCACAGAACTACCCCACCAGTACTTTGCCATGGGCGATGTGATAGTCTTACACACTTTCTTGGTCAACTGAAAATAGCTCATGCTATAAGTTGGGATTGCTTGAGCGATGGATTTAAGTAGCACTTCCCTTCCCGCACAAGCAAGGTTTCTTTCTGACCAGCCACCAATCTTGCTGCGAATGCGATCACTAATGTGGCTGAAAGTGCCGCTTGTGAGTCGACCAATGGCCGTGGGCAGTCCCAAGTATCGTTCAGAGAACGCCTCAACTGAGATGCCAAGAGACTGTTTGAGGGTCGTTCGTAGGAGTTGCTCTGTATTGCCACTGAAGAAGATGGAGCTCTTGTCTCGGTTCACTACTTGGCCCAAACAAATAGCGTAAATGTGAAGAATCTCATTGAGCCATTCTGCACTTTGGATGTTAGCTTTGAGGAAAATGAGACTATCGTCAGCAAATAAAAGGTGACTAACCCAAGGTGCATGAACACTCACACGGATCCCCCTATCAATGCGTGCCCCGCCAAAATTGTTGAGCATTGAGGTTAGGCCTTTGGCGCATATGAGGAAGAGGTACGGAGACACTGGACAGCCTTGTCTGAGACCCCTAGAAGGGTTGAAGTACGGGAGCAGCTCCCCATTAACCTTGATGGTGAATCTGACCGATGTAACACACTTCATGATAAGGCTAGTAAAACGATCACCGAAGCCCAGTTTAGCCAACATGGCTTCGAGATAATGCCATTCCACACGATCGTATGCTTTAAGCATATCAAGTTTGATGGCGCAGCTGAAATTCTTGCCCTTTTTCCTTCTCCTGATGGCGTGGATACACTCGTAGGCCACTAGAACATTGTCCGTGATTAAGCGGCCTGGAACAAAAGCGCTCTGTTCCTCCCCAATGACCTCATCGAGGATGAGCCGAACGCGGTTGGCCACTGTTTTGACGGCGACCTTGTACAAGAAAGGGCACAACGCAATTGGCCTATATTGTGAGATTTTCTAGGGATGATGGACTTTGGGAATCAAAGTTATTGCCGTATCATTCAGACCCAAAGGTAGCTCCCCACCGTTCAGAAAACTCAGGATAGCCAAAGTGATATCCTCTCCCACGACATCCCAGTGTCGTTGGTAGAAACCCGCGGTGAATCCGTCCACACCGGGCGCTTTGGAAGGCGTCATATCGAACAATGTTGTTTTTACCTCGGCCGCCGTGTACTCCCGCTCGAGTGTATGATTCATGTCGTCGGTGACCCGTGGTTGAACACATTGCAGCAGCTCCTCCATCGCAATGTAGCCTTGTGATTGGTATAGTGCTTGATAGAAAGTAGCGATCTCCTCTTTTACTTCAGCTGGGTTGCTACTTACATGGCCATCAGCCAACTCTAATGAGGTGATGCGATTGATCCTCTTGCGCTGCCGGGCTTGTGCCTGAAAATAGCCAGTATTTCGATCGCCTGCTTTTAGCCACAGCACACGAGATCTCTGCTTGAGCCAAACCTCCTCTTGCCTGAGGGCCTCCCTTAGTTGTGAGGCAACAACCCTCTCTTCGTCGTTTGGACCCCGCCCTACCGCGGCAGTCAACAGGCGCTCAAGTCGTTTCTGAAGTTTACGCACTCGGCGTTCCATATTCCCAAACTCTTTATTCTCCCATGCTCCCAGCTCACTCTGAACCACGGAGAGGGCATCCACAATACCTTGCAAGCCTCCCTGACCTGCTCCTGACTGCCACATCTTCCGTACTTTCTCATCATAGTCGGCGTGTGACTACCAAACGTTTTCGTAGCGGAAAGAGTGGGCTGCCTGGGACCAACCCATCGCTGTCGTAGCTCGACACTCGGCAAGCAAAAAGCAATGATCTGATTCAATGATGCTGATATGTTTAACACTTGAGAACTCAAACATCTGAAGAAATTCGGCATTGGCAAAGGCCCTGTCTAGTCTTGCTTCCACGTTCATGTGCCCCTGCTACTTATTATCCCATGTGAAAGGGACACCGCGCCACCCCAGGTCCTGAAGTGCGCAATCCGACATCGCCTCGCGGAAGGCACGCATTTGTGCCTCCGATCGTGCGTGTGTACTGAAATGCTCGTCCGCAAATAGGGTTTCATTGAAGTCACCCAAACATAACCATGCCCTATGCGGGACAGCAAAAAGAGTGCGGAGAAACCGCCAACTGTGATGGCGATTCTCCGAGCGTGGCTCTCCATAGAAGCCAGTTAAGCGCCAATTTTTCTTATTCTGATTAACCTTGACATCAATATGAGACTTACTGAAATTTTCCAAAGTAACTTCAGTATCCTTTGACCAAAACAAACCGATACCTCCACTTAAACCGTCACTATCAACGGCAAAGCAACCCGAAAAACCTAAAGTATGCTTCAAATCTTTCACATGTTTCGCCCTGATCTTTGTCTCCGTGACGAAAAGCAGGGTGGGGCCTTCTTGCTTCACTAACTTGCGAAGCTCACGAACTGTCCCAGGGTTCCCAAGCCCTCGACAGTTCTAGCGCATGGCGTTCATTGGCTCGGGCAGGGCTGACTCGCAGCCGCTGCCGATGATTCAGATGATGGAGGGGTGGGCCTCTTCTTCTTCGGTTCCTTCTCGGGGAAAGTTTCAGTCAGGTTTTCAGTACCTTGAGCTGTAGGGTCTGCCAAGCCCACTCCGTCAATGGTGTTGGTGTAAACCTCGTCGTGCTCTGTGATTGCCAGCAGCTGGTGCTCCACTCTACGATAAACCTGGGTGGGATGCGGCCCACCTTTGCATTTTTGTGGTGCTGGGATTTTGGCAGAGGAAGTAACCTCCGGCACACCCTTCTACTGAGAGCTCGATGACTGGGATTCCCTCGTACTTTGCTGGTTATGGTTCCTATCCCTCGTCGTGTTCTCTCCCGAGTTTGCTTTCCTGCGGTCTTCCGGTGCCCTTAAGGATGAGTTGAACGGGAGGTCGCCCTTCTCATCCCTAGTCCCCGGATTCGGGCAGAAGAGATCTGAATGGCCCAGTCGGCCACACAAAAAACAGAAGTGTGGGATTTGCTCGTATTCAATATCATAGCGATCCGTACTCTTCCTCTTGGCTGAGTTGATCAAGATCCATCTACGGAGAGGTTTTTGCACCTCGATTGTTACTCTTGCTCGTAAGAAACCTCCGACTGGATCAATTTGGACAACAGAGGCAGTCTTATCGATCTGTCGTGCTATCGCCAAACCTCGAGTATTGTTCCTCAGATTATAGGGTAGATTTACTACCCGAGCCCAAACTGGCAGTTTATCAAACTTAAGCTCTGAAGATTGCATATGTTCCTCAAATTCCTCCAGGATTACTGCATGCTTGTTGATGTGCCATGGAGACCCTTCCCAGACTCGGTCTCGATCACGTTTAGACTCGAATTCGGTAGCAAACATGTTCTCTCCCATAGGGCGAAATACCAGACCTCTAGGGTTTCCCCAGGCAGGGCGAAGCGCGTTGGAGATTGTATGTATGTGAAACAGATTCCTGAACAACACCTTGCCCGCTAGAAGCCACTTCGGCGGCGCACCATCATCGGAGTCATCGATCACCAGAGGTGTCACTTCCTCTTCAGAGATATCCAACTTGCCGAGCACCTCCTCCATCTGTGCTCGAGCCGAGCGAGGAGAGAGGGCGCCGTCGCCTCGCCGTCCGTTCCCAACGGGCACTGAAGCCATCGTCCCGTCGATCGTCGGAGCGCCCCGCCGATGAGATCCGCGTGCGCAGTCTAGTCCAAAGATGATGATATTAGAGTCATGCTAGTGGTTAGTTGTGGATTGTAGAAATACCCGTGTTGAGGTTTGTGATTCCCAAAGCATGCACGTAAGGTGAACCGTTATGTGATGAAGTCGGAGCATGATTTATTTTTTGATTGTCATCCTTTGTGTGGAGGTCGGGATCGCGCGATGGTTAACTCCTACCAACCCTTCACCTAGGAGCATGCGTGTAGTACTTTGTTTCGATGGCTAATAGATTTTTCGCAATAAGTATGTGAGTTCTTTATGACTAGTGTTGAGTCCATGGATTATACGCACTCTCACCCTTCCACCTTGCTAGCCACTCTAGTACCGCGCAATTTTCATCGGTGCATCAAACCACCTTATACCCTTCCTCAAAACAGCCACCATACCTACCTATTATGGAATTTCCATAGCCATTCCGAGATATATTGCCATGTAACTCCGTAGTTCCGTTTGTTATGACACGCACCATCATTGTCATATTGCTTTGCATGATCATAAGACAGCTAGCATGATGTTTTCATGGCTTGTCCATTTTTTGATGTCATTGCTATGCTAGATCATTGCACATCCCGGTACACCGCCGGAGGCATTCATATAGAGTCATATTTTTGTTCTAGCATCGAGTTGTAATATCAAGTTGTAAGTAAATAAAAGTGTGATGATCATAATTATTAGAGCATTGTCCCGAAAAAAAAGGCCAAATAAAAAAATGGAAGAAAGGCAAAAAAAGAAAGGCCAAATAAAAAAAGAAGGCCCCAAAAAAAGGGAGAAAAAAAAGGAACAATGCTACTATCTTTTTTCCACACTTGTGCTTCATCATAGCACCATGTTCTTCATGATAGAGAGTCTCCTATGTTGTCACTTCCATATACTAGTGAGAATTTTCATTATAGAACTTGGCTTGTATATTCCAACGACGGGCTTCCTCAAATGCCCTAGGTGTTCATGAGCAAGCAAGTTGATGCACACCCACTAGTTTTTCTTTTGAGTTTTCATACACTTATAACTCTAGTGCATCCGTTACATGGCAATCCCTACTCACTCACATTGATATCAATTGATGGACATCTCCATAGTCCATTAATTTTCCTAGTCGATGTGAGACTTTTTCCCTACTTTTGTCTACTACCACCTTCTATTCCACCCATAGTGCTATGTCCATGGCTCACGCTCATGTATTGCGTGAAAGTTGAAAAAGTTTGAGGATACTAAAGTATGAAACAATTGCTTGACTAAAACCAGGTTGTGCATGATTTAAATACTTTGTGTGGTGAAGATGGAGCATAGCCAGACCATGTGATTTTGTAGGGATAACTTTCTTTGGCCATGATATTTTGAAAAGACATGATTACTGTATTAGTATGCTTGAAGTATTATTGTCTTAATGTCAAATAGACTATTGCTTTGAATCACTCGTGTCTTAATATTCATGCCATGATTAGAATACATTATCAAGATTATGCTAGGTAGCATTCCACATCAAAAATTATCTTTTTTATCATTTACCTACTCGAGGACGAGCAGGAATTAAGCTTGGGGATGTTGATACGTCTCCGTCGTATCTATAATTTTTTATTGTTCCATGCCAATATTATACAACTTTCATATACTTTTGGAAACTTTTTATACTATTTTTGGGACTAACATATTGATCCAGTGCCCGGTGGCAGTTCCTGTTTGTTGCATGTTTTTTGTTTCGCAGATTATCCATATCAAACGGAGTCCAAACGGGATAAAAACGGACGGAGATTTTTTTGGAATATATGTGAATTTTGGGAAGTGGAATCAATGTGAGATGATGCCCGAGTGGCCCACGAGGGTGAGGGGCGCGCCCTGGTCCCTCGTGGCCACTCCATAAGGCGGTGGGTGCCCTTCTTTCGCCACAATAAAGCTAATATCCAGATAAAAATCGTGTCCAAAATTCAGCCCAATCGGAGTTATGGATCTCCGGGAATTTAAGAAACGGTGAAGGGCCAGAATCTGGGAACGCAGAAACAGAGAGAGACAGAGAGACAGATCCAATCTCGAGGGGCTCTCACCCCTCCGCCGCCATGGAGGCCATGGACCATAGGGGAAACCCTTCTCCCATCTAGGGAGAAGGTCAAGGAAGAAGAAGAATGAGGGGGGCTCTCTCCCCCTCGATTCCGGTGGCGCCGGAGTGCCACCGGGGCCATCATCGTGTGACGGGGATCTACACCAACACCTCCGTCATCTTCACCAACATCTCCATCACCTTCCCCCCTCTATCTACAGCGGTCCACTCTCCTGCAACCCAATGTACCCTCTACTTGAACATGGTGCTTTATGCTTCATATTATTATCCAATGATGTGTTGCCATCCTATGATGTCTGAGTAGATTTTCGTTGTCCTATCGGTGATTGGTGAATTGCTATGATTGGTTTAATTTTCTTGTGGTTATGTTGCTGTCCTTTGGTGCCCATCATATGAGCGCGCGCGTGGATGACGCCATTGGGTTAGTTGTATGTTGATAGGACTATGTATTGGAGGGCAAGAGTGACAGAAGCTTCAACCTAGCGTAGAAATTGATGCATACGGGATTGAAGGGGGACCAATATATCTTAATCCTATGGTTGGGTTTTACCTTAATGGACGTTAGTAGTTGCGGATGCTTGCTAATAATTCCAATCATAAGTGCATAGAATTCCAAGTCAGTGATGACATGCTAACAGTGGCCTCTCCCACATAAAACTTGATATCGATCTAGTAATGTAGTCAATTGCTTAGGGACAATTTTGCAACTCCTACCACCACTTTTCCGCACTCGCTATATTAACATTATTGCTTCTTTGCCTAAACAACCCCTAGTTTATATTTATGTGCTCTTTTTATATTCTTGCAAACCTATCCAACGAAAACTACAAAGTACTTCTAGTTTCATACTTGTTCTAGGTAAAGTAAACGTCAAGCGTGCGTAGAGTTGTATCGGTGGTCAATAGAACTTGAGGGAATATTTGTTCTACCTTTAGCTCCTCGTTGGGTTCGACACTCTTAATTATCGAAAGAGGCTACAACTGATCCCCTACACTTGTGGGTTATCACTTACCATCACGGACATCACAAGATCATCTCAGGATCCAATCAAGCTTGGTATTAACAATACCGTGGTAATCATTTATGACCACAAGGAGCTTGACCTTTACCCTTGACTCTCGCATAACATCCCAAATATCCAACAAGTTGGTACTCACGATACCCCAGTGATCCTCTCACGATCACATAAGTATCAACCAACTTCTTTCATCATCGAACCAAGGTTGTTATTAAGCACATTATTATTATTACTGTTGACCCACAGTGTGACCGATACGAACTGGGCCCATATCCGCGGGCGCGGCTATCGATAGATTTTAACACACACTCTCTGCAGAGGTAGCGCACTTTACCCACACCACAGAACCCATGGCCTCGCACTCCCATTCGGGTGGACCAACGGTGTTCCGACAAAACCGTCCTACTGCCATGTGTCACATCCCTAGTTAGCACTTGCATTAGGACCTAGCTAGAGTGTGCATCATGTTTACTTTCAAAGAAACTGGAAATGGGATTAACAGAAACCCCAGCACCCCTCTCCTAACAACTAGGGTTTGTTAAAATATTTTCCAATGTACCAAAAATGCCCTTCAAAAATGTTCATCATTTCTGCCTTGGTCTTAAACCTCTACCAAAAATGGTGCACATTATTCTAGGACACTCAAGGGCTTTGGATTAAATCATATGGTATTTGTATTTGGGCATTTAAATACTTTAAAATATTTTAAATGCTCAAATAACCATGAACTATAATGTTCCCTACTGTTCATATTATATACAGTGGGCATGACAAGTTTCATGAGTAATAAAAATGTTTTGGCATTTTTAATAATTGAACAAAGCTGCAAAAGAAATGAAACAGAAAAAGAAATAGGAAAAAGAAAAGGGGAGAAAGCACTTACCTCGGGCCCAGCCCTGTAGCAGGCCGGCCCAGCCCACCAGCCCTCCTCTGTCGTCTTCCTCCTCGCGCCAGAAGGACGCGCGCGTGGCCGCCGCGCGCCGGCACGCGTCCGGCCACCTCCTCCCTGCTAGCCTGCCTCCCCGATGGCCTGGATGATTCCTTGAATCGACACGCAGCTGCCCCGACCGCTCTCACTTCTCCCCCTCGTCTCCATCGCCCTCCCCTGGCTCTCTCCTCCTCCATCACCGAGCCGCCGTCGCCGCCGTTCGCCGCAGCCGCACTTAGAGCCACCCCCTCGCCCCGTGAGTGTGTCCAGAAGATCCGTCGCGTCGTCCTCTTCCTCCTCGCTGAGCCACGAGCCGCCGGAAGCCCTGCGACGTCCTCACGCCGTCGTCCCCTTCCTCGGATCGCCGGAGCACCTCGCCGCCGTTACGAAGCTACAGCGCGTCCCCGACCCCTCCGTCGAGCTCGTTAGCACCGCAGTGAGCTTCTACGTCGAACCCCTCCTTCCTCCGTCCCTTTTGCGCCGTGTAGCCGTCGCTCTGTTGATCACCGAAACGCACCGCCGCCGTGCTCGCCGCCGGTGACGCTCCGGTGACCATTTGGTCATTGGCACCCGTCCATCACACTCACCGCAGCGCGTAGATGCGATAGGTGCTACGCACGCATCGCCTAGGTCCCTGCAGCCGCGTCTCCACACACGCCCGACGCCGGTCGCCGCCGTCGAGCTTGTTGCCGTCGTCTTCGGCCACCCCAGGTCCGGCGACCACCACCATCCGACGCGCGATGACAAGAGCTTCCCAACGCACCCAACAGCAGCTCGAGCCGTGCCCCGTAGACGATTTCCGAAGCACGCTGCCGTACTTGGCCTCGCCGGCATCACGTCGCCGGCGGGTTTGACCTGTTTGACCAGGGGGTTGACTACCCCTGGGTCACTGACGTGTGGGCCACCTTTTACTAATTAGTTAGTTTAATTAAGTTTCTGTTAATTTAATTAGTTAATTAATTTAGTCACTGACCCGTGGGCCCAGGCCCCACTGACAGCTAATTAGTTTTAGTTTAACTCTAATTAACTTAGTTAATTAGCTGTGACACTGACATGCAGGGCCCACATGTCATGTTTGACTTGGACTAGCTCCTGTTGACTGACTGACGCCAGCATGATGTCATGCTGACACAGTAAAGGTTTTTCTGGGATTTTTAGATTAAAAATAATTCAGGAAATTCCAGAAAATACCCAAAACTTCTAAAAATCATATAAAATCAACCATAGCTCAGATGGAAAAGATTTATATATGAAAAATGATCAGAAAAATCCAATCTTTCCAATGGCACTGGTTTCGTGCATGTTTGAACAAGTTAACTTGCTGTATACATCAAAAACATGATAATGCACTTATTTAAATAATAGTTTGAACTCCAATTTGAATCTTTGATTCAAATAAGCTCAAACCCTTCTGGTTTTAGTTGCATTAGCCAACACACATGCATCTTGCCATGTCATGAGCATGCATCATATTGCTGCATTTGTTTGTTAATGATTGTTTCGTCGGTATTCTCTGTGTTAGGTCCTGCTCCCGAGGATACTGCTGCGTATCCAGTTGAAGAGCAGTACCCGACAACTACCTTGTCAGGCAAGCAATCATTGATCATTCCGATACAAACCCAAATCTTCTCGCTCCTGCTCTCTTTTACTGCATTAAGGCAACAGCGTGTGAACTGCTACTTGCTGCGGTAGTTGAACCCTATCCCTTGCATGACCTGTCATTGCCATAGTAAATAGTTGAAACCCACTAGCATGTGTAGGAGTTGATTGAGCCATGTGATGTGTGATCCACCATGCTATTTGTTTATGTTGCCTGCTATGCTTAGAGTTGTGTCTGGTCTGATTCATCTGGGTGATGGGTCAGAGTGAAATGATCATACTGATAAAGAGAAGGAAGTGTGGAATACGCTTGGTAAAGGTATCGATGAAAGGCCATGTAGGAGTACATGGTGGGTTGTTTCATTGGAATCATCCTTAGGACCCGAGATCTGTATGTGTGGTTCAAGTTACGGCTACTACCACACATTGGGATCCTTAATTGACCCTCTCGGCTTATTAATTACCCTCGATCTCTGTCCAGGAGTTGCAACTAGTTTCTGGTGTTTATAGCTTACTGGAGGTCGTGCACAACGCTGACCCTCGGGGTGGGTTGTGATGCGACAGGTACGTGGCACGGTGTACCGGTTGCCCGTTTGGTGACTCGAGAACCCTGTACACATCGTTTGGGGCCGTGAGCGACACCCCGGCCGGATCTCCCCACGGATGGAACCCAAATAGGCGATAAACCTGGACGAGAGACTTGAGTAGTTAGTCAGGTCGTGGCCGACACCCTCGCTGGGCTTCCGCTTGAAGGTTGCCGAGTACACGCCGAGTATACGGCGATAAGTGGTGGAAGCATGTGTGAAGAGGTACACCCCTGCAGAGTTAACAATCTATTCGAATAGCCGTTGTTCGCGGTACGGACTACTTGGTTACTCTTACAGTTCATAGACAAGTTGATGGATACTACTAAAAGCCTCAAGATAAGCGTGAGTGCCGTGGGTGGCCCTTCCGTAGGATGACGGAAGAGGATCCTCGGTAGTGTATTGATGTGGTGAGTAGAGGACTCGTGTTCGTAATAACATCTTGCAATCTGTTGAGAGTTGTAGTATAGGTTAGCCAAGAGTCAAAGCTGGCTTTCTGCAATGAACTCCACTACCCCCTTTGATAATGTTGCATGTATGATAGGTTCTGTGGTAAGACTTGCTGAGTACCTTTGTACTCATGTTTGCTTAATAACTGTTGCAGAGGAGAACCCTGCCCCTGCTGATGGGTTCTACATAGACGTTGATGTCGACGAGTAGCTTGACACCCAGACGGAGATCTGGAGCTTGTGAAGGGCCTTGTAGATAGTCAGGCTACACCAAGCCTGTTTTATTTTCTAAGTTGTCTGTACTCAGACATGTAGCTTCCGCTTGTGCTTGTATGACTGTATGACTTGAGTGTTGGGTCATGTGACCCCTACCTGTATGGATATGTTATGTATGGCTCTTGGAGCCTTTTAAATAAAGTACTTTGAGTCATAGAGTTCTGTTGTGATGCAATGTTGTATTTGCACATATTGAGCATATTGCGTGTATGATTGAAATGCTTGGTATGTGTGGGATCCGACACCTAGTTGTTTTCCTTTGGTAGCCTACCTTACAGGGAAATGCCTCCTAGTGATTCCAATGAGCCTTGGTAGCTTGCTACTGCTCGGAACACATAGGCTAGCCGGCATGTGTCCTTCTTCGTTCCTGTGTCTGTCCCTTAGGGGAAATGTCACGCGTTGTTCCTTTAAGTCCATGTAGCTTGCTACGACTTGGGTTCATACGTTGATGACCGACACGTTCGTTGCTGGGTCATGGATGCCTGTCTCTGTAATCTAGTGCCACTTTTGGTTTATAACTAGCCATGTCGGCCCGGGTTCTCTGTCATATGGATGCTAGCGACACTGTCATATACGTGTGCCAAAATGCGCAAACGGTCCCGGGCCAGGTAAGGTGGCACCCGTGGGGTTACCGTGCGTGAGGCCGCAAAGTGATATGACGTGTTACAGCTAGATCGGTGTGACTTAGGATCGGGGTCCTGACAGCGTTGGCATCAGAGCTGGACTGCCTGTAGGTTTCTCAAGCCAAACTGGTCGATGTTGAGTCTAGAAAAATTCTTAGTTATATGTAGGGGAATTGATTGTGGAAGGGAACGTAAGGCTCTTTTTACTCCTTTACCTTATGCCTTCTGATCTGAGTCAGTCTATTCTTTCTACGGGGATTTAGGACTAGGCCTCTTATCCTTACTAGGTTCACATGTTACTAATCCGTAGACTCTTAGGATTGTTGGCTTCAAGCCTTAGTTCAGTTTCTATCCTTTTAGTATGATGATTGTTGGACCCGGAACCTTGATATGGAATTGTTGAGTGGCTATGCTATCATTTGTATGATGTCTCAAATCTTTGTTTGAGCATTTACAGTTGTTATGCTGCCCGATTTCTTCCAGAAACACTAATGCCTTTGCATTATTTTGTGTTTCAGATGTCTGGCCGCATCCCTCACCAAGTGGTTCGTTTGACTCAGTGCATTAATGTGCCCGGTCACACGGCCATGCTAGTCCGTGTGCTGACTGAGACCGGTTATCGCTGGTATCCTGAATACACTGTGGAGGAACAGTACCGGGATTTCAATCAGAGTCAGTATTTCTGCACAGTCCGGATATACCCCTCATATCCCGGAGCTAACGATCCCATCCATTGGTCTTATGGACTCGGGATTACCATCGAGATGGCAGTGCAGGATGCCGCTTATTTGATGATGACCATTCTCCGTGCTAGGCATGCCCTGTTGCTGAACACTGAGTTCTGTTACATGCCAGCCTCACTTCCCGGAGAGGAAGGCTACTACACTGGTCTGTATACTGATGCTGCTCATGAAGAGCCACTGCTTCAGACCACTGTTCAGATGTTGGAGGATAGGGACCGTGAGGTCCGTGCCCTCCGAATGGAGCTGTATAACACTCGAGCCGCTCATTGGACTACTTTGACACGGCTTGCACCTCACTAGTAGATAAAGGGGGATCAGACCCGGTTCATTTGGGCCTTTAGCCCCGGTTCTGGAACCGGTGCAACAGGGTCGGTACTAATGCTCTGACCCTTTAGTCCCGGTTCAATCCAGAACCGGGGCAAAAGGGTGTCCACGTGGCCTGTGCACGGAGTCCAGGCAGGAGGGGCTTTAGTCCCGGTTGGTGGTACCAACCGGGACCAAAAGGCTCCCACGCGTCAGCATTTCTGTGGCTGTGGTTTTTGTTTTTTTTTTGAAAGGGGAGGGGGGGTTTAGGTTTTGGGGGTTAATTTAGGTGCTTGATATATTGTGTTAGCTAGCTAATTAATAGAGAGAAGTGTTCTCTCTTATGTCCGTGCTTTTGGTCGACGCTACATACTACACATACGTATATATATGAACTAGAGTAGTCACGCTAGCTAGCTAGCTAGCTGCTAGCTACTAAGCAAACGAAGGAACAGAAGATCTCGTATATATAATCAACATATATATATATGCATACAGAGAGAAGTAATAATATCGACCACCTCTCTTTCTCCGAGAGATTGGTCGAACAACAAGTTCTCGTATATCTATCCGACACTACCGGGCACATATATATATACAATAATTATCTCTTACAAAAATAATCTCCTAACACATGGATGCATGGTTCACATAGTATTCTCCGTCTTCAGCGATCACGTGTTCAAGGAAGAATGCCGCCAATTCCTCTTGAATTGCTCGCAGACGATCTGGTGTTAGGAGTTCATCCCGCATCCGAAACATCTAATTTGAAGTAGGGGGTCAATACATGAAATGATGCTATAAATTTGTGAATATTATTGATTGCTTACGCACTTTAAATTGTTCATCAGTGTAGCCCCGCTCACAGGTCGTGTGGCGGATGGACTCGCAAATGTAGTATCCACAATAATCATTCCCGGGTTCCTGCCACAACCACTTTACAAGAAATAGAGCTCAATCAAACTGATAAGCAAGAATGCCAAATTGGTATTGATGAAACTAGCTAGCGCTTGAATCAAGATATAGGAGATGTGCGCGCGGAACATGCTACTATATAGTACTTACTTTCGGGTATCTAAATTGTAGCTTCTTCGGCAGTCCCGGAGCTTTTTTGCTGAATGTTTTCCAAGCCCTGCCAGACAAAGGAAACAATTAGTTGATATCAGAAATGAAGTTGCTGATATATATGCATGGTGGATAATATTGATCGATCCCTCGACCTTCGGCCTCGGTCCCTCGACGACCCTCGACCCCGGCCCCCCCTAATGTCGAAGTTATCGGGGAGAGGGTGTATACATATCCGATAAAAAAAGAGGAAGAAGAAGAAAAAAAGAACCGCTAGAGGAGAAGATCGAAGAAAAAAAAAGAAAAAAAAAGGAGAAGAAGAAAGGAATAGAGGAGAAGAAGAGAAAATTCTCTTCTTCTCCTCTATTCCTTTCTTCTTCTCCTCTTTTTTTCTTTTTTTCTTCTTCTTATTTATTTCTCCTCTTTCTTCCTCTCCTTCTTCTTCTTTCTTTCCTCTTTCTTATTTTCTTCTTTCCTATCCTTCTTTTTCTTTTTTTTCTTCTTCTTATTTATTTCTCCTCTTCTTCCTCTCCTCTTCTTCTTTCTTTCCTCTTTCTTATTTTCTTCTTTCCTATCCTTCTTTTTCTAAATTTGTAACTTTTGCATATATATATAAAACTTTCTATATATGTTTAGCATATATAAACAAAAAACTATATAGCCACATACACATATATATACATCACATATACACACATCACATATATACAGCAACTTCCTAAGAAAAAATATATTTATATACACATAAATATATATTTAACATATATATTTAGCAAATTCCTAAGAAAAAAAAAGATATACACATACATATAAATACAGCAACTATATACAGCAACTATATATACTGCAATTTCCTAAGAAAATTCCTAAGAAAAAAAAATATACACATATATACATATATATACACAGCAACTATATATATATATAAAGCAATATATATTAAACATATAAAAAAAAGGGAGCCGGCCCTCACATCGGCAGGGCTGGGCGGCGCGACGGCGGCGGGGCGGGGCGGCGACGAGGCGGCGTCGGGGCGCGGCGGCGCGACGGCGGCGGGGCGGGGCGCGCGGCGGCGCGGGGCGACGGGCCGGCCGGGGGGCGCGGCGACGGCGCGGGGCGGGGCGACGGCGCGGGGCGGAGCGACGAGGCGGCGTCGGGGGCGACGGCGACGGGGCGACGGGGGCGACGGGGGCGACGGCGACGGCGACGGGGACGGAGCAGATCGAGGGCGGCGTCGGGGCTGGGAAGAAGGAGAAACTGAACGAAATTTTCGCAAGTGTAGCTTATATAGGAGGAATATTAGTCCCGGTTCTTGGCACAAACCGGGACTAATAGCCCCCTTTAGTCCCGGTTGGTGGCAGCAACTGGGACTAAAGGCCTTGCCGCGGTGCGGTGGGAAGTTTAGTCCCACCTCGCTAGTTGAGGGAGAGCAGCACCAGTTTATAAGCCCCGCTGCCTCTCTCCTCTCGAACTCCTCTAAACTGCAGGCCTAAGGGCCTAAACTGACACTGCTTTGCCTGTGGACTTGCTGGGCTTTCTACGGGCCTGAATCCTGGCCCATGGTTGGGTTTCTAGTCGTATTCAGGCCGTTTGGGCCCAGCAGGTGGCATATTTTTTCTTTTTTTCTTTGTTGCTTTATTTTTTAGTTTTGTTTCTACTTTCAACAAAATACTTACTGTTGCTATTTTTATTTATTTGTTTTCTTTGTTTCTTTATTTATTTGATTTTGTTTCTACTTACAAAAAAATATTTATTGTTGCTATTTTTTTCAAGTTTTTTTGTTTTGTTTTCTGCATTATTTATTTTCTTTTGTAAAACCAATTACGAACTTTCTGTTAGTGCAAGTAGTATTCAAATTTGAATAGTTTAAATTTGAAATTATTTGTTTTCTTTGTTGCTTTATTTATTTTATTTTGTTTCTTTTCAGCAGCCCAAAGGGCGGGAAGGAGGGGCCTTTAGTCCCGGTTGGTGGCAGCAACCGGGACTAAAGGGGGGCATTAGTCTCGGTTGGTGGCAGCAACCGGGACCAAAGGCCCTGAGCTGGCGCGGGTGCGGTGGGATGTTTAGTCCCACCTCGCTAGCTGAGGGAGCTCGAGAGTGGTTTATAAGGGCTGTTGCTCCCACCCTCTCGAGCTCCTCTCAAATGCAGGCTTCTGGGCCTAACTCTGCGCGCTGCCCTGTGAGCTTGCTGGGCCTTATATTACAGGTGGATCCTGTGCTATAGGCCTTGCAGGCTCACTGGGCAGCGCCCAATTTTTTTTTTTCCTTTTTTGCTTTATTTATTTCTAAGTTGTTTTTTGCTGCATTTAGAGTTGCTTTATTTATTTTATTTTCTTTGTTTATTTCTAAGTTGTTTTTTGCTGTATTTAGAGTTGCTTTATTTATTTTACTTCCTTTATTTATTTTCTTTGTTGCTTTATTTATTTTATTTTGTTTATACTTAATTACAACAAAATACTTATTGTTGCTATTTATTTCTAAGTTGTTTTTTGCTGTATTAGAGTTGCTTTATTTATTTTATTTTCTTTGTTTATTTCTAAGTTGTTTTTTGCTGTATTTAGAGTTGCTTTATTTATTTTACTTTCTTTATTTATTTTCTTTGTTGCTTTATTTATTTTATTTTGTTTATACTTACAACAAAATACTTATTGTTGCTATTTATTTTTCAAGTTTGTTTTGTTTTGTTTTGTTTTGTTAGTGCAAGTAGTATTGAAATTTGAATAGTACAAACGGACAATGGTATCATACTCGTTTGTTACAAAGTTGGCATGGTATCATCATAATAGTTGCGGAAATAACTCTTCACTTTTTCTTCGCTTGTGTCATTTGCTTATTGCGCCGTAACCATGGATAATCTTCATCGTTTATCAGGATGCTTGGGTCAGCCTTGACTTTGAAGGGAGGAATTTCATGAAACTTTTCATAATCTTCAGACATGTCTGTCTTGCCCTCCACTCCCAGGATGTCCCTTTTTCCTGAAAGAACTATGTGGCGCTTTGGCTCATCGTATGATGTATTCGCTTCCTTATCTTTTCTTTTTCTCGGTCTGGTAGACATGTCCTTCACATAGATAACCTGTGCCACATCATTGGCTAGGACGAACGGTTCGTCAGTGTATCCAAGATTTTTCAGATCCACTGTTTGTTGGGGAACGTTGCATGGGAAACAAAAATTTTTCCTACGCTCACCAAGATCAATCTAGGAGATGCATCTACGAGGGGAGAGTTGGATCCACATACCCTTGTAGATCGCTAAGCGGAAGCGTTCAAGAACGCGGTTGATGGAGTCGTACTCGCCGCGATTCAGATCGCCGAAGATCCTAGCACCGAAGCAACGGTGCCTCCGCGTTCTTCACACGTACAGCTCGGGGACGTCTCCTTCTTCTTGATCCAGCAAGGGGGAAGGAGAGGTTGATGGAGACACCGGCAGCACGACGGCGTGGTGGAGATGGTGATGGAGGATTCCAGGGCTTCGCCAAGCACCGCGGGAAAACGAAGATGGATGTGGGAGAGGGAGGGCAGCACCGAGGCACGAACGTGTGTGGCTGCCCTCCCTCTGCCTCTCTTTATATAGGGGGAGTAGAGGGGAGGGGGCGCCCTAGGGTTTCCCCTAGGGGCCGGCGGCCAGGGCAGATGGGGAGGGGCGGCGCCCCCTGGGGCTAGGGTTTCCCCCCCAGGTGCCTTGCCCCCCAAGCCTAAGGGGGTGCGGCAGCCCTAGGGGGGTCCAGCCCCCTTGGCGCACAAGGAGAGGGCCCAGGGGGGGGGGGCGCACAGCCCTATGAGGGCTGTTGTGTCCCCCTTTTGTGGCCCACTAGGCCCGAAACCCTTTCCGGGACCCCGAAAACCCCTTTCGGTCATCCGCCATCTTCCCGATACTCCCCGGAACACTTCCGGACTCCGAACACTCTCATCCTATATATCAATCTTCGTCCCCGGACCATTCCGGAGACCCTCGTCACGTCCGGGATCTCATCCGGGACTCCGAACAACCTTCGGTAACCATGCACTGTTCTCACTAACAACCCTAGCGTCACCGAACCTTAAGTGTGTAGACCCTGCGGGTTCGGAAACTATGCAGACATGACCGAGACACTCCCAGGTCAATAACCAATAGCGGGATCTGGATACCCATATTGGTTCCCACATGTTCCTCGATGATCTCATCGGATGAACCACGATGTCAAGGATTCAGGCAATCCCGTATACAGTTCCCTTTGTCTCGTCGGTATGTTACTTGCCCGAGATTCGATCGTCGGTATCTCCATACCTAGTTTAATCTCGTTACCGGCAAGTCTCTTTACTCGTTCTGTAATACATAATCCCGTGACTAACTACTTAGTCACTTTGAGCTCATTGAGATGACGTATTACCGAGTGGGCCCGGAGATACCTCTCCGTCACACGGAGTGACAAATCCCAGTCTCGATCCATGTCAACTCAACAGACACCTTCGGAGATACTTGTAGAGTACCTTTATAGTCACCCAGTTACGTTGCGACGTTTGGTACACACAAAGCACTCCTACGGTGTCAGTGAGTTACATGATCTCATGGTCATAGGAACTTATACTTGACATGCAGAAAACTATAGCGATAACTGATACGATCAAAAGCTATGTTTAACGTTTGGGTCTCGTCCATCACATCATTCTCCTAATGATGTGATCCCGTTATCAAATGACAACTCATGTCTATGACCTGGAAACCGCGGTCATCTTTGATCAACGAGCTAGTCCTGAAGAGGCTTACTAGGGACACAAAGTTTGTCTATTTATCCACACATGTATATGAGTTTCCAATCAATACAATTATAGCATGGATAATAAACGACTATCATGAACAAGGAAATATAATAATAACTCTTTTATTATTGCCTCTAGGGCATATTTCCAACAGATCACTATGAGTTAGCGATAGTAATACTAGTAGCAATAGTTGGCGAGACGACCACAACGCTACGATGAAGATCATGGTGTCTAGGGTGACGATGGAAATCATGACGATGCTTTGGAGATGGAGATCAAAAGCTCAAGATGATGAAGGCCATATCATATTTTGATTGCATGTGATGTTTATCTTATTATGCTTGTTGTTTTGCTTAGTACGGCGGTAGCATTATAAGAGGATCCCTTACAAAATTTCATGGTACAAGTGTTCTCCCTGAGTATGCACCGTTGCGAAAGTTCATCGTGCCGAGACACCACGTGATGATCGGGTGTGATAAGCTCTACGTTTAAATACAACGGGTGTAAGACAGTTTTGCACATGTAGAATACTTGGGTTAAACTTGACGAGTCTAGCATGTACAGACATGGCCTCGGAACACTTGAGACCGAAAGGTCGAGCGTGAATCATATAGTAGATATGATCAACATAAGATGTTCACCATTGAAAACTACTCCATCTCACGTGATGATCGGACATGGTTTAGTTGAGTTGGATCACGTGATCATTTAGATGACTAGAGGGATGTCTACCTAAGTGGGAGTTCTTTAGTAATATGATTAATTGAACTTTAATTGTCGGAGATATTGACCATGGGTACCCTCGGCGACCATCCTTGGTATTTTAAGACAAACAACAGCCGCCTGGTCCACCGCGGCCGCCTGCCCATCAGGCCGCCTCCTAGGGTGGCCTGCCCCAGGAGCCGGCAGCCAGCAGGCGATAGGGACCCAGCAGACGGCAACACCAACACCACCAGCCAGCAGACGGTCCCATTTTCCTTCCCCAGGACGCGCGCTGGGGGAACCCCTGCGTGGCAGGGGCGTGGCAACAGGAGAACATGTCCTTAGAAGATCTATAGGGGCGTGGCTACAGTGAAAGTGTACCTTATGAATATCTCCTAAGCGGCGGGTCACTATAGCCACGCTGCTTGTGACTGAGCATCAGTCAGAGGAGGACACGATCCCACTATCTGCAGACGGCGGGGCCAGCAGGTGGTTGGCCCCATTGGTCAGCGGGTAGCTCATGAACAAGCCGCCCCTGGCAGGCGGCCAGGGGAGACAGCCGCCTGGTAACAGACGACAATCCTCACCCTAGAAGTCCGAGCCTCATCAAGATGACAGGACAGGGTGAGGCGGCAGCGTACGGCGGGAGGCGGTGGTGCTGTAGCCACTTCCTTCTCGACAAGGCTGTCGTCAGCTGAGGCACATCTATAGTGAAAGACAATCGCGTAGGGCCCGCAGGCGGCAGGCCCCAGCAGACAGGCGGTAAAGCCGACGCCAGAAGACACTGACGGCTGGGAGCCACACCGTCAAGATTACCATTGTACCCCTGGGGGGTAGGCCTATATAAACCCCCCAGGGTCCTCCATGAGGGGGGGTTAGAAGATTACGAGGTTAAATCGTAGCAGAGAGAGATAGAAGGTGGGCTAGCCCAGTTCATCTTCTTCCTTTAAACCGCACAGCTCAAGGAGCAACCTTGTAGCTACCTTAGTGAAGGAAATATGCCCTAGAGGCAATAATAAAGATGTTATTTGTATTTCCTTATATCATGATAAATGTATTTTATTCATCCTAGAATTGTATTAACCGGAAACTTAGTACATGTGTGGATACATAGACAAAACAATATGTCCCTAGTATGCCTCTACTAGACTAGCTCATTGATCAAAGATGGTTATGTTTCCTAGCCATAGACATGAGTTGTCATTTGATCAACGGGATCACATCATTAGGAGAATGATGTGATGGACAAGACCCATCCGTTAGCATAGCACTATGATCGTTTAGTTTTACTGCTATTGCTTTCTTCATGACTTATACATGTTCCTATGACTATGAGATTATGCAACTCCCGAATACCGTAGGAACACCTTGTGTGCTATCAAACGTCACAACGTAACTGGGTGATCATAAAGATGCTCTACAGGTGTCTCCGAAAGTATTCGTGGTGTTGGCATAGATCAAGATTAGGATTTGTCACTCCGAGTGTCGGAGAGGTATCTCTGGGCCCTCTCGGTAACACACATCACAATAAGCCTTGCAAGCAAAAGAGTAATGAGTTAGTCACGAGATGATGTGTTACGGAACGAGTAAAGAGACTTGCCGGTAACGAGATTGAACTAGGTATAGAGATACCGACGATCGAATCTCGGGCAAGTAACATACCGTTTGACAAAAGGAACAACGTATGTTGTTATGCGGTTCTGACCGATAAAAGATCTTCGTAGAATATGTAGGAGCCAATATGAACATCCAGGTTCCGCTATTGGTTATTGACCGGAGATGAGTCTCGGTCATGTCTACATAGTTCTCGAACCCGTAGGGTCCGCATGCTTAACGTTTGATGACGATCGGTATTATGAGTTTATGAGTATTGATGTACCGAAGGTAGTTCGGAGTCCCGGATGAGATCACGGACATGACGAGGAGTCTCGGAATGTCCGAGACATAAAGATTGATATATTGGACGGCTATATTCGGACACCGGAAGTATACCGGAAAAGTTTCAGATTTATCGGGAATGCCGGAGGGGGTTACCGGAACCCCCTACGAGAGGGGATGGTCCATAGTGGGCCTAAAGGGAAAGAGAGAGGCAGCCCATAGGGCTGGCCGGCGCCCCCACCTAGGGTTCCTAGTTGGACTAGGATTGGGGGGGGGGGGCGCCACCTCTCCTATTCCTTTCCCCCTTCTTCCTTTTGGTGAATCCTACTAGGAATAGGATTGCAATCCTATTCCTAGTAGGACTCCTTCCCTAGCCGCACCAGGAAGGGCCGGCCGGCCTCCCTCCCTTGCTCCTTTATATACGGGGGCAGGGGGGCACCCAAAGACACACAAGTTGAATTGTTTTAGCCGTGTGCGGTGCCCCCCTCCACAGAATCACACCTCGGTCATACTGTCGCGGAGCTTAGGCGAAGCCCTGCGCCGGTGAACACATCATATCCGTCACCACGCCGTCGTGCTGACGAAACTCTCCCGTGAAGCTCTTCTGGATCAAGAGCTCTTGGGACGTCATCAAGCTGAACGTGTGCTGAACGCGGAGGTGCCGTACGTTCGGTGCTTGATCGGTTGGATCGTGAAGAAGTTCGACAACATCAACCGCGTCACTTGACGCTTCCGCTCCCGGTCTACGAGGGTACACACACTCTCCCCTCTCGTTGCTATGCATCTGGTAGATAGATCTTGCGTGATCGTAGGAAAATTTTAAAATACTACATTCCCCAACAGGTGGTTAGCCAGTCCATACCCAGGATAACATCCAGTCCCTTGTTTTCCAACACGATGAGGTTTGCGTGAAACTTTAACCCTTCAATTTCAATGGTTATACCTTGGCAGTAATTTTGAGTGATCTGCTTACTTCCGGGGGACTTGATGCTCATTGATTTTCCCAAGGGAAGCATCGAAAAACCATGTTGCAAAGCAGAACTCTTCGAAAAGAACGAATGAGAAGCTCCAGAATCAAACAAAACCGTGGCAGGTATTGTGTTGACAGGGAACGTACCGATACAATATCCGGGGCATCCTGTGCTTGCTCCTTGGTCACATGGTTCAGGTGGCCTTTCTTGTGGTTGTTATTGGGGTTGAAGTTGTTTCGCTTGGGCGCGGAATTGTTCCCGTTGTTGTTTGGCTTTGGTGTTGAGTTCCTTGGCTTCGGGCACTGTTTAGCATAGTGTCCTTCTTCTCCACAAGCGTAGCAAGTAACACCTGGGCGATACATTAAATCCTTGTCCCTTGCATGAAATTTTTTGATTGGACGTGTGTCATTTGTCATGGATTTGTTCGCCCCATTTTTCTGGAAATTTACCTTATTCATGTTGTTGCGAGTGTGGTTGGTCTGATCCCTTTTTCGCTTGCGAATGTCTTCCAGACTGCGACGCTCATTTTCCAACGTAATAGCCTTGTCCACTAGTGTCTTGAAATCTGGAAAGGTGTGTACGACTAACTGGCATTTAAGTGCTGGTGCCAGACCGTCCAGGAATTTTTCCATCTTCTTGTTTTCAGTCATACGTTCTTCGTTGGCATAACGAGATAATTGAGTAAACTGGCTGTTGTACTCAGTTACTATCATGCCCCTTTGCTTGA
The DNA here is from genome assembly GCA_902687465.1 of Secale cereale. NCBI lineage: Eukaryota > Viridiplantae > Streptophyta > Magnoliopsida > Poales > Poaceae > Secale > Secale cereale. Next base: position 44,088,434 of record LR738709.1, on the reverse strand, counting down.
GGTCATCAAACTCTCTTTTCTTGATATTCATAATGCTTCTAGGGATGTGCGCCCCACAGAAGCCTTCTTTAAAATCTTCCCAGGTGATATCATTTTCGTTGGGGTGCATATGCAGAAAATTCTCCCACCATGACGCGGCTGCTCCAGTAAGATAATGTGGTGCGTAAAGTACCTTTTCACAGTCTGAGCATTGTGCCACAATTAATTTTCTTTCAATGTCTCGAAGCCAATCATCGGCCTCAAGAGGTCTGTCAGTGTGGGAAAATGTTGGCGGACGAGTCTTCTGTAATTCAGACAATTTTGAATGCTGCTGGTGTGGCTCATGGTGATTCCCCATATTAATGACATGGTTCATCATTTCCTGATGCTGTTGCTGACTTTGCTCGTAAATACGGCATACTTGAGAAAATGCTGTTTCGCTGGCCTGCTGACTTGACTGCCCTTGTGTGAAATTGTTACCTGTTTGTGTGCCATAATCTTCCTCTGACGGACTTGGCATGGAACGTGTCTAGGGACGAGTCATTTCTCACTCTGGGGTATTAATGCAGCAATCATGAGAAGAACTGAGCGGCAACAAAAAAACCAAGATTTTCAAAAGCAGCAAAACACGAGCTTCAAAGATTTTTAAAATAAAAACTTAATTGCGCACGGAGAAGGACCGCTTAGTACACATCTTACACGCGAGTCGTAATTATACATACGTCACTCAGGATGCGCGTACACATTCCTGACATGTTATTTATGCTAGTGCACTTCTCCAAGTTCCTACATGATGCGCAGACAGACTACTCCTCATCAACCTATTTTCCATATCACACATATCATACAAGCGAGCATAACGCGTCGCGGACAGACGCACTAGTCGGAGATGTTGAAGACTTCCCTTGGCCTGCCGAGGGTAAGGCCCAGTGGTGATGGAGACTCAACTTCCTCCTCACTAATAGGCTCCAGGCGTGGAGTACTAGTACGAGGTGTTGATGCGGGTGCGACAGGTGGTGCAGCTCTAACTGGGGTAGGAGCAATGACCTGGTCAAACTCCTCAGTGGTAGGCAGACGGCGAGCGGTGGCTAAGATGGAAGGTGCATAAGATGCTGAGGACGAGACAAAAGTCAGTGGTGGCAAAGTATGGAGTAGCTCCCTCCGGTTGGCGGAACCACTCTGGACCAAGTCCATACGAGCAGCCACCAAGTCGTCCACAAGGTTATCAAAGGCTGCCTCAAGTGCCTTGAGGTACTCAACCATTGATTCGATGGCTTCATCACGTTCTCCATTTGCGCAATCAAACGCATAGTGGCACGTGTAGGGCACGTGACATGGGAGGTAACGGTAGCGACGAGTCTTCATTGAAGGAAGAACATCCCGGAGACGAGCTATCGCCTCACGGGCAGCCATTTGCATGGCATGCCTCTCCGTAGGCATGGCCCTACCCATAAATCGGAAGCGGCGTGCTTCAGAATGCCCTCCCTTGAATTGCACCGCGGCCTAGTGCATCGACACGCTGTCGCTGATCTTGTGACGGTAGAGGGTAAACTCTGGGCGGGTCGATGGCCCGATCGCGACCTTGGTGATGGCGACGAGGAGCTTGATAAACCCCTCAGGAATGTTGGCAAACACCTGTGAATCACAGTCGTCGCTGGCCATCTACAAAAGCAGACAAAAATTCCGAATAGTCAAGTCATAAATTTATGATGACTAACAGAAAATTGCTACAAATGCAAAAATGCTGAATAGCACTTAGTATGCTAATAACCGATTAGCGATCGCACCTAGTGGCTTCCTACAGTCAGCCTGGCTCTGGTACCAAGGCTGTCAGGACCGGTTTTTCGGTAAAATAATTACCGAGAGACCGACCTTTTTAACGAACCAGCACAGAAGAATACTTCTTGCTGATAGACAATTCCTTGATACAGAATCCCAGAGTACTGAATATTATACAAGGTTGAGCTGAGGTTGCTCAACAATTTATTACAAGTGCGCCGATATAGTACATAAGGGCGGATATGACACAATGGTAGGGTGTCATACTACTAACTCGTAATTAAAAAGGTGGTGGATATGTCACAGTGGGGTGGGTGGCGTGACTCCATTATCTTAGAGTTCATCGAGTGTCGGAGTGAGACCCGATGAATTTATTTGGTGGTTGGCGGAAGCGGTTATATAACAGTGATCAACTCCAAGATCGCAAGAGACTGACTGGGACTCCACTAGACGTCGGACTCACTATCGAACTCTTCATCCATGAGATCGCCTTCGTCAACATCTGGCCAAATCAACAAGCCAGGTGAGTACTTTGAATGTACCCGCAAGACAGTTCGGACATAAGATATAATAAATGCAAACATGATGCATGTGAGTACTCTAGCATTATGCAACCGAATAATATAATTTCTGTGCTGCAAGTAAAAATAGAAGTCAGGCGGTAATCCTCCCGAAATCCATAAGATCAATAAAAGAAAACCAAACGAGTGTCTGAGTGACGCCACGTGAGGAAAATAAATAAAAACATGCCACAGTCGGATGTCTGAGCAACATCACATAAAAGGCTTATAATGAAAATAAATAACAAGAATGCCACAGTCGGACGTCTGAGCGACATCACATAAAGGGCTTATAATAAAAATAAATAACGAGAATGCCACAGTCGGACGTCTGAGCGACATCCCATAAAGGGCTTATAATAAAAATAAATAACGAGAATGCCACAGTCGGGCGTCTGAGCGATATCACATAAAGGGCTTATAATAAAAATATATAACGAGAATGCCACAGTCCGACGTCTGAGCGACATCACATAAAGGGCTTATAATAAACATAAATAACGATAATGCCAGAATCGGACGTCTGAGCGACATCACATAAAGGGCTCATATAAACAATGGTATAACAGTAAAATACTTCAGGAGGTAAATCGGTACAGAGATGACTGGTTAGTTCATCTACCAAAATGAACTTGACACGAAACACCACTCTTGTTACTATTATAAAATTACTAGAGACGGTCATCGGGGTTGACACGAAGATTGACTCTAGGCCATAAACATGGCTACTCGGAAGATTTGACTCTGCAGAGCTTGTACTCTTAAATCACAGCCAACGGATTCCACTAGCCACAAGGACTAGTTCTGTCTACGGTGTTTTAGTAGAAACACAACTGACCAGTACACACCCATTTCACATCTTGCTGTCCAGAATCACCCGTGAAAACATTCACGAGAAACTTTAAGACGGGGAGGCTACAACCTCGAATAGCATGGGATCAAATTTATATATGCGCGCTCTAAGGGGTGCCCCTCTCTCGGTCCCAACCGGAAACACCCATGCCCCCTGACCGGATGACGGGCTTTAATCCAGGGCCATGGAACCCTCATCCCGGCCGCTCTTCTTGGTGTGTACACGGAAAGAGGTTTGCAACTGACTGAACCGTAATCTTAACAGACGGCATATGACAGTACCAAAAGGAGACGAACGAAATTATGACTTGATCCGTGGTGATACTAGAATTAACCTTTGACTGGCATGCCCCAACAATACCAGTACACGACCCATCATGTCACCACATGACCGGGGCGTTTCAATCAACATTCGGGTTCACCCGAAGCATGCTTGCATGTAATATAATCATCCACAAATGCTTATATGACCATGCTATGAAGAAGAACTACTCGAGCAAACATGCAACACACTCATCATATCAAAGGTTCAAACATGCTTGCCTGGTTCGGAGTAGTCGGAGTCTAACTCGGTGAAGTTCGCGGCTCCGTCACGTCCTTCGGTATCTACTTACACTAGTAGATAAAGGGGGATCAGACCCGGTTCATCTGGGCCTTTAGCCCCGGTTCTGTAACCGGGACAAGAGGGTCGGTACTAATGCTCTGACCCTTTAGTCCCGGTTCAATCCAGAACCGGGGCAAAAGGGTGTCCACGTGGCCTGTGCACGGAGTCCAGGCAGGAGGGGCTTTAGTCCCGGTTGGTGGTACCAACCGGGACCAAAAGGCTCCCACGCGTCAGCATTTCTGTGGCTGTGGTTTTTGTTTTTTTTTTTGAAAGGGGAGGGGGGGTTTAGGTTTTGGGGGTTAATTTAGGTGCTTGATATATTGTGTTAGCTAGCTAATTAATAGAGAGAAGTGTTCTCTCTTATGTCCGTGCTTTTGGTCGACGCTACATACTACACATACGTATATATATGAACTAGAGTAGTCACGCTAGCTAGCTAGCTAGCTGCTAGCTACTAAGCAAACAAAGGAACAGAAGATCTCGTATATATAATCAACATATATATATATGCATACAGAGAGAAGTAATAATATCGACCACCTCTCTTTCTCCGAGAGATTGGTCGAACAACAAGTTCTCGTATATCTATCCGACACTACCGGGCACATATATATATACAATAATTATCTCTTACAAAAATAATCTCCTAACACATGGATGCAGGGTCCACATAGTATTCTCCGTCTTCAGCGATCACGTGTTTAAGGAAGAATGCCGCCAATTCCTCTTGAATTGCTCGCAGACGATCTGGTGTTAGGAGTTCATCCCGCATCCGAAACATCTAATTTGAAGTAGGGGGTCAATACATGAAATGATGCTATAAATTTGTGAATATTATTGATTGCTTACGCACTTTAAATTGTTCATCAGTGTAGCCCCGCTCACAGGTCGTGTGGCGGATGGACTCGCAAATGTAGTATCCACAATAATCATTCCCGGGTTCCTGCCACAACCACTTTACAAGAAATAGAGCTCAATCAAACTGATAAGCAAGAATGCCAAATTGGTATTGATGAAACTAGCTAGCGCTTGAATCAAGATATAGGAGATGCGCGCGCGGAACATGCTACTATATTGTACTTACTTTCGGGTATCTAAATTGTAGCTTCTTCGGCAGTCCCGGAGCTTTTTTGATGAATGTTTTCCAAGCCCTGCCAGACAAAGGAAACAATTATATTAGTTGATATCAGAAATGAAGTTGCTGATATATATGCATGGTGGATAATATTGATCGATTTAACTTACCTGGCTAGTATTTGAGTCATGTCCGCATACTCCTCGGGATCTTTACGTTTAGAGTCGAAGACAGTTACTATTCCCTTCTCAAGCTTAATCTCTAAGAGAATATAGTGGAAGCTGCGCACGAATGCATGAGATCATTACATCACTATAAACTTGACTGATATATATAAGGGAAACCAAATATGCACAAGACATTAACACTCACTTGAAGTTGTAAGGAAAGAGTATTATATCTTTGTTTTCATTTACCACCAACGATCGTAGCAAGTTGGTCTCGGTATCGCCGGGACGCAATTTAATCTCGGTTGCATCTATGAGGTATGTGTTAATAAACCCAATATCACCTACTTGTCTTTTCTTCAATTCGACGATCTTCAATCTGCATAATATAGTGATGATAATTATAAATACATGCAATGAAGATCAGCTATATAGAGAGACTTAATGACAGAAGTAGTACTACTTACAGACAGTAGCAGGTGATCGTTGTTGTATCGAGGGCCAATTGATTGAAAAATTGATAGAACTCCTCAAATGGAACAGGCAACAGGTCAATTCCAACGAGGTCATGCTCCGGTTTAACTCTCAAATACAAGTTATTCCTCCCCCCAGACTCTCTGCAGATTTTCATGTACCAATCATGCAATCTTCGCATATTCGTTGATAGAGATCTTTCATTTTTGACGAGAGGCTTTTTGTACTCGTATCTTTCTATCTGCACGTCCATGAAATCATAGTGTACATCGTCGGACGCGTAATCTGCAAGATTGGTATAACCGGGCACCATCCTCGGATCATTAGCGACCATGTCGCTAGACACCTTGAGCGGGGGGCACGATTGGTTCGCTTGTTCGCCGAGCTGGGCAATTTGTTTCCCAGCTCGCCCTTCTGCTAACCTCTGATCACTTTTTGTACTTCCGGACCGCTTGGCATCTTGAAATGTCTTTTGAATAATGCGGTCATAGTTGCCCTTCGGCTTACTTTTCGCTGGTTGCTTCAGGGCAGCAAGAGTGCGCTTTGCTTTCACCGCATCTATTTTTTTATTTTTTCCTTCAAGAATTTGTTTTCTTCTTCAACTAAATTTAACCTCTCGACAATAGGTTCCATCTTGATCTTATGATCATCGATAACTTCCGCAACATGCAACTCCAATTCCATCTTCTCCTCCTCCATTTTTTCCAATTTTTTCTTTAACGAAATGTTTTCCTCTTCAACTAAATTTAACCTCTCCACAAGAGGGTCGGTTGGAATTTCCGGTTCAACTACCTCCTATACATAATAAAACATCTATGCATGTCAGGTTGGTCGGCATAACTATCATAAGCACTAAAACAAATAGTTATAAATTAAAGATAATATACCACATCCGAATCGTAGACCGGACGAGGGCCCACGTGGGCGGATATCAAAACCATCGCACTATATAATAACAAGCAATAATAAACGTAAGAAAATTAGACAAATATCTATCTAAAGCAATAATAAAAGTAAGAAAAGCATGGACATAACAAGAGGCTCACCACGGTGGTGTCGGTGACGAGATCGGCGGGGGCGATCGACGGCGGCGAAGACGGGGACGGGACGTGACGGACCGCTAAACCTAGACAAATCTCGGAGAAAATAGAGCTTCGAGAGGAGAAAAGCTTAACTAGTGTGGCTCGGGCATTCCACCGAACATGTTGTGTGCATAGGAGGTGAGCTAGAGCACCACTAACCCCTCTCCCCCTCGGCCAGAAAAAAAACAGAGCAGTGAGCTCTGCTCTTGAGTGAGGGGGTTTATATAGGCAACTCACTGGTCCCGGTTAGTGCTACAAACCGGGGCTAAAGGTGAGCCTTTGGTCCCGGTTCATAAAACAAACCGGGACTAATAGTGGTGGGCCAGGAGCAAGAGCCATTGGTCCCGGTTTTTAGAGCCAACCGGGACCAATAGGTCCAGACGAACCGGGACCAATGGCCCACGTGGCCCGGCCGGCCCCCTGGGCTAACGAACCGGGTCCAGTACCCCCATTGGTCCCGGTTCTAGATTGAACCGGGGCTAATGGGCTGGACCAATGCCCTGTTTTCTACTAGTGCCTGCTGTGCACGCCGGATATCTGGACATGCGGGATTTGTACCCCGTGCGGACTCGTCTGCCTGACCGCATGGATTGGCGTGACGTTGGGGGTATTACACCTCCACGTGGGCGTCGGTTACCACCAGCATCGGGACCGAGACCACACCCGTGTCCTTATGGTCCACAGCCTTCGAGTGCTCGCGAGTTCCAAGATCCGTCTGTTCCACTTCCAGGCTACGGTGGTAATCTTTACGAGGATTACTACGCGAATGTCTGAGCTAGACCGTGGTTGTAGTAGTATTGTAGTAGTTGTATTCCCACAGTCCTGCGCATCTTGTGGAATATGACTTAGTGTGTACTGAGTTCCGGAGGTGTAGCTAAATAATGTATAGGAGCTTGGAATGCCTCTCATGGGATGTATCGTCTTTCACCGCAGTTGTACTTTAGCCTTGGCTTGTACTAAACTTTGTATGGTGTGTATGACCACTGGTGTATATATAGCAGTTTCTATATTACCATGTCGTACGGATGAACATCTCTGCATTCCGTGTCATCCATTACATTCTGCACTTCTATGTCAAATTTTGCCATCCTTGTCTAAACCGTTGTTTTGTTTTCCTAGGATGGTCAACACTCGCAACACTCCTGCTGCTCAGGAGCAGGGTGAGGCTAGTGGGACTAGGGATGGGAATCTGCCCCAGCCACCCTCCTTGGCGGAAGTTATGCTTGAAGCAGAACGGAACAAGAGAGAGACCAACCGTCTGCTGGAACGCATAGAGCAGAACACTGGGTTCCGTCAGAGGAATGACGTGGTGTCAATCAATGACTTTATCAAGATGTGTCCACCGAAGTTCCATCACTCCACTGAACCTCTGGATGCTGATGACTGGCTACATAGTATCACCCACAAGCTACACTCTGCCCGTGTGGCCGAAGCTGACAAGGTTACCTATGCTGCCTACCATCTTGAGGGCCCTGCCAGTCTTTGGTGGGAAAACTTTGAAGCTATGCGTCCTGCTGGCCAAGTCACTACCTGGGTTGAGTTCAGTGAGGCATTCCGTGAACACCACATTCCGGAAGGTCTCATGGATCGCAAGCGGGAGGAATTCTGCAATTTCACCCAGGGCCGTTTAATTGTGGATGGCTATAGTCGCGAGTTTGGCAACTTGGCACGCTATGCACCTGAGGAAGTATCCACCGATGCCAAGAAGCAGGCGAGGTTCCGCAAGGGACTCAGCCCTGAACTCCGCCGAGATCTGCGTCTGCACGAGTGCACTTCCTTCCAGAAGTTGGTAAACAAGGCTATCAGTGCTGAAACAGGCCAGACCGACTTCGAGGCCACACGCAAGCATACCCGAGACCTTGGTTCCTCATCCGGCTCTGGCTCTCACAAGCGCCGTGTGTGGGTTCCTAACACTGCTCTGCCACCCAAGTACACACCGAGGCCATCCTATGAGGCGCCTCGTCAAACTCAACAGCATGCACCTGCCAAGACCTACGGAGGACCACCTTCCAACTTTGCTCCACGCACTACCATTGTGACATGCTTCAAGTGTGGAGAACCGGGGCACTACATGCGTGAGTGTCCTCAGAACCAACCAGGAAAACCCGTTGGCCGTGGTAAGCCAACCGGCAAGGTGAATTATGTCAAGCCAATCCCCACTGCACGTGGTCATGTCAACTATGTCTCTGCTGAGGAAGCTTATGAGGATCCTAACGTCGTCCTTGGTACGCTTCTCGTCAACTGCCATCCGGCATCTGTTCTTTTCGATACTGGAGCATCCCATTCGTTCATATCTGAGAGCTATGCTCGATTGCACAACATGACTTTTTGTGACATGCCTACTTCCATGGTTATTCAAACTCCTGGTTCAAAATGGCAAACCTCTAGGGTAAGCCATGGAAATGAAATCCTTGTCGATAGACTTGTTTTCCTAGCATCTCTAATCGCTCTCAAGTCCTCGGACATAAACATCATTTTGGGTATGGATTGGATGACAACTCATTACGCCAAGATTGATTGCTATACTAGGACCGTTCAACTTACACATCCATCCGGCAAGATAGTCAATGTCTTGACCCGAATGGCTGAACGTCAGCTCTACTCTCTTAATGCCAGCCCTCTACCAGAACTCGAAGATATCCCGGTAGTCCGTGACTTCCCGGATGTTTTTCCAGAAGAACTGCCAGGAATTCCACCTGACAGAGATGTCGAGTTTGTGATAGATCTTATCCCTGGAACTGTCCCAATCTCTAGGAGACCCTATAAGATGGCACCACTAGAATTAGCTGAGCTAAAGAAACAACTCGATGAGTCCTTGCAAAAAGGTTTCATCCGTCCTAGTTCTTCCCCTTGAGCTTGCCCCGTCCTCTTCGTCAAGAAGAAGGATGGAACGGAGCGGATGGTTGTAGATTACCGACCTGTCAATCTAGTCACCATAAAGAACAAGTACCCGCTTCCCAGGATCAACGACCTGTATGATCAGCTTGCTGGATCCTCAGTCTTCTCTAAGATGGATTTGAGGTTGGGCTACCATCAAATCAAAATCAAGAACGGGGACATCCCTAAAACGGCTTTTGTTACTCGTTATGGTCAATATGAGTACACCGTCATGTCCTTCGGATTAACCAATGCCCCAGCTACCTTTTCTCGGTTAATGAATTCTATATTCATGGAGTACTTGGACAAATTCGTCGTGGTATACCTCGATGATATACTCATCTATTCCAAGAACAAGGAAGATCATGCCGAGCATTTAAGGCTGGTATTGACGAAACTTCGAGAGCACCGCCTTTATGCCAAATTCTCCAAATGTGAATTTTGGTTGCCAGAAGTAACCTATTTAGGTCATGTGATCTCTAGCAAGGGTATTGCTGTCAATCCCGAGCGAGTTCAAGCCGTCCTTGATTGGACTCCCCCTGAATCGGTCAAGCAAGTTAGGAGTTTTCTTGGCTTAGCGAGCTATTGCCGACGTTTCGTCGAGAATTTCTCCAAAGTTGCTAAACCTCTAACTGAACTCCTCAAGAAAGATAAAAAGTTTGAGTGGACCCCACAGTGCGAGTCCAGTTTTCAGGAACTGAAAAGACGCCTGACATCTGCACCTGTACTGGTACCACCAGACTTTTCCAAGGATTTTATAATCTATTGCGACGCCTCGCGATAAGGACTAGGTTGCATACTCATGCAAGATCGTCAAGTGATTGCATACGCATCCCGACAGTTGCGCCCACATGAAGATAACTATCCTACTCGTGATTTAGAACTTGCAGCTGTAGTCCATGCACTCAAAACATGGCGACATTACCTCCTTGGTAATCGCTGTGAAATCTTCACTGGTCACCAAAGTTTGAAGTATATCTTCACCCAACCGGATCTAAATCTCAGGCAAAGACGTTGGGTTGAGTTGCTCACAGATTACGACTTAGGAATCACTTATACTCCTGGAAAGGCCAATGTCATGGCTGATGCACTAAGTCGTAAATCCTATTGTAACAACTTGATGTTACAACAAGGTCAACCACTTCTCCACGAGGAATTTCGTAAGCTTAACCTTCACATTGTTCCTCGAGGATTCCTTTCCACCTTGGTGGCGAAACCTACTCTTATGGATCAAATCATAGTTGCCCAGCGGTATGATAAAGGTATATCTCGGATCAAGGAGAACATTGCTAGCGGAGTTGCTAGAAGTTTCTCTATGGATGATCGAGGTGTTGTGTACTTCGAGAACCGCTTGGTGGTACCCAAGAAACCACAACTACGACAAATGATTTTTAAGGAAGCTCATGAATCTCCTCTCACGATTCATCCCGGTAGTACCAAAATGTATCAGGACCTACGTCAGAGATTCTGGTGGACTAGGATGAAGAGAGAAATCGCTCAATTCATTGCTAACTGCGACGTTTGTCGTCGAGTCAAAGCAGAGCATCAACGGCCTGCTGGCACCCTTCAACCTTTAGCTATTCCTGAATGGAAATGGGATAAAGTCGGTATGGACTTCATTACCGGATTTCCCAGGACCAGGAAAGGGAATAATGCTATCTTCGTCGTTATAGACCGCCTCTCTAAAGTAGCTCATTTCCTGCCTGTTCGAGAGAGTATTACCGCTAGCCAGCTAGCAGATTTGTATGTCTCTCGGATAGTATCACTTCATGGTGTGCCGTTGGAGATTAACTCAGACCGTGGAAGTCTTTTTACTTCACGATTTTGTGAAAGTTTCCAGAATGCTATGGGAACTCATCTCTCCTTCAGTACCGCCTTCCATCCCCAGTCAAGTGGTCAAGTGGAACGAGTCAATCAAATTCTAGAAGACATGCTTCGAGCCTCTGTCATATCTTTCGGTATGGAATGGGAAAAGTGTCTTCCATTTGCCGAATTCGCTTATAACAATAGTTATCAAGCCAGCTTGGGTAAAGCTCCCTTCGAAGTTCTATATGGACGAAGGTGTCGAACACCTCTTAACTGGTCAGAGACCGGGGAAAGACAATTCTTTGGCCCGGATATGATCCAGGAAGCAGAGGAACAAGTTCGCATCGTTCGTGAGAGATTGAAAACAGCCCAGTCTCGCCAAAAGAGCCAATATGATACTCATCATAAGGCTGTGACTTTTGAAGTCGGCGATAAGGCTTACCTTCGGGTTACTCCTCTTAAGGGAACCCATCGCTTCGGTATCAAAGGCAAATTGGCCCCTCGTTTCATCGGTCCTTTTCGCATTCTTGCCAAACGAGGAGAAGTTGCCTACCAATTGGAACTACCTCCGCACCTCTCCAGAGTTCATGATGTTTTCCACGTTTCTCAACTCAGGCGTTGCTTCTCGGATCCTATCCGCGGAGTGGACCACGAAACGCTTGATCTCCAGGACAATCTCACATATCGAGAATACCCCGTTCGTATTCTTGATCAAACTGAGCGCACCACTCGACGCCACAATATCAAGTTTCTCAAGGTTCAATGGTCACATCATTCCGAGAGTGAAGCTACTTGGGAAAGGGAGGATCGTCTTCGACTTGAGTACCCCACCCTCTTTCCGGAGGAACCCGAATCTCGGGACACGATTCTTTTAAGTGGGGGTGAGTTGTCACATCCCTAGTTAGCACTTGCATTAGGACCTAGCTAGAGTGTGCATCATGTTTACTTTCAAAGAAACTGGAAATGGGATTAACAGAAACCCCAGCACCCCTCTCCTAACAACTAGGGTTTGTTAAAATATTTTCCAATGTACCAAAAATGCCCTTCAAAAATGTTCATCATTTCTGCCTTGGTCTTAAACCTCTGCCAAAAATGGTGCACATTATTCTAGGACACTCAAGGGCTTTGGATTAAATCATATGGTATTTGTATTTGGGCATTTAAATACTTTAAAATATTTTAAATGCTCAAATAACCATGAACTATAATGTTCCCTACTGTTCATATTATATACAGTGGGCATGACAAGTTTCATGAGTAATAAAAATGTTTTGGCATTTTTCATAATTGAACAAAGCTGCAAAAGAAATGAAACAGGAAAAGAAAAGGGGAGAAAGCATTTACCTCGGGCCCAGCCCTGTAGCAGGCCGGCCCAGCCCACCAGCCCTCCTCTGTCGTCTTCCTCCTCGCGCCAGAAGGACGCGCGCATGGCCGCTGCGCGCCGGCACGCGTCCGGCCACCTCCTCCCTGCTAGCCTGCCTCCCCGATGGCCTGGATGATTCCTTGAATCGACACGCAGCTGCCCCGACCGCTCTCACTTCTCCCCCTCGTCTCCATCGCCCTCCCCTGGCTCTCTCCTCCTCCATAACCGAGCCGCCGTCGCCGCCGTTCGCCGCAGCCGCACTTAGAGCCACCCCCTCGCCCCGTGAGTGTGTCCAGAAGATCCGCCGCGTCGTCCTCTTCCTCCTCGCTGAGCCACGAGCCGCCGGAAGCCCTGCAACGTCCTCACGCCGCCGTCCCCTTCCTCGGATCGCCGGAGCACCTCGCCGCCGTTACGAAGCTACAGCGCGTCCCCGACCCCTCCGTCGAGCTCGTTAGCACCGCAGTGAGCTTCTACGTCGAACCCCTCCTTCCTCCGTCCCTTTTGCGCCGTGTAGCCATCGCTCTGTTGATCACCGAAACGCACCGCCACCGTGCTCGCCGCCGGTGACGCTCCGGTGACCATTTGGTCACTGGCACCCGTCCATCACACTCACCGCATCGCGTAGATGCGATAGGTGCTACGCACGCATCGCCTAGGCCCCTGCAGCCGCGTCTCCACACACGCCCGACGCCGGTCGTCGCCGTCGAGCTTGTTGCCGTCGTCTCCGGCCACCCCAGGTCCGGCGACCACCACCATCCGACGCGCGATGACAAGAGCTTCCCAACGCACCCAACCGCAGCTCGAGCCGTGCCCCGTAGACGATTTCCGAAGCACGCTGCCGTACTTGGCCTCGCCGGCGTCACGTCGCCGGCGGGTTTGACCTGTTTGACCAGGGGGTTGACTACCCCTGGGTCACTGACGTGTGGGCCACCTTTTACTAATTAGTTAGTTTAATTAAGTTTCTGTTAATTTAATTAGTTAATTAATTTAGTCACTGACCCGTGGGCCCAGGCCCCACTGACAGCTAATTAGTTTTAGTTTAACTCTAATTAACTTAGTTAATTAGCTGTGACACTGACATGCAGGGCCCACATGTCATGTTTGACTTGGACTAGCTCCTGTTGACTGACTGACGCCAGCATGATGTCATGCTGACGCAGTAAAGGTTTTTCTAGGATTTTTAGATTAAAAATAATTCAGGAAATTCCAGAAAATACCCAAAACTTCTAAAAATCATATAAAATCAACCATAGCTCAGATGGAAAAGATTTATATATGAAAAATGATCAGAAAAATTCAATCTTTCCAATGGCACTGGTTTCATGCATGTTTGAACAAGTTAACTTGCTGTATACATCAAAAACATGATAATGCACTTATTTAAATAATAGTTTGAACTCCAATTTGAATCTTTGATTCAAATAAGCTCAAACCCTTCTGGTTTTAGTTGCATTAGCCAACACACATGCATCTTGCCATGTCATGAGCATGCATCATATTGCTGCATTTGTTTGTTAATGATTGTTTCGTCGGTATTCTCTGTGTTAGGTCCTGCTCCCGAGGATACTGCTGCGTATCCAGTTGAAGAGCAGTACCCGACAACTACCTTGTCAGGCAAGCAATCATTGATCATTCCGATACAAACCCAAATCTTCTCGCTCTTGCTCTCTTTTACTGCATTAAGGCAACAGCGTGTGAACTGCTACTTGCTGCGGTAGTTGAACCCTATCCCTTGCATGACCTGTCATTGCCACAGTAAATAGTTGAAACCCACTAGCATGTGTAGGAGTTGATTGAGCCATGTGATGTGTGATCCACCATGCTATTTGTTTATGTTGCCTGCTATGCTTAGAGTTGTGTCTGGTCTGATTCATCTGGGTGATGGGTCAGAGTGAAATGATCATACCGATAAAGAGAAGGAAGTGTGGAATACGCTTGGTAAAGGTATCGATGAAAGGCCATGTAGGAGTACATGGTGGGTTGTTTCATTGGAATCATCCTTAGGACCCGAGATCTGTATGTGTGGTTCAAGTTACGGCTACTACCACACATTGGGATCCTTAATTGACCCTCTCGGCTTATTAATTACCCTCGATCTCTGTCCAGGAGTTGCAACTAGTTTCTGGTGTTTATAACTTACTGGAGGTCGTGCACAACGCTGACCCTCGGGGTGGGTTGTGATGCGACAGGTACGTGGCACGGTGTACCGGTTGCCCGTTTGGTGACTCGAGAACCCTGTACACATCGTTTGGGGCCGTGAGCGACACCCCGGCCGGATCTCCCCACGGATGGAACCCAAATAGGCGATAAACCTGGACGAGAGACTTGAGTAGTTAGTCAGGTCGTGGCCGACACCCTCGCTGGGCTTCCGCTTGAAGGTTGCCGAGTACACGCCGAGTATACGGCGATAAGTGGTGGAAGCATGTGTGAAGAGGTACACCCCTGCAGGGTTATCAATCTATTCGAATAGCCGTTGTTCGCGGTACGGACTACTTGGTTACTCTTACAGTTCATAGACAAGTTGATGGATACTACTAAAAGCCTCAAGATAAGCGTGAGTGCCGTGGGTGGCCCTTCCGTAGGATGACGGAAGAGGATCCTCGGTAGTGTATTGATGTGGTGAGTAGAGGACTCGTGTTCGTAATAACATCTTGCAATCTGTTGAGAGTTGTAGTATAGGTTAGCCAAGAGTCAAAGCTGGCTTTCTGCAATGAACTCCACTACCCCCTTTGATAATGTTGCATGTATGATAGGTTCTGTGGTAAGACTTGCTGAGTACCTTTGTACTCATGTTTGCTTAATAACTGTTGCAGAGGAGAACCCTGCCCCTGCTGATGGGTTCTACATAGACGTTGACGTCGACGAGTAGCTTGACACCCAGACGGAGATCTGGAGCTTGTGAAGGGCCTTGTAGATAGTCAGGCTACACCAAGCCTGTTTTATTTTCTAAGTTGTCTGTACTCAGACATATAGCTTCCGCTTGTGCTTGTATGACTGTATGACTTGAGTGTTGGGTCATGTGACCCCTACCTGTATGGATATGTTATGTATGGATCTTGGAGCCTTTTAAATAAAGTACTTTGAGTCATAGAGTTCTGTTGTGATGCAATGTTGTATTTGCACATATTGAGCATATTGCGTGTATGATTGAAATGCTTGGTATGTGTGGGATCCGACACCTAGTTGTTTTCCTTTGGTAGCCTACCTTACAGGGAAATGCCTCCTAGTGATTCCAATGAGCCTTGGTAGCTTGCTACTGCTCGGAACACGTAGGCTGGCCGGCATGTGTCCTTCTTCGTTCCTGTGTCTGTCCCTTAGGGGAAATGTCACGCGTTGTTCCTTTAAGTCCATGTAGCTTCCTACGACTTGGGTTCATACGTTGATGACCGACACGTTCGTTGCTGGGTCATGGATGCCTGTCTCTGTAATCTAGTGCCACTTTTGGTTTATAACTAGCCATGTCGGTCCGGGTTCTCTGTCATATGGATGCTAGCGACACTGTCATATACGTGTGCCAAAATGCGCAAACGGTCCCGGGCCAGGTAAGGTGGCACCCGTGGGGTTACCGTGCGTGAGGCCGCAAAGTGATATGACGTGTTACAGCTAGATCGGTGTGACTTAGGATCGGGGTCCTGACACCATGACACTCTCCCAGCCACTCCGACCAAATCCCCTTTGGGCTAAGTCCTGGGTGGCCCCGTGCCTACCAAAGGCACCAACGGCCACCGTCGTGGCAAAACGGTCCCAAACGGGGACAAGGATCCTTACAACAACAACACAGGGCACACAAGGTTATGTCTGCTTACCGGGCTAGGGTACAACACACCCATAACATTCCCTCGCTAGAGGCACATGCGAGAGGCATGACAATAGACCCAATTAGGACCTCCCCATAAAGGTAAGTGTGGCTGCATTGGTCAGCACTCAGCCAACAGTTGTTCAAGTTCATTATTATCCGGTTAAACTTGAATGCAATGAGCTGAGTCATATTAAAATAACATGATGCAACTAGAATGCATGAGCATGATACCAACATGAGCATGGATGTGCAATCATAATCAACGAGCATAACAACAACATTTAATCATTTATCCAGATGAGCATGGCATTCTGACGAGCATGAATACCACAAATAGAGCACTTCTCATAGCATAACCTGACCACTAGCATCAACAATGAATATCATGCAAGAACATATCAACTGGATGCAAAAGAACATGTATAACAACGATACTTGGAACAGACGATAGTCATACACCGAAGACCATCACCAACATCAACATGTACTACTACCAAGCATGGCATACGAAAGAAATACTAACAACTACAACTAGTACATGATAATCAGGTGCATAAAAACATAGCATGGAAGTGAACACAAATTCATAAGCATCACGAAACAACGATAATCGTATCAAAACAAGCAGACATTTATTAAATTTTCAAGTTTAAACCATAACTACTGCATGCAATCATGCAAATGGTGGTCGTGGCTTGCCTGGGGATGGAGAATACTCCGGGAAGAAGTGCGGTGAAGCCGCGGAAAGATTCGCTGGAAACAGTTCTCTCGCGGAGGGGGCTGATTAGGGCAAGGGCAAAGTGGTCATTTCCAGTATGTCAAACCATAGTGAAAATGTCACCTCATTTGGAGTTAGGATCAAAAGGATATGAGTGTTTGACTGTGAGGGACCCATCTGTAAGAAATATCTTTACAAATTGGGCCTGGACAGAAAAATAGAAAGATACTTCCAAAGATTACGCCTTCACTTCAGGAAAACGCACTCTCGCCAGAAGCAGTAAAGGAACACGCTTTCCCCAAGGGAAAACGTACTCCTGCATTGTGCACTTCCACTTAAACTAGCGGGCCCGAGGCGTCGAGTCGATGACAGGTGGGTCCCATGATGACTCTCCCTCGCCTCCTGGTTCCTTCTTCCTCCTCCCGACGCTGGCAGAACAGAGGCGAGGCAGAGACGCGATGCCGGCGATGGCCCCGGCAATTCAGGCTGTCCCCGGCAAAGCTGGGACCACCGGAGGACTTGGGAGGAGATGTCGCGCCTGTACAGATGCAGAACGAGCTCCGGGGAGGAGCGGGACGACAACAACTTGAGGGAACAGAAGATCGGCGGCGGCGGCCACTTTCTTATGGACGAGGTACTCCCGTGACGGGTGATACGTCTCCAACGTATCTACAATTTTTGATTGTTCCATGCTATTATTTATGATGTTTTGGATGTTTAATGGGCTTTGTTATACACTTTTATATTATTTTTGGGACTAACCTATTGTCACACCCAAAAAAATATTTATTTGGAATTTTTAAAACTTTTCAAAATTTTAGCTAAGATTTAAAATTTTCTTGGAGGGTTCTGTTTGAAGGGTGGACTTATTTGATTTAATTGTTTTGGAGGTTTTCAAAACTTTTTCTCTCTAAAGAATCTTTGGTTTTTGGTTATTTATTTTCAAAGGCAAAAGTCCTTTCCACCTCTTCTAGCACCATAAAACCTCTCCAAATATTTTTCTGCCACTCCAAGATTTACCTCTCAAGTCATGCACACCTTCTGTGATATTATTCAACTCCTTCCCACTCCACAAAAATATTCTTTCTATATATTTTGAATTCCAAAAAATGGAATTTGAATTAATCATAGTTTCTTGACATTTACAAAGGAACTATATTTTCTATGACTCTTCTGCCTCCACCAAAATTATCCCCACATATATATGGTACCCTTAACCCATTTCTTCAAAAACCTTTGGTCCCACAGTTCAAAATTTTCAAATCAAATTCAATTCAAATTTGGTCCAGAAATCATGTTTCTGCCCCAAACCATTTCCAAACTTCACCAAAATGCTTGGCCTTCTGGAAAACTCATTTTTGAGTAACCACACACCACCACAGAAAACCCCATGATCAACCAAGTTGTTTAAAACCCCAAAGCATTTCATCAAACAGTTGGCAAGCATACTGTTCATCACTGAATGAAATTCAGTTAACTGAATTCTTCAGCCGACAGGGGCCGGCGATGCCGTGCACCCCTCATCTTCCTCTCCCGCACGGCGATGTCGCCCGCTTTCAATGCCGCAGCTTCCCCTGGCCCATCGCCAGCCTCTCCACTCCGGTGAGCTGGCTGCTGGCCGGTGCAGCCACCCCGGGCTCGTCCACGGCGGAGCCGAGCGGAACGCCTCGGCCATCGACCGCCATTTACTCCACTGCAACGCTCCTACCTACCTCCCCGCCCACGCGTCATCCTCCTTCGCCCCTCCGCACAACGGACACACCGACCACGCCGCCCAGGGCCCGTACGGCAGTCGCCGGAGCCGGCCACGCCGCCGCGCCCGTGCGGACAGCGCATCGCGGACGTGTCAAACGAGCGCGCGCCCGTCCAAACGGAAGCTTCGGGCGAACTCCACCAGCCTCATAAGTGCTCCGTCGCCCCAGACCACCGGCCAAAACCAACCCCGACGACCAAATTTACTCCGGCGAACTCCGCCCGCTTCGGCCATCCTCGACTCGCCTATAAAAGGGGTCCCCGAGCCCCTCTAGCTTCACGGCTGGCCTCCACCACCTCCCACGCTTCCTCCTGACCACCCACCAGGCCACGAGGGGGTCATCTTCTCCCTCTCCGGCCACCGCTCCGCCACCTCTGCCTTCGAACCATACCACGCACTCACACCACCAGAGCCGCCCAAACTCCGTCGATCCACCCCTTTTCCACCACTATACCGAAACCCTAAGCCAATTCCTCTCCCCGAGCTCTCTCCGACGAGCTTCAACTTCGCCCGAACCACCGTCCGCCGGCGACGAGCTCACCGCCGTTCAGGTGACCGCCGGTGGCCACCTCCACCACCCCTGGATGCGGAAGTCCACGCTGGTCACTTTGCGACCAGCGCCGGGCCCTGAAACCCCGGCGATCGTCGCCGGCGATCGCCGCCGCTTCTCTGTACTCGCGCGCGAGCGCGTTCAAAATTTAAACCTGACGGGTGGCCCCCACCCGTCAGCTCTCTCTCTCTGTTTCCTGTGTTCGGCGAAGGCGCACTCTGCGCTTTACGTTTTCTGCACTGGAAGGCGCACTCGCGTCCGAAACGTTTTCTTTTAAAAACAGCTCAGGGGCTTCTGTTTTGCAGAAAGACCCCTGGTTTTAAAAAGTTAATAGCTTTTAAACTATAAATCCAAATGAGCTGATTCTTTTTGCTAAAATTTTCTTTTCCTCTCTAGTTTATTTTAAGATTTAATTAAAAATATTTTGAGAACTTTTTCTGTTCTGTGTTGGAATTTCTCATTCGAATTCAAACTTGATTTTTTTCAGAAAAAGAAGAAGGAACTTTTGCTGGAAATTCAGAGGGGTTTTCTCCTGATTACTTTGGACAAGGCAAGCATTATTGAACCTGGGATATGGTGTTTGCACTTTTGCATGGTTGCATAGTTGGGAGTACAATGCATATGTTGCATGTTATATCATATGTGCATGCATGGTCATGTCACATCTTCTTTGGCTTGCATAACACACTAGCTTCTCTGACATGAATATGGTTACGTGATGGCTGAGATTTTTGCTGCTGGTTTGGACGTGCTGGTGGGCACGGTCCTTTGTTGACACAGTGGTGTCGTGAGATACTGATAAAGAACACTGGTGATATTTTAACAATACCTCCTGAGTCTGCCTAGATCGAGTCTTGCTCTATACACCTAGCTGTACACCGTGCTACCACGGGTCCTTCCGAAAGGAGGGTACGGCCTAGTAAGTTGTTAACCCCTGGTCGGGTGCACGCCACCCAGATAACTACGATGAAGGTTGTAGCCTGTCATCGGGTCAGGGGCATGGGTGTTTCCGGTTGTAGCCGAGAGGGGGGCACCCCTTGTAATCCGCGCGTTTAATAGTGATCCCATGCTTTTCGGAGGTTGTAGCCTCCCTGACTTAAGGTTTCTGGAGCGATGCTTTGGGTGAGTCCTGGCATCCGGTCGGTGTGTATGCGTCAGGCGTGTTTTCAACCCAAAGTCCGTATTGGGTATTAGTCAGTACACGGTACTGTCTAAGGAAAGCCCATACGCGTGGGTAAAGAGTACACCCTCTGCAGAGTTATATCTATTCGAATAGCCGCGTCCACGGTCAAGGATTTAGTTGGGTGGGTCAAGTATCGGTCCCGGTGTCAGTCTCTGGAGGAAAATAATATACTTGAGCATGTTATGTTTGCATGATGCTTTTGTCAAAGTCAGTATTTACCATGAATTTATTTATGATGAATATTATGCTTATGGACTAACCCTATGATTTTATTGTTACCTTCAAGAATGTCTCAGGGGCTGGCTAGACTACCCCGGACGCTCGCTTTTATTTTAAAAGTCCTTTTGTGGCGTCCCTCGAGTGTCAGGCGGTTTATCACGCCACTACTCTTGTGGATACCCAACTGGCATTTCTTTTAAAGTCCTTTTGTGGCGTCCCTCGAGTGTCAGGCGGTTTATCACGCCACTACTCTTGTGGATACCCAACTGGCATTTCTTTTAAAGTCCTTTTGTGGCGTCCCTCGAGTGTCAGGCGGTTTATCACGCCACTACTCTTGTGGATACCCAACTGGCATTTCTCTTAAAGTCCTTTTTGTGGCGTCCCTCGAGTGTCAGGCGGTTTATCACGCCACTACTCTTGTGGACACCCGACTGGCATTTCT
>LR738709.1:43828597-44058653 GCA_902687465.1 Secale cereale | reverse complement strand
GTTTTCTTTTAAAAACAGCTCAGGGGCTTCTGTTTTGCAGAAAGACCCCTGGTTTTAAAAAGTTAATAGCTTTTAAACTATAAATCCAAATGAGCTGATTCTTTTTGCTAAAATTTTCTTTTCCTCTCTAGTTTATTTTAAGATTTAATTAAAAATATTTTGAGAACTTTTTCTGTTCTGTGTTGGAATTTCTCATTCGAATTCAAACTTGATTTTTTTCAGAAAAAGAAGAAGGAACTTTTGCTGGAAATTCAGAGGGGTTTTCTCCTGATTACTTTGGACAAGGCAAGCATTATTGAACCTGGGATATGGTGTTTGCACTTTTGCATGGTTGCATAGTTGGGAGTACAATGCATATGTTGCATGTTATATCATATGTGCATGCATGGTCATGTCACATCTTCTTTGGCTTGCATAACACACTAGCTTCTCTGACATGAATATGGTTACGTGATGGCTGAGATTTTTGCTGCTGGTTTGGACGTGCTGGTGGGCACGGTCCTTTGTTGACACAGTGGTGTCGTGAGATACTGATAAAGAACACTGGTGATATTTTAACAATACCTCCTGAGTCTGCCTAGATCGAGTCTTGCTCTATACACCTAGCTGTACACCGTGCTACCACGGGTCCTTCCGAAAGGAGGGTACGGCCTAGTAAGTTGTTAACCCCTGGTCGGGTGCACGCCACCCAGATAACTACGATGAAGGTTGTAGCCTGTCATCGGGTCAGGGGCATGGGTGTTTCCGGTTGTAGCCGAGAGGGGGGCACCCCTTGTAATCCGCGCGTTTAATAGTGATCCCATGCTTTTCGGAGGTTGTAGCCTCCCTGACTTAAGGTTTCTGGAGCGATGCTTTGGGTGAGTCCTGGCATCCGGTCGGTGTGTATGCGTCAGGCGTGTTTTCAACCCAAAGTCCGTATTGGGTATTAGTCAGTACACGGTACTGTCTAAGGAAAGCCCATACGCGTGGGTAAAGAGTACACCCTCTGCAGAGTTATATCTATTCGAATAGCCGCGTCCACGGTCAAGGATTTAGTTGGGTGGGTCAAGTATCGGTCCCGGTGTCAGTCTCTGGAGGAAAATAATATACTTGAGCATGTTATGTTTGCATGATGCTTTTGTCACAGTCAGTATTTACCATGAATTTATTTATGATGAATATTATGCTTATGGACTAACCCTATGATTTTATTGTTACCTTCAAGAATGTCTCAGGGGCTGGCTAGACTACCCCGGACGCTCGCTTTTATTTTAAAAGTCCTTTTGTGGCGTCCCTCGAGTGTCAGGCGGTTTATCACGCCACTACTCTTGTGGATACCCAACTGGCATTTCTTTTAAAGTCCTTTTGTGGCGTCCCTCGAGTGTCAGGCGGTTTATCACGCCACTACTCTTGTGGATACCCAACTGGCATTTCTTTTAAAGTCCTTTTGTGGCGTCCCTCGAGTGTCAGGCGGTTTATCACGCCACTACTCTTGTGGATACCCAACTGGCATTTCTCTTAAAGTCCTTTTTGTGGCGTCCCTCGAGTGTCAGGCGGTTTATCACGCCACTACTCTTGTGGACACCCGACTGGCATTTCTTTTCAAGTCCTACCGTGATGTCACTTGACATCCGACCGGCATTTCTTTTATCTTTTATATTATTGTGACTAATATTTATTTTTGTGCTAACCATGTTTCAACGTGCCAAGTCTTGTTAATTGTTGCATGCATGTAGTTTATCTACCATGGCATATGCTTTCAGTATACATTATATTCATAATGTTTGCGAGTACATTCAAAGTACTCACTGGCTTGTCCCTGGCTATTTCCTTGGCCAGATTTGGAGGAGGATGAGCTTCTGGAGGGGAATTGCGCTAGCGAGGCCGACACTTAGAAGGTTCCCAGTCAGCACACCTGTGTCTTGGAGTCTATCACGTGTATCATCCGTCAAGCTTCCGCCACACCAATAAAATAGTCAAGCCTCACACTGACGCTTGACTCTATGCTAGTATATCAGTGTTGAGTTCCACTACCCACTGTCATATTCCGCCATCCTAGTGCGTTGAGTTGTTGTAATAAATTATTGAGTCACCCTGACTCAACCCTGTGTAATATTATTGTACTGGTTATCTATATCAAGGTTGTCCACTGGTTGTGCTTGGGAGCCAGTGTGACTTAAGGCTATTCTGTGATTTAGTTCTCAGAAATGGGCCTGACACCTATTAACCCAAAGGCCTAGTCCAGATTGCTATTTTTGCCTGTTTCAAGGTTTTACAGAAAAGGAATATCAAACGGAGTCCAAACGGAATGAAACCTTCGGGAGAAATATTTTTGGAGCGTTTTTTGCACAGGAGACTTGAGAACCACGTAATAGGGCTGACGTGGCGTCCACGAGGGTGGCAGGCGCGCCCCCTGCCTCGTGGGCCCCACGTTTGGCCCCTGGTGCCCTCCTTCCTCCTATATATACCTATGTACCCCAAAAACATCAAACATGGAGAGAAAACCCTAGTTCCACCGTCGCAACCTTCTGTTCCCATGAGATCCCATCTTGGGGCCTGTTCCGGAGCTCTGTCGGAGGGGGGATCTACCACGGAGTGCTTCTACATCATCATCATCGCCTCACCATGAGTTGTGAGTAGTTTACCACAGACCTTCGGGTCCATAGTTAGTACCTAGATGGCTTCTTCTCTCCCTTTGGATCTCAATACCAAGTTCTCCTCGGTCTTCGAGGATATCTATTCGATGTAATCTCCTTTTGCGGTGTGTTTGTCGAGATCCGATGAATTGTGGGTTTATGATCAAGATTATCTATGGTAAATATTTGGTTCTTTTCTGAACTCTTTTATGTATGATTATAATATCCTTGCAAGTCTCTTCGAATTATTGGTTTGGTTTGGCCTACTAGATCTATAGTTCTTGCAATGGGAGAAGTGCTTGGCTTTGGGTTCAATCTTGCGGTGTCCTTTCCCAGTGACAGTAGGGGCAGTAAGGCACGTATTGTATTGTTGCCATCGAGGATAAAAAGATGGGGTTTATATCATGTTATTTGAGTTTATCCCTCTACATCATGTCATCTTGCTTAAGGCGTTAATCTATTCTTATGAACTTAATACTTTAGATGCATGTTGGATAGCGGTCGATGTGTGGAGTAATAGTAGTAGATGCAGAATCATTTCGGTCTACTTATCTCGGACGTGATGCCTATATATAATGATCATGCCTAGATATTCTCATAAGTATTCGCTTTTCTATCAATTGCTCGACAGTAATTCGTTCACCCACCGTAGAATTCCGCTATCATGAGAGAAGCCACTAGAGAAACCTATGACCCCCGGGTCTATTCTCAACATATCAATCTACAATCTACTTTACTTTTCCGTTTTTACTTTCTATTCTTATATCCAAAAATACCAAAAATATCAAACTATCATATTTAGCAGATCTCACTTTCGTAAGTGACCGTAAAGGGATTGACAACCCCTTATTGCGTTGGCTGCGAAGTTCTTATTTGTTTGTGCAGGTGTGAGGGACTTGTGCGTGGTGTCCTACTGGATTGATACCTTGGTTCTCAAAAACTAAGGGAAATACTTACGCTACTGTGTTGCATCACCCTTTCCTCTTCGAGGGAATACAACGCAAGCTCGAGAAGTAGCAAGAAGAATTTCTGGCACCGTTGCCGGGGAGGCTTACGCAAAAGTCATATACCAAGTACCTATCACAAACCTTTATCCTTCGCATTACATTTATTTGCCTCTCGTTTTCCTCTCCCCCACTTCACCCTTGCCGTTTTATTTGCCCTTCTTTTTGCCGTGTGTTTACCGTTCGCTTGCCTCTCATTTGCTTGTGTTGCTTTGTGCCCTCAATTTGCTTGCATCTTTACTTGCTAAAAATCTATTGATATGGATCCACTTAAAGTGTTCTACTTGGATCATCTTCGATCCTTATGCGCTCGTGCTGAAACCCCAACTAGCCTAGTTGATAGGAAATCTTTAGATGAGCATGCTCATTTTGTGCGTCACCGTTTGTCTGAAAAGGGGAGACTCTTGTGGGATCAAATAAACATATTGCTGTGTTATGCTTGGAATCTTTGTGAAATTTGTGATTTTACTTGTTGCTCAAAGAACCCTAAAAAACACCTCCCCTACCTATGTGAGTTTAATGATAATGAATTCTTTACTACGACATCGAACAAATTGAAGAATTTGTTGCTTTTAAGGGTGCTTATGAAGTTGCTTCTTTGATTGAAAAGTATGATATTACTCTCTACGAATCTGAAATTTTTGACATACTTAAATATTGCTTTGAAAATTATGCTCATAATGTCTATGTCAAAGAATTTATTGAAAGAATGACCGCTGCTTTGAAAGAAAATAATGGTATGCATGAATCTATAGATAATTATGATTCCGATGATTTGATTGAAATATCCCTTGATGAACATGATGCTTGCTATTCTTGTGGCCATGATGCCAATATTTATGCAGATGAATTTGCTATAGTTCCTTATGTTAAACATGAGATCGTTACTATTGCACCCATACTTGGTAGTTCCTTCGATAAAAAGCATGATTGCGACGATGTTATTATAAATTCTCTTAATGTCAATTGTGTTAATGATACGCAAAACCTCAAGCTTGGGGCTGCTAGTTTTGCTATGACTTCTACTTTTTGCAATGATCATGATTGGGGTGATTCTTCTTACGATCTTGATAATTTATTTAAACCCCATGATGAATATGAGATTGATAATAATGTTTGCTATATTATTGAAAGTGGGTTTGGAAGAGTGTCAACTTTAGATCCCACATATTTGGAGAATATTCAATCTTATGATTTTTTTTTGATAAAGGTGGGCTTGGAGAGGTCACGACTTTAGTTAATGTTTATCCCACTATTTTGGACGAGTGTCAACTTCGCATGCATGTGGATCGTGTTGAGAATATGTTATGTGATAGCTATATTGTTGAATTTGCTTATGATCCTACATGCAATTATTATGAGAGAGGAAAACATGGTTGTAGAAATTTTTATGTTACTAAATTACCTCTCGTTATGTTGAGATTGCTATTGTTTCTTTCTTCTTCCTTGCATATGTTAGATCTTGCTTGTATTGCTAATTTGTTTTCCTATAAGATGCCCATGCATAGGAAGTATGTTAAACTTAGGTGTATTTGTCACATGTTTTATGATGCTATCTTTGTGCTTCAATCCTTGTCTTTCATGTGAGCATCATTGAATTCTCAAGCCTATCTTAATGGCTATAAAGAAAGAGCTTGTTGGGAGGCAACCCAATTTTATTTTCTTTGTTTTTGCTTCTGTTTAGGAATAAATATTGCATCTAGCTTATGTTTAGATGTGGTTTTGTGTTTTAATTAGTGTTTGTGCCAAGTAGAACCTTTGGGAAGACTTGTGTGAAGTTTATATGATCTTGCTGTAAAAACAGAATCATTAGCGCTCACTAGAATAGTCACCAGATTTTACTGGAGTGTGCTATTTAGTTGATTCTTTTTGAAGATGATTAATAGACAAATTCCTCACGTTTACCAATTTATTTCAATTTTTTTGGAGTTACACAAGTATGCGAAAGTTACATATTACTACAGACTGTTCTGTTTTTGATAAATTCTGTTTTTCGTGTGTTGTTTGCTTATTTTGATGAATCTATGAGTACTATTGGGGAGTATGAATCATAGATAAGTTGGAATATAGTAGGTTTAACACCAATATAAACAAATAATGAGTTCATTATAGTACCTTTGAGTGGTGGTTTGTTTTCTTATACTAACGGAGCTCACGAGATTTTTGTCTAAGTTTTTTGTTGTGAAGTTTTCAAGTTTTGAGCATTGCTTTGATGGATTACGGAACAAAGAGTGGCAAGAGCCTAAGCTAGGGGATGCCCAAGGCACCCCAAGGTAAAATTGAAGGACAACTAAAAGCCTAAGCTTGGGGATGCCCCGGGAAGGCTCTTTCGTCTTCATCTATCGGTAACTATACTCGGAACTATATTTTTATTCACCACATGATATGTGTTTTACTTGGAGCGTCATGTATTATTTGAGTCTTTGCTTGTTAGTTTGCCACAATTATCCTTGTTGTACACACCTTTTTGAGAGAGATAAATATGGCCTAGGAATTGTTAGAACACTCTATGTGCTTCACTTATATCTTTTGAGTTAAAAAGTTTGCTCTAGTGCTTCACTTATATCTTTTAGAGCACGGTGGTGATTTTATTTTGTAGAAATTGTTAATCTCTGATGCTTCACTTATATCCTTTTGAGAGTCTATTAGAACAGCATGGTAATGTGCTTTGGCTATAAAATTAGCCTTCACATGATAGACATCCAAGATGAATGTAGTAAAAACTTTCATACTAAGTGCATTGAATATGATGACAAGTTGGATGCTTGATAATTGTTTTGAGATATGAGGATAGTGATATTAGAGTCATGCTAGTGGAGTTATTATGAAATTGAGAAATACTTGTGTTAAAGTTTGTGATTCCCATAGCATGCACGTATGGTGAACCGCTATGTGACGAAGTTAGAGCATGAGGTATTTGTAGAGTGTCATCCTTTGTGTGGAGGTCGGAGGCGTGCGATGGTTAACTCCTACCAACCTCCCCCTAGGAGCATGCGTTGATTGCTTTGTTTTGATGACTTGTAAATTTTTGCAATAAGTATATGAGTTCTTTATGACTAATGTTGAGTCCATGGATTATACGCACTCTCACCCTTCCACCATTGCTAGCCTCTCTTGTACCGCGCAACTTTCGCCGGTACCATACACCCACTATATACCTTCCTCAAAACAGCCACCATATATCTTCCTCAAAACAGCTACCATATCTACCTATCATGGCATTTCCATAGCCATTCCGAGATATATTGACATGCAACTTTCCACCGTTCCGTTCATATGACATGCTTCATATTGTCATATTGCCATGCATGATCATGTAGTTGACATCGTATTTGTGGCAAAGCCACCATGCATAATTTTTCATACATGTCACTCTTGATTCATTGCACATCCCGGTACACCGCCGGATGCATTCATATAGAGTCATACTTTGTTCTAGTATCGAGTTGTAAATCAATAAAAGTGTGATGATCATCACTATAGAGCATTGTCCCATGTGAGCAAAGGCCAAACAAAAGAGAAGGCCCCTCCAAAAAAATAAAAATAAAATAAGAAAAGGGACAATGCTACTATCTTTTTTCCACACTTGTGCTTCAAAGTAGCACCATGTTCTTCATGATAGAGAGTCTCGTGTTTAGTCACTTTCATATACTAGTGGGAATTTTCATTATAGAACTTGGCTTGTATATTCCAACGATGGGCTTCCTCAAATGCCCTAGGTCTTCATGAGCAAGCAAGTTGGATGCACACCCACTTAGTTTCTTTTGTTGAGCTTTCATACATGTTTAGCTCTAGTGCATCCGTTGCATAGCAATCCCTACTCACCCACATTGATATCTATTGATGGGCATCTCCATAGCCCGTTGATACGCCTAGTCGATGTGAGACTATCTCCCTTCTTTTTGTCTTCTCCACAACCACCACTCTATTCCACCCATAGTGCTATATCCATGGCTCACGCTCATGTATTGCGTGAAAGTTGGAAAGCTTGAAAGAATAGAGTATGAAAATAAGTGCTAGGCTGAAACCAGGGTTGTGCATGATATGAATATTTTGTGTGATGAAGAGGGAGCATAGCCAGACTATATGATTTTGTAGGGATAACTTTCTTTAGCCATAGTATTTTGAGAAGACATGATTACTTTGTTAGCATGCTTGAAGTATTATTATTTCTTATGTCAATATAGACTTTTGTCTTGAATCTTTCAGATCTGAACATTCATGCCACAATAAAGAGAACTACATTGAAAATTATGTTGGTTAGCATTCCACATCAAAAATTCAGTTTTTATCATTTACCTACTCGAGGACGAGCAGGAATTAGGCTTGGGGATGCTTGATACGTCTCCAATGTATCTATAATTTTTTATTGTTCCATGCTATTATTTATGATGTTTTGGATGTTTAATGGGCTTTGTTATACACTTTTATATTATTTTTGGGACTAACCTATTAACCCAAAGGCCTAGTCCAGATTGCTGTTTTTTTGCCTATTTCAGGGTTTAAAAGAAAAGGAGTATCAAACGGAGTCCAAACGGAATGAAACCTTCGTGAGAGATATTTTTGGAGCGATATCTCGGGAGACTTGAGAACCACGGAATAGGGCTGACGTGGCGTCCACGAGGGTGGGGGGCGCGCCCCCTGCCTCGTGGGCCCCACGTTTGGCCCCCGGTGCCCTCCTTCCTTCTATATATAGCTATGTACCTCGAAAACATCAGACATGGAGAGAAAACCCTAGTTCCACCGCCGCAACCTTCTGTTCCCGTGAGATCCCATCTTGGGGCATGTTCCGGAGCTCTGCCGGAGGGGGGATCTACCACTGAGTGCTTCTACATCATCATCATCGCCTCACCATGAGTTGTGAGTAGTTTACCACAGACCTTTGGGTCCATAGTTAGTACCTAGATGGCTTCTTCTCTCCCTTTGGATCTCAATACCAAGTTCTCCTCGGTCTTTGAGGATATCTGTTCGATGTAATCTCTTTTTGCGGTGTGTTTGTCGAGATCCGATGAATTGTGGGTTTATGATCAAGATTATCTATGGTAAATATTTGGTTCTTTTCTGAACTATTTTATGTATGATTATAATATCCTTGCAAGTCTCTTCGAATTATTGGTTTGGTTTGGCCTACTAGATCTATAGTTCTTGCAATGGGAGAAGTGCTTGGCTTTGGGTTCAATCTTGCGGTGTCCTTTCCCAGTGACAGTAGGGGCATCAAGGCACGTATTGTATTGTTGCCATCGAGGATAAAAAGATGGGGTTTATATCATGTTATTTGAGTTTATCCCTCTACATCATGTCATCTTGCTTAAGGCGTTACTCTGTTCTTATGAACTTAATACTCTAGATGCATGCTGGATAGCGGACGATGTGTGGAGTAATAGTAGTAGATGCAGAATCGTTTCGGTCTACTTATCTCGGACGTGATGCCTATATATAATGATCATGCCTAGATATTCTCATAAGTATTCACTTTTCTATCAATTGCTCGACAATAATTCGTTCACCTACCGTAGAAGTCCGCTATCATGAGAGAAGCCACTAGAGAAGTCTATGACCCCCGGGTCTATTCTCAACATATCAATCTACAATCTACTTTATTTTTTCGTTTTTACTTTATGTTCTTATATCGAAAAATACCAAAAATATCAAACTATCATATCTATCAGATCTCACTTTCGTAAGTGACCATAAAGGGATTGACAACCCCTTATCGCGTTGGCTGCGAAGTTCTTATTTGTTTGTGCATGTGCGAGGGACTCGCGCGTGGTCTCCTACTGGATTGATACCTTGGTTCTCAAAAAGTGAGGGAAATACTTACGCTACTATGCTGCATCACCCTTTCCTCTTCGAGTGAATACAACGCAAGCTCGAGAAGTAGCAACGGGGAGGCACGGAGAAAAGCTAGGGAGGCTCGCCGGAGGGTGGAGGAGTCGTTGGTGGAGTCATGGAGTGGAGGGGAGGCTCGGGTCGGCCGAATTTAGGCCGGAGGGGGCGGCGGCCATGGTGGCGGAGAGAGGCGAGGAGAGGTCCAGAGGCTCGATGGAGAGGCTTGGAGGGGTCCTGGGAGTGAGTTGAGGCGAGTGGTGTGGTAGCATGAGACCGAGGCTGGCTTATATAGCCGCGGCGAGGTGGTTGAGCTGGATGCCGCCGCTCGGGTCCGGCCGAGCTTCCGGCGAGGTGCAGGGCTCACGGGAGGGCATGGGAAGGCGACGAGGGGAGGAGCGGACGAGCTACAGAGGTGCACTGTGCAGGAGGGGCCGAGGGGCGCAGGGGAGAAGAAGCCGAACGCCATCAATGCGCTGTCGGCTACAGCTCGCTCACGGGCGCGCGACGAAGAGCACTGACGGCGAAGCTGCTGGAGGGGGTGAGGAGTCCAGGGAGAAGGCGACGACACGGGGAACCTGTTGGACACTCTCATGAGCGTGAAGACGACGAGAGAGGGAGGGCCTGAGCTAGGTGACATTCTGAACGCGGTCATTGCACGCCAAAGCGGTGGTCACCGCGTAGACTGGCAAGGGGAAGGTGCCAAGGGCCGGCAAACATTGTATAGTGGTAAGTTCTTCCAAGGGAGGTTACTACTGAGGTGGTATCTCGGTGAAAGGTGCAGTGGGTAAATGGTAAGTGTGCTCTGAAGTTTACTGTATCAAACTAAACCATGATGCAGTGATCAACAGATAAAGGCCAAGGGACAATGGAGTTGTGTGGGAGGTTTGGGATAGGAAGGACTCTAATACTGTGAGTTTTGAGATGATTTGGACCAATCTTTAATAGAGTTGCTTCACAACTGCATAAATTGGACCAGAAACAAGATGATGAAGTAGCACTCACTTGGAGTAACCACTTGAGCTGAAATTTGGCAAGGCTTGGTAATTTGAACATATAGAGATGCTGTAAAATTTCCATACCAATTGGACAAGCCAAAAGGGCACTTGCTTCACAAACATCCTTACTGTCCAAAAACTCGCAATAATTTATGAGGGAAAATGGCTAAATGAAACGAGTCCAAAATTTGTGGAGATAGGTTACATGGGTAGGAGAAGGTCCTGGAAAATTTTCAGCCCTAATGGAGCAAGATAAAATATACTTGCTTCACAAACTGAAAATTTGGACAGAAACAAGGATTTGAAGTTGTGCTCACATGGATGCAAGGAATGAGCTCCAATTTTATGTAGAGCCATTATTTGATGATATAGAGGTCATACACCAATTTCAACTCATTTTGATATGCCTAGCTTGTACTTCCTTCACAAAGTTTCATTTTGGACAGAAACTTTGGAAATTAGCTGAAAAATATTTACTAGGCAAATAAGTATGAAAATTTGTATGAGGCAATTATATGGACATGAAAAGGTGTCCAAAAAGTTTGGGGCAAAAGGGCAAAGATAAATAACACTTGCTTCACAAAAGGCCATTTAGGGCAGAATAGGAAAAGGAATATTGGAGGATTAATTTTGAACATGGCAAGGAAAAGTTTTGCCA
The DNA here is from genome assembly GCA_902687465.1 of Secale cereale. Taxonomy (NCBI): domain Eukaryota; kingdom Viridiplantae; phylum Streptophyta; class Magnoliopsida; order Poales; family Poaceae; genus Secale; species Secale cereale. The sequence goes on along the minus strand of LR738709.1, from coordinate 44,047,552 downwards.
TATTTGATGAAGATATGACCCAAAAAATTTATGAGAATGATTTGGGAATTTTAGGAGTGATAGAAATATAGGTTGCTTCACAACCTAGGGCAAATTGGGTTATTCCTTTAATAGAAAAAGGAATATCCCCCAGAAAAATAATATTGGAGTTGGGCCAAGATGGAAATGACAAGGTCTAGGGATGGATATGAGGATGACAAGCCACTCTGGAAAGAAAGAAGAGGTCATCTTCTTCAGTTTCCAGACCACATAGCCACGGAAAAAGAAAACTCAAGCAAAATACTCAGAAAATCAAAAGAAAAAGAAAGGGCCAAAAATCAGGCTGTGACATTACATCGTGAATAACTTATTTTTAGCCTTCAATCTTTCTAATTTGAGTTGCTCGGAACTTAGCATAGCTTCAATTGTCTTTGAGTTTGAATTAGTTAGCCACATCAAGTGTAAGTGTTGTGACACTCCAGCCCTGTCTAAAACTAACCCATGACTTGCGAAGGAATTTGCCAAACAAAGAAGCACATTCTTGTGTGTCTCTGTGTGGTCAAACTTAGTTCCTACTGGACATAAAGGTTTATGTACAATCTTTCATGACACACTTCCACTCATTAAGTGCTACATTTTATTTCGAATGCTATTAAGAGTTACATTGTGGAGAAAAGCTCACAAAACAGTCATATATTCTGAAAAGTAGATGTTGGACAAACACTATGGGATTACAGGATGAACTAACCAGATAGAGCTCGACACCTTCGATATGTGTTGCAATATTCCGAGGAACGGACCATTGGCAAGCATCGAGTACAACTCTGGGCTCGTCAAGAACCGCCAGTGCACATATCAAATACATTTGTAGGATGCAGATCGAGCTCCAACCGACACAGATAGCTTGCCTTGTACTAATAGATTGAGCTCAACGATGGTGATGATTGGACATGTCCCTTGGTAGTTGGCGACACAACCTGGCCTTGCGCCTTGATACCCCACTCCAGCGGCTTAGAGAAGAATCACCCGAATGACACCGACTACTAAAACAAAAGCAAAATCAAGAAATCAAACAATAGAAACACGACCCAGAATGCAACGAAGAAGATGGCACTTCCTCTTGCCCGATCCTTGTTGCATACATTCTTCGACTCCGGCGGCGGTGGAGAGGTTTGTCTCGGCCCACTTAGTAATGTCGAGAGTTTGGATCGGACCTGGGCAACTGACTCGGCAAGCGCACGTGAAATGAATAGGTTGAGTATTATTGAGGCTAGCAAGAGTGGATGTGGTTGCCATCGTGGTGGCCTGGTTGCCGTCATGGTGCCCTAAAACACTCCCTTTGATCTGCATGAGGGAATATTTTTTGGATTGCATTTTCTAAACCTTTGCATACATCTGTGCATATAGGTAGAGGGGAAACATGACCTGTTGAGTTGTGACATGAACCATGTCAATTTTTCTTCCGTTTCACCATCAATGAATGCAAATTCTACAAGATACATCCAATTATGACCATCCAATGATGTACAAGCGGCTAAGTGACCTCTCCATTTACCTGTGAGTGCGGTTGAATCTATACTAAGATATGGTTTACAACCAGCTTTAAAGACATCAATGCAAGGCTTAAGAATCGGTTAAAGTGAACAATACCGTCAACCATCTTCATATCCACCTCTACAATGATGCCTCATGATTTCTTCTCAACTTCTACTTTGAAGTTGAACAGATATTGAAAACTTTGCCTCGTGCTACCATAAACTATTTATGCGTTATATCTTTGCATTTTCCACACCGTATGATACTCAATGGTTGTGCCATATGTATCTTGCAAATTCTCCAGCGGCTCTTAGCATCCAATGATAGGTTCACTATGTATAATGGGTACACTCCTCTGTGCTACCCATCCTTGAGATGTCATGCTGCTTTGTATCCTACCGGTAGAGGAGCACTTGTGCTTCACAGGAATCTTGGTAACCTACATTACATGGTTTATATTCATTTTGGACCTACATTGCTTCACAGTAATCTTGGTAACTTTTTTTGGGGGGGAGGGGGGCATGGCAAAAAGTCAATCGACCGAAAGCAGGTTTTGGGCCGGTCAATCATTTTGGACCATCAGATGCAAAATCAACAGCAAGATCATTTTCTTCAACATTCGGCTCATCTTCCTCCGCTGACCACCTCGCGTACCACATGCCGGGCCGCCTGTTGCGCACACCCCGGTGCCGATGGCACTCCCGTGACCGCCCTTACCTGTACCGTCACCATCGCGGTCTTGCTGCCGTCCCCAACCATCCCTCTAGCCCCGAGCAATGACTAGTTTTTCTCCGAGGTAGCCTGCCAACGAGCTTCTTCCTCTCCTCCGGCGAGCTTCTTCCTCCCCTCCGGCAAATTTTCCCTTCTAGCGAAATCGACTGACCCAAAATCAAAACTCAGGCGAGTGACATATAGCTATTGTGTTTTGTAAGTAAAACGAACCATGTAACCTTTTTTTTGTTGTTCCCGGCAAACATTTTTTTTGAGAAACACGATCCATGTAACTAGCGGTCACTCTGTGCGTTCGGTTTATTCGGTTTACATGGTTCGGTTTATACGGTTTTTCGGTTTGTACGGTATTAATACTTCGGTAAATACGGTATGAAATGAAAATACGGTTCGGTTTCGGTATATACCAAATTATTTCGGTATGGTTTCGGTATATACCATAAAAACCAAAGTTGACGCGAATTTGAAAATGAGGTAATAATAACTTACAAATTTATGACTCAAAACCAATCAAAACACATACTATTTTATATAAATAGTATATAACTATATATATAAGTATATATGCATGCATATATTCATCCCTTAATGATTATGGACATGCTTAGCATCTTTTAAAGAGAAAAATAACTATGTTACAAGAAAAATGTACATGCTTAGTAGTGAATTTGACTCATGTTCAAGAAAAATGACAACTTGTATGGTTGTTTGTCTCAAGAAATATAAATTTATTTTTTACTTCGGTTTATTCGGTTAACCGTTCGGTTTTTCGATATATACCATAAAAACCAAAGTTCAAAACGGTATGAAAATTCCATACCATACCAAAACCATAAACCATAAAAACCATAAAATTGGTTCGATTCGGTTTATTTTCGATATGGGCTCGGTTTCAAAATGCACAGCCCTAACTAGCGGCCCATCAAACTGGCGGTCTGGCACACCGAAGTACAAATGCCACAGGGCAGTCAGACCGCCAGCAAAACTGATGCACGCCGCGTCGCTTCGGCCCCATCGGGAGCCGAGTCGCCTTGAGGCATCAAAAAGCAGGACGGAGTAAATGGCGCACACAGAGTGACAGTGAGCACGGGTGGATGGAGACCGGGACCGGAGCGGCGAGGGTTTCGGTGCCAGCATCGCTGGGTGGAGAAACCCCACCTCTCGCGCCCTCCGCCCGCCCCGGGAGTCCGGATCTGCTCGGCCGCCGCCGCAGCCGGCATCGGGCCCTTCGCTTCGGGGGAAGTTCTCCGCCGCATTGCCCCGTCTCCCGCGTCTATTCCCCCCTTCGATTCCTCCGGCTTTCCGGCGGTTTGATGCTTTGTTCCTGTCGATCTCGGTGTAGATGTACGTATTTTGTTAGTCTGTTTGGTGATTTGTAGTCCACTACTAGTATAATTTTCGCATGCCGCATGGATTTTCCCTTGGAATTGGCCCGATGACGATTCGCTGAAACCCCCAATGCGGGGATGCGGATGGATGGATAGATAGATCGGCTCAGATCTGACCTCGAAAAGCAATCAGAAATGGCTAATGCGGCGCTGGCTTCTCTGTTCTGGGCGCTGGAGCCTGTGTCTGGGCCAGCCGTTGCTTCCGCTGAAGCTCTGCCACTGATCTAGGGCCGGCCCTTGTTGAGGTCTGCCTCTCCGTCCTTCTCCTCCTCGCCGTCGTCGCCGCCGCACTTTTGCCATGGCCTCGCCTCGCCTCTTCTTTTGGTTCACCCAGACACGCCCCAGTGCCAGCTTTGGAGCCCGCCGCATTAGCCTACGATGAAACTGAAATCTGAGGGCCATGTTGTGATGCAGAATTCTTGGCATTTTTGTCTGAATCAAACTCTTCTTCATGGTCACACTGTTAAACAGACAGCTTCTGCACATTGTGGTATAAATATTGTAGTGTAGTATTCAGTGGTGGAATGGAATGCCATCTTACAATGTGTGGAGCACTCCTAGGCTAGTGCTTTGGTAGGATAATTAGTCGATTGCACTGAATCACCCGTGCTAATCTCGTATGGCTGTTTCCCTCATTGTTTCCTTCGGCTTTCTGCTGGTTTGATGCTTTGTTCGGATCGATCTCGACTATTTTTGTTTTCGTGGTTTGTTTTGTGCATTTGTAGTGTATACTATGTTTTTTGCTTGTTGCATGGATTTTCCCTCGGATTGGCCCGATGATGATTAGGCTGAAACCCCCAATGCCGGGACACGGATGGATGGATAGATAGATCGGCTCAGATCTGAGCTCGAAAAGCAATCAGAAATGGCTAATGCGGCGCTGGCTTCTCTGTTCTGAGCGCTGAGGCCTGTGTCTTGGGTCAGCCGTTGCTTCCGCTGAAGCTCTGCCACTGACCTAGGGCCAGCCCTTGTTGAGGTCTGCCTCTCCGTCCTTCTCCTCCTTGCCGTCGCCGCCGCCGCACTTTTGCCATGGCCTCGCCTTGCCTCGCCTCTTCTTTTGGTTCACCCAGACATGCCCCATTGCCGGCTTTGGAGCCAGCCACATTAGCCTACGATGAAACTGAAATCTGAGGGCCATGTTGTGATGCAGAATTCTTGGCATTTTCGTCTGAATCGAACTCTTCTTGATGGTCACACTGTAAAACAGACAGCTTCTGCACATTGTGGTATAAATATTATTGTGTAGTATGCAGTGGTGGAATGGAATGCCATCTTATAATGTGCGGAGCACTCCTAGGCTAGTGATTTTGTAGGATAATTAGTCGATTGCACTGAATCACCCGCGCCAATCTCGTATGGCTATTTCCCTCTTTGTTTCCTTCGGCTTTCTGGTGGTTTGATGCTTTGTTCGGATCGATCTCGGCATAGATTTACTTTCGTGGTTTGTTTTGTGCATTTGTGGTGTATATACTATGTTTTCGCTTGTTGCATCGATTTTCCTTTCTCTTGGCCTGATGATGACTAGGGTGAAAGGCTCATGTGGGGATGGATAGATAGATCGGCTCAGGTTTGAGCTTGAAATGGGATTAGCCATTGCATTCGCAAGGTTGAAGCCCCTGAAATGGCTAATACAGCGCCGGCCTTCTCTGTTCTAGGCGCTGAGGCATGTGTGCTTGGGTTAGCCGTTGCTTTTGCTCAAGCTCCGCCACTGACTGATGGGATGGTTCCCTTCTTCCTTTTCTTTCTACCAGCTGACGTGTCACCATGGTGTCACAGCTGTTGCTGCCGTCTCGTCGTTATCATCACCACCACCACCATTGCCTGGTCTTCTCTATTGGTCCACCCAGATACGTCACAGTGCCAGCTTTGAAGCCCGCTGCATTAGCCTTTGATGAACCTGAAATCTGAGGGCCATGTTGTAATACGAATTCTCAGGATTTTCATTTGAATCGAACTGTTTTGTGTGGACTCACTGTAAAACAGCCAGCTTGCACATGGTGTTATACTGTTGTGTAGTGCACAATGGTAGAACACGAACTCACAATGTGTGAAGCAGTGCTTTGGGCCATGCATGTGCGCCTGCCTGTCTTTTGCTGAGATCTAGGTTAGTGTTTTGGTAAGATAATTAACTGGTCGTACTGAATCAGCCTCACCTATCCCCGTGTGTTAGATATGATGTGTAGGATCACACTGACAGATGTTACCAGTCCATCTGAGGTTCATTTTTTGTACATCTATATTCTTGTTTTCGTTTTTTACCTTATTCCGTGTCATTTGTCATTTCAAGAACTGTTCATCTGCCATTCTTGAATGTGGGTTGGCTCTTTTGTAGGAAATATGACATGCTTTTGCTACAGAAATAGTGATTAAAACACTTCTGATTTGTTTTCTGTTTTTCTTTCAGTTACTTTTCTTACCAGTTTAATCTCATATTACATCTTCCATTTAATAAGATCCTAATCTCATATTAACACATGCTGCTATATCTTGTGCTTAGATTTTGCATTATTGCCATTTGGCTTCTTCAACCTTTTGAATTCGCACATTGACAGCGGATCTACCTTTCTTCATGCCCTTACAGGTGACAGGTGAATTGATGATCATCTCTTGTGCCATCAATGAATGCTACATATTTGAACATGTGAAGTCAGGGGCTTCATTTTCATATCACAAATTACTGGCAAAGTTTTGTTTGATATAGTATCTTTTTGTTTGTTGCTTTGTTTTGCTTTGGCTATTTGATCTGAACCTTCATTTGCACTTAATTTGTATTGTGACAGAATCGTGATGTTTCATTTTGTTCTTGATGGTGGATAAAATCATATAAGTGTTCTCTTCTATACATCGCCCAATGATGAAAATAAAAAGTGTAGAGATGGCACTTGAACATGATCCTCTCCTCCCTGTCCTCCTCCTCCTCTCTCTCCCACCCTCTCCCTCTCTGCGTGGGTGCGTAATGGCACATGCAACAGCAGCAGTTCACACCAGATCAATCTTTCACATGCCTTAGGGACAAAAGGGAGGTCATTTCTTGTGCCATCAATGAATGCTACATCTATGGCACCTGAGGGCACGATGTTTCTTTACCTTACACTAATAAGCGGCAAAATTTGCATGGATATATTTATTTTCAGTTTCATCTTCCTTCAATAGCATTGCTATCTCTTACGTTCAAATTTTGTATCATTTTCGCTTTGCTTCATCATTGTTGTGCATTTTTTGTGGTTCCATCTGATTATAGTTAGTTTGCTCTGTTGATTTCTTCATTAAATTTTTAGTACCTTCTTAGCTTGTTGTTTTGCTTTTCACCTCAGCGGAGGACAATCTTCGGTGTTTCATGATTTGTCACGACTCACGACTGATCACTGTTGTAAATCAGCTTGCATTTGAGTTTCAATCTCGAAGTGGTAGCCCTTGACCAGGGTGAAGGTTTTGAAATGGCCAAAGCATTGTTGGTTTCTGTCTGTAATGTTTATTAGTGATTTTTAGTTAGTATTTTGGTTATGATTTGTGCTTCAAAATTGTCCATGAAGTCCTGATACTGGTTCTATACACCAATTAGTAATGCCTTCTACAGTGTATTGCCCAATGATGAAGACTAATATGCCCAGACTTGCATTGTAGTCTACTACGAGTAGTATATTTTCCGCATGCTGCTTGGATTTTCCCTTGGATTGGCCCGGTGATGATTAGGCTGAAACCCCCAATGCTGGGATGTGGATGGATAGATAGATAGATCGGCTCAGATCTGAGCCTGAAAAGGGATCAGCCGTTGCGTTGCAAGGTTGAAGCCCCTGAAATGGCCAATGCGGTGCTGGTTTCTCTATTCTGGGTGCTGAGGCCTGTGTCTGGGTCAGCCGTTGCTTCCGCTGAAGCTCTGCCACTGACCTAAGACCGGCCCTTGTTGAGGTCGGTCTACCTCTCCGTCCTTCTCCTCCTCCTCGCCGTTGCCACCGCACTTTTGCCATGGCCTCGCCTCGCCACTTCTTAAGGTTCACCCAGACACGCTCCAGTGCCAGCTTTGGAGCCCGCCGCATTAGCCTACATTGAAACTGAAATCTGAGGGCCATGTTGTGACGCAGAATTCTCGGTATATTCGTCTGAATCGAACTCTTGTGCATGGCCACACTGTAAAACAGGCAGCTTCTGCACATTGTGTTATATTCTACTCCCCCCGTCCCATAATGTAAGATGTATTTTGACACTACACTAGTGTCAAAAACGTCTTATATTATGGTACGGAGGGAGTGTAGCATGCAGTGGTGGAATGGGATGCCATCTTACAATGTGGGCTAGTGATTTGGTAAGATAATTAATCGATTGCACTGAATCACCCGCGCTAATCTCCTATGGATGTTTTCCTATTTGTTTCCTTTGGCTTTCTGGTGGTTTGATGCTTTGTTCTAATCGATCTCGTCTTAGATTTACTTTCGTGGTTTGTTTTGTGCATTTGTAGTGTATATACTATGTTTTCGCTTGTTGCATGGACTTTCCTTTCTCTTGGCCTGATGATGACTAGGGTGAAAGGCCCATGTGGGGATGGATAGATAGATCGATTGATCGGCTCAGGTTTGAACTTGAAATGGGATCAGCCGTTGCATTCGCAAGGTTGAAGCCCCTGAAATGGCTAATACTGCGCCAGCCTTCTCTGTTCTAGGCGCCGAGGCATGTGTGCTTGGGTTAGCCGTTGCTTTTGCTCAAGCTCCGCCACTGACTGATGGGCTGGTTCCCTTCTTCCTTCTCTTCCTACCAGCTCACGTGTCACCATGGTGACACAGCTGTCGCTGCCGTCTCGTCGTTATCATCACCACCACCACCATTGCCTGGTCTTCTCTATTGGTCCACCCAGACACGTCACAGTGCCAGCTTTGAAGCCCGCTGCATTAGCCTTTGATGAACCTGAAATCCGAGGGCCATGTTGTTATACGAAATCTCAGGATTTTCATTTGAATCGAACTGTTTTGTGTGGACTCACTTTTAAACAGCCAGCTTGCACATGGTGCTGTACTGTTGTGTAGTGCACAGTGGTAGAACACGAACTCACAATGTGTGAAGCAGTGCTCTGGGCCATGCATGTGCGTCTGCCTGTCTTTTGCTGAGATCTAGGCTAGTGTTTTGGTAAGATAATTAACTGGTCGCACTGAATCTGCCTCACCTACCCCTCGTGTGTTAGATATGATGTGTAGGATCACACTGACAGATGTTACCAGTCCATCTGAGGTTTATTTTTTGTACATCTACATTCTTGTTTTCGTTTCTTTTACTTTATTTTGTGTCATTTGTCATTTCAAGAACTGTTCATTTGCCATTCTTGAATGCGGGTTGGCTCTTTTGTACTCCCTCCATCCCGCAATGTAAGACGTTTTTTGATACTACACTAGTGTCGAAAAACGTCTTACATTATGGGACGGAGGGAGTAGGAAATATGACTTGCTTTTGCTACAGAAATAGTTATTAAAACATGTCTGATTTGTTTTCTGTTTTTCTTTCAGTTACTTTTCTTACCAGTTTAATCTCATATTACATTTTCCATTTTATAATATTCTAATCTCATATTAACACATGCTGCTATCTCTTATGCTTAGATTTTGCATTATTGCCATTTGGCTTCTTCAACCTTTTGAATTTGCACATTGACAGCGGATCTACCTTTCTTCATGCCCTTACAGGTGACAGGTGAATTGAAGATCATTTCTTCATCTCTTGTGCCATCAATGAATGCTACATATTTGAACATGTGAAGGCAGGGGCTTCATTTTCATATCACAAATTACTGGCAAAGTTTTGTTTGATATAGTATCTTTTCGTTTGTTGCTTTGTTTTGCTTTGGCTATTTGATCTGAACCCTTCATTTGCACTTAATTTGTATTGTGACAGAATCGTGATGTTTCATTTTGTTCTTGATGGTGGATAAAATCATATAACTGTTCTCTTCCATACATCGCCCAATGATGAAAATTGAAAATGTAGAGATGGCACTTGGACATGATCCTCTCCTCCCTGTCCTCTTCTCTCTCCTCCTCTCTCTCTCTCTCTCTCTCTCTCTGCGTGGATGCGTAATGGCACATGCAGCAGCAGCAGCAGCAGTTCACACCAGATCAATCTTTCACATGCCTTAGGGACAAAAGGGAGGTCATTTCTTGTGCCATCAATGAATGCTACATCTATGACACCTGAGGGGATGATGTTTCTTTACCTTACAGTAATAAGCGGCAAAATTTGCATGGATATATTTATTTTCAGTTTCATCTTCCTTCAATAGCATTGCTGTCTCTTACGTTCAAATTTTGTATCATTTTCGCTTTGCTTCATCATTGTTGTGCATTTGTTGTGGTTCCATCTGATTATGATTAGTTTGCTCTGTTGATTTCTTCATTACTTTTATAGTACCTTCTTGGCTTGTTGTTTTGCTTTTCACCTCAGCGGAGGATAATCTTCGGTGTTTCATGATTTGTCACGACTGATCACTGTTGTAAATCAGCTTGCATTTGAGTGTCGATCTCGAAGTGGTGGCCCTTTACCAGGGTGAAGGTTTTGAAATGGCCAAAGCATTGTTGGTTTCTGTCTGTAATGTTTATTAGTGGTTTTTAGTTAGTATTTTGGTTTTGATTTGTGCTTCAAAATTGTCCATGAAGTCCTGATACTGGTTCTATAAACCAATTAGTAATGCCTTCTACAGTGTATTGCCCAATGATGAAGACTAATACGCCCAGACTTGCATTGTAGTCTGGTACGAGTAGTATATTTTCCGCATGCTGCTTGGATTTTCCCTTGGATTGGCCCGATGATGATTAGGCTGAAACCCCCAATGCTGGGATGTGGATTGATAGATAGATAGATCGGCTCAGATCTGAGCTTGAAAAGGGATCAGCCGTTGCGTTGCAAGGTTGAAGCCCCTGAAATGGCCAATGCGGCGCTGGTTTCTCTATTCTGGGCGCTGAGGCCTGTGTCTGGGTCAGCCGTTGCTTCCGCTGAAGCTCTGCCACTGACCTAAGACCGGCCCTTGTTGAGGTCGGTCTACCTCTCCGTCCTTCTCCTCCTCGTCGCCATTGCAACCGCACTTTTGCCATGGCCTCGCCTCGCCACTAAATAAGGGTTCACCCAGACATGCCCTAGTGCCAGCTTTGGAGCCCGCCGCATTAGCCTACGATGAAACTGAAATCTGAGGGCCATGTTGTGACGCAGAATTCTCGGTATATTCGTCTGAATCGAACTCTTGTGCATGGCCACACTGTAAAACAGGCAGCTTCTGCGCATTGTGTTATATTCTACTCCCTCTGTCCCATAATGTAAGATGTATTTTGACACTACACTAGTGTCAAAAAACGTCATATATTATGGGACGGAGGGAGTATAGTATGCAATAGTGGAATGGGATGCCATCTTACAATGTGGGCTAGTGATTTGGTAAGATAATTAATCGATTGCACTGAATCACCCGCGCTAATCTCCTATGGCTGTTTTCCTCTTTGTTTCCTTCGGCTTTCTGGTGGTTTGATGCTTTGTTCTGATTGATCTTGACTTAGATTTACTTTCGTGGTTTGTTTTGTGCATTTGTAGTGTATATACTATGTTTTCGCTTGTTGCATGGACTTTCCTTTCTCTTGGCCTGATGATGACTAGGGTGAAAGGCCCATGTGGCATGTGGGGATGGATAGATAGATCGATTGATCGTCTCAGGTTTGAACTTGAAATGGGATCAGCCGTTGCATTCGCAAGGTTGAAGCCCCTGAAATGGCTAATACAGCGCCGGCCTTCTCTGTTCTAGGCGCCGAGGCATGTGTGCTTGGGTTAGCCGTTGCTTTTGCTCAAGCTCCGCCACTGACTGATGGGCTGGTTCCCTTCTTCCTTCTCTTCCTACCAGCTCACGTGTCACCATGGTGACACAGCTGTCGCTGCCGTCTTGTCGTTATCATCACCACCACCACCATTGCCTGGTCTTCTCTATTGGTCCACCCAGACACGTCACAGTGCCAACTTTGAAGCCCGCTGCATTAGCCTTTGATGAACCTGAAATCTGAGGGCCATGTTGTAATACGAATTCTCGGGATTTTCATTTGAATCGAACTGTTTTGTGTGGACTCACTGTAAAACAGCCAGCTTGCACATGGTGTTATTCTGTTGTGTAGTGGGCAATGGTGGAACGCGAACTCACAGTGTGTAAAGCAGTGCTTTGGGCCATGCATGTGCACCTGCCTGTCTTTGCCGAGATCTAGGCTAGTGTTTTGGTAAGATAATTAACTGTTCGCACTGAATCAGCCACACCCATCCCTCGTGTGCTAGACATGATGGCGTAGGATCACACTGACAGATGTTACCAGTCCATATGAGGTTCATTTTTTATACATCTATATTCTTGTTTTCGTTTCTTTTACCTTATTCTGTGTCACCTGTCATTTCAAGAGCTGTTAATTTGCCATTCTTGAATGCAGGTTGGCTGTTTTGTAGGAAATATGACGTGCTTTTGCTACAGAAATAGCGATTAAAACACTTTTGATTTATTTTCTGTCAGTTACTTTTTTTACCAGTTTAACCTCATATTACATCTTCCATTTAATAAGATCCCAAGTGTGAACTTTTAGCTTTAGTTTTTGACTAAATCATGATGGCATTTTTTGGGATGGTGGTTAGAAGCATGTATTGCTTAATGATGAAAACTAATGTCAAGAGCCCCCCCCCCCCCTCCCGCCCTCCCTCTCTCCCTCTGGCAGCGGATCTACCTTTCTTCATGCCCTTACGGGTGAATTGAAGATCATGTGAAGGCACACGCTTCATTTTCATACCACAAATTATTGGCGAAGTTTTGTTTGACATATTTATTTGGTTTCATCTTCCAGATCTGTATATATTTGTTTGATGCGAACCCTTCATTCACACTGCTATCTCTTATGCTTAGATTTTGCATTATTGCCATTTGGCTTCTTGAACCTTTTGAATTTCTTGCTTTGTTTTGCTTTGGCTATTTGATCTGAACCATTCATTTGCACTTAATTTCTATTGTGACAGAATCGTGATGTTTCATTTTGTTCTTGATGGTGGATAGAATCAATAAGTGTTCTCTTCTATACATCGCCCAGTGATGAAAATTGAAAATGTAGAGATGGCACTTGGACATGATCCTCTCCTCCCTGTCCTCCTCTCTCTCTTTCACATGCCTTATGGACAAAAGGGAGATCATTTCTTGTGCCATCAATGAATGCTACATCTATGGCACCTGAGGGCATGACGTTTCCTTACCTTACACTAATAACCGGCAAAATTTGCATTTATATATTTATTTTCAATTTCATCTTCCTTCAATAGCATTGCTGTATCTTACGTTCAGATTTTGCATCATTTTCGCTTTGCTTCATTTTTGTGCATTTGTTGTGGTTCCATATGATTATGATAAGTTCTCTGACTTCTCTCTGTGATTTCTTCATTACATTTGTAGTACTCCCTCCGTCCCATAATGTAAGATGTTTTTTGACACTAGTGTAGTGTCAAAAAACATCTTACATTATGGGACGGAGGGATCACCTTCTTAGCTTGTTGTTTTGCTTTTCACCTCAGTGGAGGAAAATCTTTGGTGTTTCATGATTTATCACGACTGATCATTGTTGTAAATCAACTTGCATTTGAGTTCCGATCTCGAAGTGGTAGCCCGTTACCAGGGTGAAGGTTTAGAAATGGCCAAAGCATTGTTGGTTTCTGTCTGTAATGTTTATTAGTGGTTTTAAGTCAGTATTTTGGTTATGATTTGTGCTTCAAAATTGTCCATGAAGTCCTGGTACTGGTTCTGTACACCAATTAGTAATGCCTTCTATAGTGCATTGCCCAATGAGGAAAACCAATATGTAGAGATGGCACATTATATGGTCCTTCCCTCCCTCGATCTCTCTCCTCCCCCCTCTCTCCGACCATGCGCGTGCATATGTGTGTGTGTTTGTGCTGACAGCAGATATAACTTTGTGGATGAATCTAAGACCATTCTTTGTGCTATCAGTGAATGCTACATATATGAACAACTGAAGGCACAGGCTTCATTTTTGCCATCTTACACAAATTACCGGTAAACCATTGTTTGATATATTTATTTTCAGTTTCATCTTCCAGATCTGTATATATTGGCTTGGTAAAAATCCTTCATTTGCATTCCTGTCTCTTGTGTTTAGATTTTGCATTATTGCCACCTGGCTTCTTCAGTTACATGAATTTGCTTGTTTCATCTGCTCATGGTCAGGCTTGTTCTGTTAATTTGTTTGTTATGTTTCTAGTATCTTTTTTGTTGTTGTTTGCCTTTGCTTTGGCTATTTGATCTGATCGATCTTAGTATAGTTTTGTTTTCTTGGTTTATTTTGCAGTACAGTTTTACTACTATATATTTTGCTTACTGCTTGGATTTGCCCTTGGCCCAATGATGGTTACGATGGAGCCCTCATGCATGCATGGATGGATCGGCTTAGATGTGAGCTCCAAATAGGGTCAGCTGTTGCATTCGCAAAGTTGAAGCCCCTGAATGGCTAGTGCAGCACCATCTTCTCTGTTCTCGGCGTTGAGGCATGTGTCTTGGTTCAACCGTTGTTTCCCTTGAAGCTTTGGCACTGACTCTTGGGCCTGGCAAAAGGTGCTCTTCTTCTTCTTCTTCTTCTTCTTCTTCTTCTTCTTCTTCTTCTTCGTCTTCACTTGGTTGTTATACCGGTGAACCAAGGCACGCCGCAGTGCCAGCTCTGAAACCTCCTGCATTAGCCTGTGATGAAACTGAAATCTGAGGGTCATATTGTAATACAACCTTGCTGGTATTTTGAATGGAATTGAACTCTTTTGCATGTGCTCACTCCCTAACAGCCAGTGTGCACATTGTGCTGTCATGGTTTGACACTACCATGTAGATGCCCGATGGTGTAATTGGGCAGGCATGCTTCTCTTATTTTATTTTCTTGGTATATTAGCTAAGGTTTAGGCTAGTGTTTTGAATAAAGGTATGTGCTTCATGGTGCTGCAGCGACAGCAGCGTACATGTGGATTGCTAGCTCTTTCCATCAGTTTGGACTTTTGGTTGCGTTGGCTAGTGCTGGATCATTGTTCCACAATCAATGGAACAAAATCTCTAGCTTTTAGCTTCCTAAGTTTCAGAACTTCCCTAGCTTAGGAGCAGGCATTGATCTTTTATTTTTGAACCTAGCATTGTTCTTAAAATTTCAGTTCAACCAAATCATGATTATTAGGTATGTTTGGATTATACTGAAATGCACTGCCAATTGTCTGTCCACGAGTTCCAAAAGGTGTCCATAAAGAATATGTAATGTATACAATCATTACACATTTCTTTGTGCCGATTATACAAGTTCTCGGGACTAGAAACCATGAAAACACAACGTATCCACAGAGCGCAATATGCCTCCATTTATCTCAGATGCACATAATCATGTATGCACCTGAGATAATGTGATCGCAATATGCCTCCATTTATCTCAGATGCACATAATCATGTATGCACCTGAGATAATGTGATCTGCACCAGGAGGGTGATTGGTATGTCGCATCTGCGCGCACGGTGGACGTGCTCTATTCGGAGAAGGGCACCTATCTTCAGCAGTGGAGTGAGCCATGCTCTCCTCTTCATCTTTCATCTGGTGTACGCCTTGAGCCAATACCCCCTGTCCTTGTTGAAGGCACATTTCACTTCATGATTTCCTTTTATGAAGACAATGCTTCCCAAGTACGACTTGTTGACATTGCAATTGTCAAGTACGACTTGCGCTCTACTCCCTCCGTCCGGTAAAGAGTGTACGTTTGGTTTCAAAATTTGTCCACAAAAGAGTGTACTTCTACCTTCTCAATGCTCTTTAATGTACTTCTCTCTCATCACACGGTAATCAAGACCAATAACAATCTATGCATGGTCTTCTTAATTTATACATGCACTTAGCTCGTTGGGGGTTGGGTAATTAAAGAGGAGAGAGATGGTGGCTTGCACCTTCCCAATGTATTTTTTACTTCACTCCATAATTTGTCCTAAAATCTCTAGATGTTCACTCTTCACCGGACGGAGGGAGTATATGCTTATCACTAACTGAGCTCCCGGACTTGGTCTTTAAATCTTTAATTATTCATCACTACTCCCTCTGTAAACAAATATAAGAACGTTGTAATTGCTTGTTTCTCCATGCCTTGAATTTGTATGGATCGGTGAGGGAGGAGACGTCTTGTGCTGTAAGGGTGTCTTGCAGACTGATTTTCTTGATTTGGTGTATTGTCAATGCATATATCATTATCTCCAAGTCGGAGTTGTGTCGTGGACTCAACGTAGAGTCGTTGATCTCAAGGAACTTCTTTCCATCCAAGATCCTGAGGAAAGAATCTGACTGCCTGGATCTGTGGAGGGCACTAATATCATTTTCGTGTCCACAGATTTTGGCATCCACAAGGTTAATCTCAAGTCACTACACAGAAAGAAGTTGTGCGAGAGACGGCAATACGACTTGGATTCCATACATGAGTTTCTACCATCCGCTGGGTACATCTATACGTTTTTCCTTTTCCTCTTTTTTGTTTTGTGATCTGGGCACAACACTGCTTGAATGTCTAATCAGATTGAAAGTTATATTTGATTGTTCAGCTGTGAGCAAACTTTGTGTGCTATGTAACACTAGAATGTTGCACCTAATTATGCCTATGGCTACCTAACTGGCTGTTTTATATGCTATATATCATGCCATCTCCTTTTTGCAATCACACTTACAAATATAAGTTTGCAGAATGGGAAGTTTCAGAAATAGAGGAAAGGTGAGCCACTCAGTTGCGGCTCAATCATTGACGATGTAGGATTGAATATGGTTATGGGCAGGATGCCATTTTCGTCAACAGGAAAGATGACCAGACCACTTGGAGTTCGAGGTGACATGAGCATTGTGATCAATTCTGCCGGTATTCAGTAGCTTTTGTAGTGGTGCTTGTTGGTTTTGGTAGCATGCTTGATAATTTCCCTGTGTTGTTAGCATGCGTAAGCGAGTGAATGGATTATCTTGTAATGAGGAACTTCTAGTTTCTTGAAGCGGCAACAATCATGTCCTCATTTGTTGAATTTGCTTGAGAATGCATAGTTTGGTTAGTTCGCTATTTTAAAGACTCTGCAGTTTGCTATCCCAACTTTTATCTAGTTTCTAGATTCATCTCCCAAAAGGGGTACCATTGCTAGTTTCGGCATGGTGGCTCGTTCATCTCAATTAATCTTGTGAATTCAATTATTGCTACTCCCTCCGTCCCAAAATTATTGTCTTCAATTTGTCTAAATACGAATGTATCTAGTCACGTTTTATTGTTAGATACTTCCCTATCTAGATGAATCTAAGACAAGAATTTTAGGATGGAGGGAGTACATGTCAAGTGCTGATGTCACCGCAGTTCTATTAGAACTACAGGATGTTAGGTCAGAGAGTGCAAGGTTACAGTGAAAATTGCTACAGCATAACCAACCTCTGTTTCATTGATGCTTCTCATAGGCCTGGGCATACACTTGCGTCTCAACTCTTTCTCCCATTATGCAAAGATCAGTATGCAGTTCACCATCTCCGAATGCTCTTTCTCTATATACTCCTTGTAGGTGCATATTACAGCTAATCTCTCATGTTGATCAAACAATGCACCACTTCCTGGTGGACACCAAAAACTGTTTAGATGAAAGATTCAGTCGAACTGCATCGTCGAGTTTGGGGTAGGAGCAGCAAAGAACTAGATGGGGAACAGAAGAACTGGAGGAAGAAGGCATCAGACTAATACATTTCTGGTCGGTGGTCTCTCTTTGAGCGGCTCCTCGCTCCTAAATATAAGACGTTTTGGTAGGTCATTTTGGCCTACCAAAACGTCTTATATTTTGATAAGGAGGGAGTACTCCAATGCACAAGTCACGGCAGCCCATGGCGACAAGGCCCGGTCCTCTGCAGAAGGCGGACATGACACACTTGCTGTTGAGTCCTCTCAACTCGCTGCGATGGACTGCGTCCAGTGGCTCTTGTAGTTTCCCGAGTTTCAGAACTTCCCCTGGCGCCTAGGGAGTGTGTTTCAATCTTGTTTATTTTTCAGCCTTGTATTGTTCTATGAAAATTCCATCCAACCACATCATGGCTCTCAAGCCTGAACATCTGTAGCAGACCATGTTTTGACCTAATATACATGAAGTAGAACATGAACAAGAGCCCCTGCAGATGTAGGGTTCAGACTAACTCTATCATCAAACATCATGTAGTGTTTCTCGCCTCGGATTTTATAACAGGATGTAGCATTATTGCGACCCCCGTGGTGTGAGTTCTCTCAGGTCGCCGTGATGGACTCAGTCCAGCGGTTCTAGCTTTTAGCTTATTAATGCCGGTTAGATCAACAATATCCTTGGAGAAAACAGAGTAGATCATTCTTGAACGATTTCCATTAATAGAACCCTATCCTTGAAAAATTAATAGAACTCATTTGTGTACCAATCAGTCATGAGCAGGCATGGTGCGCTCTCAAGCTTTGTTACCTTTTACCTCGTCGATTTCCATTAAAGAAACCACCAGCGTTTTAGAAAGCAAAACAAATACGTAACAAAGATTCCTTAAGAAGTGAAGAATTTGAGTGATGCCCACAACATGATTCAAGTACAGTATGCAAGTACTAAAAAGAAAAACATGCATCCAGATTGCAGCACACACAATTTAGCTACACTGCAAGGTCCACACTGATCAAGTACTCTCAAGCTATCAGTACCTAGAAATTAAATTATTACTGGGCGCGCCATAACACGAAAGCTCATGAGCTCTAGTGGTTAGGCGCGATCGTTCACCAGTGGGACGGTTCAATCCCTATCGCGCGGGCATAGCTGCTACGAGCATTATCATCCCCACGGTCGAGGAGGATTCATGTGTGAGTCGCTCCTTGATCCGACGCCTGCGACCTTTATCCACCTGGGATCTTCTTGGGTAAATGGCATCGCATTTCTCGCATGGGACTTCACCACGCAACTCGATTCTCTTCAGCCCCACAGTTCGCTCCATGACTAGCCTTATGTAGTTTGTCACCTTGTCTTCATCCTCAAAACCATACATCCGGAGCAACTTCAAGTTTAGGTGCTTCAAATCCTTGGATGGTTCCCACACCACGTTGGTCTTCTCAGCACTGCCCGCGGACGGTATGTCACATGCATGCCGCTCTCGAGATAACTTCATTCAAGGGCATACAAGACAAATAACACAAGAGTTAATTGGAATCGACACCAACCCATGCAGGACAATGTAATAACAGTTCAAACTAAATACATCTGCCATTTAATTTTTTGCAACATGTTCAGTATTACTCCCTCCGTCCCACAATGTAAGACGTTTTTGGACACTAGTGTAATGCCCAAAAATCTAAGTGTATGCCTGTGTAGAGTTTGGACAACCTTGCATGAACTTAATCCTAGGCAAAGTAAAATATGCTAATATGCTTCAGGTAACTCTAACACGAGTGCGATCCAACATGATATTTTTTTTGTCTTGCATGGACATTGTCTCTCTGCAAAATATAAATGGAATGCCAGAACTTTTGTTTGCATTGCACTATCATTCATATACAATACAATGTGTTCCATATATCCCAATTACTATGCGTACTCTATGCGCTACTTCTAAAATACTATGTGATAGACTACAGTTGGTGAGTGATTGAAAATCAGATTAACTTTCTTGTGTGTTGTTAATGTTGAATATTGGAAACCTGTCATACTAGACGGAGTCATATCCAGGCTAAGGTGTGGATTATAAATTAAAAAGAAGGCAGAGTAACAGGCTTACTGTAAACTTTTGCAGGGCAGGTGCAACTTCAAGGATAAATAGGGTCCAGCTCAGATCACACTCAGGGAAGATACCAGAAAGGGACACATCGGCCAGATTTCTGAATGTGTCCGAGAGATACTTCGGATGTTCCGGCTGAATCCATATCTGCACCAAGAAGAGGAACACAAATAGACAGCTGAAATTAGTAAAGAAGAGCCTATGATGTGTGCAGAAGGAAATTAGCCTTTACCATTTGGTGGCGAAAATTGAGATGCAATTTCAAGAGGTTATTTGCACCCCTTGAAAAGCACTCGGTGAGCAGGAATGGCGCCTGCCACACCTTGGCCTTACAGGCGAGGCTGACTTGACGAAGCTCTGGAACGTAGCCAAAGCGCACCGGAGGGTTGTTGGAGCGCCAAGAATGGCACAGCACTGTCCTGAGCCTGGGGACGGAGATGAGCTCGATCCCACTGCAATGAAAGTGCATAAACTCGAGCTCCTGGATCCCAGAACATGGTGTGTCAATCTTTAGCGCGTTTCGCTGATCGACCAGTCCGCAGAAGGTCATGTTGAGATGTTCGAGCTTATCGGAAGCAGCAATGAGGTGGGCGACGTCGGAGTCCCCGAACGCAAGGCTCCTGAGGCGTAGCCTCGTGAGCCAGCGGAAGGCCGCCTGGTAGGCGCGGGAGAAGGACATGACTTGCTGCCCCAACTCGGGGATCTGCGGGCCAGAGTTTACCCCGGGGGGCGGGGATAGTTGGAAGACGAGGCGTCTGGTCTTGCCATGGCTGACGACATCCTCGACGGCGGTGCCGATGGAGCTCAGATGAGAGGCCGACAGGAAGAAGCGGAGGCAGATGGCCTTCATGGCCATGGCACGGCCGCGGTGGCACTCACAGTTGCGCCCGGCACAGACGGACGTCAATGCGGCCGTGAACGAGTCCATGGTTTCGCCCAGCGTGGCGCGGCGGAAGCGGCGGACGTCGAGTGTCACGAACGAAAGCTGGTGAGGTAGGTGCCGCCACCGCTTGGAGACCGTGCCGGCGCGGACCGCCTGGCGCAGGCCGAGCCGCTCAAGGATCCGGAGGAGGAGCTCGTCGGGAAGTGCGCTGATCCTGTCCTCCTCGCCTCGGGCGACGTTGAGCTTGAGCGGCGGCGGAGGCAGAAGAAGCTCACCACAGACCTGGCCATGGGCAGCCCGGCCCGGTCGGCCCGATCCGGCCCGGCCCTAAAAAGCCCGACCCGGCCCGGCCCGACTTTGTCCACGGGCCGGGCCCGGGCCCGTCATTTTTACACATTAGCGAAGGGGCCCGGCCCAAGGCCCGAGGCCCGTCGGGCTTTTGCATGTTCGGGCTGGCTCGGGCCCGATTTTTAGGCCCGACGGCCGGGCCGGGCCGGGCTCGGGCCTGGGTTTTTTACACCGGGCTTTGGTAGGCCCGGCCCGAAGCCCGGCCCGGCCCGAGGTTTGGCCAGGTCTACTCACCGGTCCCAAGCTCACTTATTAAGAGCATCTTCAACAGCCGCGCTACGCGCCGTGCCCAAAAAAGCGTTTGCCGCGCGCGCTTCGGCAGGTTTAGCGCGGGGATAGGCGCTGGCTCCAACAGCCGCGCTATAATGCAGCGCGCGCGCGCCGCTCCAGCAGTGCCAAAAAATGCAGCGCGCGCACAATATTTTTTTTATACATAGATTGCATTAAAATAAAAAGGATACAAAGTTATTTTACATATATATTGCAACTAGATAGGTAGTTCGAAAACATAGATAGATAGTTCGGCGCTAGGTAGTTCGAAAACATAAAAAACTAATCCCAGTCGCTCCCGTCATCTGCACCATCATCGGCTTCGTCGTAGGTGTCGTCAGAGGTTGACAGCCAGATGTCCAACCAACGCTCATCTTCTGGAGCGAAGAAGGACCTCCCGCCTGCATCGACGAGGTCGGACTGCTGACACGCCAATGCCTTCCGACGACGCCTGTCCAACCGCTCCTCGCGGCGCCGGCGAGTCTTCCTCCTCGCGGCGACTTGCCCAATATTGCTGCTCGTAGGCGACGTCCTCCCGGTGGAGCCGGCACCACTCCGCCATGCGCCGCTCGTCCTCCTGGGCGACGAGGAGGCGGCGCTGCAGCGCAGCATGCTCCGCACGGTCTTGTGCGGAGTTTAGACGAGGCGGCGGGGCGACGTCTAATGCCTACTGGAGCGTGTGGACGTCCTGGAAGTTCATTTGGCGGCGCGGCCTGCCTAGGCGCCACGCCGCCGCGTCAAACGCGCGGGCGGCCTCGTGCGCCGTCTCGTAGGTTTCGAGACTAAGCCGGAGATCGCCGGAGCGTATCTCGGCGTAGAACCCGCCGTTCGGGCGCTCGCGGACGCCGCGGTAGCCCGACGCAGAATGGTGGCGCGGCGGCATGGTGGCGCGTCGGGGGCGGCGGCGGCGCTCTGTGGCGACGGCGCTCTTGAGCGGTGGCGGCGCGAGAGGCAGGGAAAGAGGGAGCGGTGGAGCGGCGTGCGCTGCTTTTTATAGGCGCGCGGGAGGAGGCGCCGCAAAAATGGCCCGTGAGAGGCCGCCATTTCGCGCGCGCGCGCAAGCGGTTCCCGCGCGCGTGGTTTTTCCGCCGCCGCTGGAGCGCGCCATTCTGCCCCGCGCGCGCGAAAACGAAAGTTTAGCGCGCGCGCCTTTTTGCGCCGCTGTTGGAGATGCTCTAAAGCACCCTACACTACCCGCCATTCTAGCGCCCCCCGTGCGCGATGCTCGTTCGGCCGCTAGATTCGTTTCCTGTAGCTCCCTTTTGGCTGCTGACGTGTGGTGGGCCATGGTTTTTTTCTTCACGTTCATGACTGTTTGGAGAGTGAATGACAAGTGGGGCTTGTTATGTGTGGGGTCAAAAGAATGACGTGCCTTTTCGTTCAATTCTGGGTAACAGAAGCAAGAAACCATAGACGAACGAGGGGTAAAAGGAAAAAAGTAATGCAACCGCCTTATCTCCTAGCTCGCTCCCTCCTCTCTCCCACGCCGCCCCGTCCCTCTCTCATCCCCTCATCTCCTCTTTCCTCGACGCCGGCTCCCCTGCTTGCCTCTCCGACCCGGGCCAGAGCCTCGCCGTCCGCTCTCCCAAGCCGGCGCCCACTAGCTGCTGGCGTGGAGACGAGCTTCTCCGACGGCGGCAGAGAGAAACTTGTCCAGGTCGTCATGGCCGGCGGCGACGAATGGGAGGGCGGAGGTGTCTTGGACAAGGATGTCATGGACGCCTTTGCCGAGAGCTCGCACATCTTCAACTCTCAGCCACATACGTGCATTCTTCTTTGCATTTCCTTGTTCTAATTCTTGGCAGTAATCCTAATTGATTTGATGTTTAGGTTAATTTTTGGGGTGGCTATTTTTTGGATCCGCTGCTGCCGCGCGCCGTGCGTCTGGATCAGGTGCAGGTCGCTGCCATAGGAGAGCAGGGCGGCATGGTCTTTGTGGTGGGAGTGGAGCAGGGGAGGATGAGGGCAATGGCATGAGGAAAGGAGCAGCGAGGTCGGATTTCCAGGCGATGCTGGTCGTCGTCACATGTTCCCAGTTAGGTTGCCCATCTGCGTCCGAGTCATCTTCCTCCCCAATTTTTACTTCTTGATTTATTATTTTTCTACATATGTGTGCAGATCTAAGAAAAAGAGAAGGGGATGAATCTTGAGGAAGAGCTTGGTGAAGAACAAGGTGATCTCTCTCTCTCTCTCTCTCTCTCCCTCTCTCTCTCTCTCTCTCTCTCTCTCTCTCTCTCTCTCTCTCTCTCTTTCTCCATCTCTTTGAATTTAAGTCCAGTTTCATCTTTTTCATTGTTGCTATTTCTCGTGGGATATTTAGGAGTTGAGAACACATATTTTGTAGGTGTTCGTAATGGCAACGGTGGTAATCAACGATGAGAAAAAGGACCGAGATTGACTTTGTACTAGGTATGTTCCTCTGTCGGATCTCGGGTTCCGGCAAACCCTTGAGGTTCGAACACTGGGGTGTGCACAAATATCTCTCCTTTCCGCTCTAGTTCGCTCTCGCACCGATTCCTAGGCCTAGCTCGTCAAACCCGAAGAACAAGAGACACAAAGATTTATACTGGTTCAGGCCACTGTTGTGGTGTAATATCCTACTCCAGTGTGGTGTGTTGGATTGCCTTGTAGGCTGAGGATGAACAAGTACACGGGAAGAACAACCTCCTGAGGAGAGGTGTTCTTTTGCTTGGTGAGCTAGTGGCTGTAAGGGTGGTCTGGATCCGATGCCCGTCTAAGGTTGGGTCAGCCCCCCCCCCCCATGAGATGCCCCATATGGTTGTGGCTATGTCCTATTTATAGTGGCACGGGTCCTCTTCCCAAATATTGAGCGGGAAGGGATCCCATAACGGCCAAGTTTGAAGGGGGCAGCTAGTACAAGCTATCCTGACAAAAGGTGGTCTTTGCCTGCCAAAGGCTCTGTCGGTGACGTCGTCGTAGGCTCCGTGGTGAGCTTCGCCCTGTCGTCCTTCTGGTCTCGGTCTTGTTGCACCGATATGGAGACCTTTGCCTGACGCCCCGGGACTCCTCGCCTGCGCTTGCCCCTTTAGCACCAAAGAGGAAACTGGCTTCCTGTGCCCGCTGGCGCCCGCCTGGCCTTGGTCGTCATGGCTCACGTCACGCGAACCTCGCGAGGTGTCCCTTGCCTTGATATCTCCGCTCCTCGGGAGCCATCCTAGAGAGGCCGCCCCAGGGGAGGTCTTGCGTCCTCCGCCTCGCGAGGCTTGGCCCCTCGCGTGGGTCTTGAGTGGTTGCTGATGTAGATGGGCCATACCAGGCCGTTGGATGAACCACGCTCTGGGCCGCAGGCAGGCAAGTCTGGGTACCCCTGTTCCCAGAGCGCCGACAGTAGCCCCCGGGCCCATGGCGCACTCGGACTTGGCTTCGCGGCGAAGCCAAGGGTCAAGTGCGGAGCGCCGTAGGCCCCAAAAGCCTGCGGCCTTGATTGACGCGTGGCGATTGATGGGACATGGGCGTCTCCACTTCCCCACGCAGTCCCGATTTCTGTCCGGCTAGGCGGCCACCGTTGCTTACACAACTCCGCCCCCTTTGCCGGCAGCGCGCCCCATAGCTTCTTCGTCTTCTGGATCCCTGATGTCTACTACACGCTTCTATTCCTGTAGACAGTGTTGGGCCTCCAAGAGCAGAGGTTTGTAGGACAGCAGCAAATTTCCCTTAAGTGAGTAACCCAAGGTTTATCGAACTCAAGGAAGTGGAGGTTGAACGTACCCCTTTTAAGCAACCCTGCAATCAAGATACAAGAAGTCTCTTGTGTCCCCAACACACCTAATACACTTGTCAGATGTATATGTGCACTAGTTCGGCGAAGAGATGTTAAATGGCAAGTGATATGGATGGCAAAAGATGTATTTGTAAATCTGAAATAAAAAGTGCAGCAAGCAAACAAGTGGTAAACGTGAGCACAAATGGTATTGCAATGGTGGAAACAAGGCCTAGGCTTCATACTTTCACTAGTGGCAACTCCCAACAACATTAACATAATCGAATCACATGATATTTCCCATAAAACATGCAAGGGGGACGCACTCGGAGGTCATTCCTTTGTGGTCAAGAGAGGACGAGAATTATGTAGGGCTACAAAAGCACACCTCAAAGTTCGTAGTTCTCAATCTATGGATTTCCCAATGTCACCGTGGCCATCCAAAGAGAGTACCACAATCACCACAACATATCTCAAGGATAGTCAAAGACAAGCACCAAGAGACTCTCAATCTTCAATCCACACACAAAAGAGGAAATCACTCATGAAAATATTCTTCTAATCCATGTCCAATAGACCGCTGTCACCTTGGTCTCGGGGATTATACTAGATAAAGACAAGTGAGTACATCAATCCAATACATAGAGGAAGGGGAAATATCATGGGATCACCCTAGATTAACATAGCCTATGATCACAACGAAGATCACATCATGGGAGAGAGAATTGACCACATAGCTACTGGTAGAAACCTCAGCCCCGAGGAGGAACTACTCCCGCATCATGGAGGGAGGAAGCAACGTCGATGGAGATGATTCCGGGGGCACTTCCCCGTCCTGGCAGGGTGCCGGCACAGGAATTCTGGTCCCCCGAAACTTGGTGGCGATGGCGGCGGAGATCGGAATAGCTTCTGGAGAAAAGGGTTCTGGCATCAGGGTTTCCGCGACGGGTGGTAAATATATGCCAAAGGGGGTCACCAGAGGCGGAGAGGGGGGCCCAGGCGCCCCCCCGGCGCGGCCAGGGGTGGGGCCGCGTGGGCTGGCCGCCTGGGCTGCCCCTGGCTCCCCTCTGGCACCACTTCTGGCGCGTGGAAGCTTCTGGAGCGCTGATTTTTTATATATTTTTCCTGGAATTTTTCTGGCAATTTAAGTAATGGGAAAACCTGAAATACAAAAACAGCAGAAAACAGAAACTGGCACTGGGGTGCACTGAGTTAATAGGTTAGTCCAAATATGATCAAAAGTGTATGGAAGTGCATAAATATCATAGCAATATCACACAAAAGAAGCATGGAGCAAGCAGAAATTATAGATACGTTTTGGACGTATCAACATCCCCATGCTTAATTCCTGCTCGTCCTCGAGTAGGTAAATGATAACAAGCATAATTTCTGCTACCAAAGAGTCTTTCACAATCACATGACAAATGCTTATTGAGATAATGAATCTTTAGTAATTAAGTTGCCTCATGAGAATATCACAAAGAACTGAAAGTTTACAATATTATACTGAAACACCCAATAGATTTGTAGTGAGCATGGTGTGCAAACATGACAAAGTGATACCTCGCTTGCCCCCTTTAGTGAAGCAAAACATAAATGCAGGAGCACCTCCGAAGTTTAAGTGACGACTAGATACAATGATTTCAGAATAAGTGATATCACAATTATGCAGAAGACAATGGTACTTTGGGACAATGCACATTACACTCAGAATGACAATCATGCTCTCAATAGTTGGTGCTTTGAAGAAAGAAGGTGGAGACTCTCGAACCGTGGATTTTGATGGCAAGGTTGAAAACCCGTGGCTGGAAGCAAAGACTAAACATGTACCAGAGCTCTTGGTTTTGAAAACAGAGGTAAAAATGATTTTTGGGAGGTGCATATTTCGTCAACGAATGTTAGTAGACAACCCAATCACTTCTCGAACTGGACAAGTTTCGAGGAACGGCTCCCGCACGGGGACGATCACATCCCCTTAATCTCCTTTGTTTATCACTGCCAAAAGTTTTCTGATTTCTCATGAACAAAGCGTGAAGGAGGGTTTGTTTGTTGTATTATTTTTTATGAGCCGGGCGCACTCATGCCAGTTCCTCTTCGTATTTAGGGGTTTGCAGATTAGACATGCAATCCCGGGGTAAAACTTGTCCAACTTAAAAAGATCATGAATTAACTACTACTTCCTCATGAGCTAAAACAGAGACACAAAAGAGAAATGCTTTTGAATAATTTTGAGATGGTACAAGAAAGTCTTCGTTAGGAATGGCAAGTAAATACCATATATAGGAAGGTATGGTAGACTCATATGTCATAACTGGTTTCAAGGATTTTGGATGCACAAGCAGTCAGACCGCTTAGTACAGGTGAAGGCTAGCAAAAGACTGGGAGCGACCAACTAAGAGAGCAATGACGGCCATAATCATGCAGAGCGACAAAGCAACATTGAATCGGGCATGGAAGTTATATCACTACTCAGAAATTAAAGATCATCATGAAGGAAATATACCCTAGAGGCAATAATAAATATGTTATTTGTATTTCCTTATATCATGATAAATGTCTTTTATTCATGCTAGAATTGTATTAACCGGAAACTTAGTACATGTGTGAATACATAGACAAAACAGTATGTCCCTAGTATGCCTCTACTAGACTAGCTCATTGATCAAAGATGGTTATGTTTCCTGGCCATAGACATGAGTTGTCATTTGATCAACGGGATCACATCATTAGGAGAATGATGTGATGGACAAGACCCATCCGTTAGCATAGCACTATGATCGTTTAGTTTTACTGCTATTGCTTTCTTCATGACTTATACATGTTCCTATGACTATGAGATTATGCAACTCCCGAATACTGTAGGAACACCTTGTGTGCTATCAAACGTCACAACGTAACTGGGTGATCATAAAGATGCTCTATAGGTGTCTCCGAAAGTATTCGTGGTGTTGGCATAGATCAAGATTAGGATTTGTCACTCCGAGTGTCGGAGAGGTATCTCTGGGCCCTCTCGGTAACACACATCACAATAAGCCTTGCAAGCAAAAGACTAATGAGTTAGTCACGAGATGATGTGTTACGGAACGAGTAAAGAGACTTGCCGGTAACGAGATTGAACTAGGTATAAAGATACCAACGATCGAATCTCGGGCAAGTAACATACCGTTTGACAAAAGGAACAACGTATGTTGTTATGCGGTTCTGACCGATAAAAGATCTTCGTAGAATATGTAGGAGCCAATATGAACATCCAGGTTCCGCTATTGGTTATTGACCGGAGATGAGTCTCGGTCATGTCTACATAGTTCTCGAACCCGTAGGGTCCGCACGCTTAACGTTTGATGACGATCGGTATTATGAGTTTTTTGAGTATTGATGTACCGAAGGTAGTTCGGAGTCCCGGATGAGATCACGGACATGACGAGGAGTCTCGGAATGTCCGAGACATAAAGATTGATATATTGGACGGCTATATTCGGACACCGGAAGTATACCAGAAAAGTTTCGGATTTATCGGGAATGCCGGAGGGGGTTACCGGAACCCCCTACGAGAGGGGATGGTCCATAGTGGGCCTAAAGGGTGAGAGAGAGGCAGCCCATAGGGCTGGCCGGCGCCCCCACCTAGGAATCCTAGTTGGACTAGGATTGGGGGGGCGCCACCTCTCCTATTCCTTTCCCCCTTCTTCCTTTCGGTGAATCCTACTAGGAATAGGATTGCAATCCTATTCCTAGTAGGAATCCCTTCCCTAGCCGCACCAGGAGAGTTGGCCGGCCCCTCCTCCCTTGCTCCTTTATATACGGGGGCAGGGGGGCACCCAAAGACACACAAGTTGAATTGTTTTAGCCGTGTGCGGTGCCCCCCTCCACAGAATCACACCTCGGTCGTACCGTCGCGGAGCTTAGGCGAAGCCCTGCGCCGGTGAACACATCATATCCGTCACCATGCCGTCGTGCTGACGAAACTCTCCCGTGAAGCTCAACTGGATCAAGAGCTCGTGGGACGTCATCAAGCTGAACGTGTGCTGAACGCGGAGGTGCCGTACGTTCGGTGCTTGATCGGTTGGATCGTGAAGAAGTTCGACAACATCAACCGCGTCACTTGACGCTTCCGCTCCCGGTCTACGAGGGTACGTAGACACACTCTCCCCTCTCGTTGC
This sequence comes from Secale cereale, assembly GCA_902687465.1. NCBI lineage: Eukaryota > Viridiplantae > Streptophyta > Magnoliopsida > Poales > Poaceae > Secale > Secale cereale. The sequence continues at coordinate 44,018,753 of LR738709.1, read as the reverse complement.
TATGCATCTGGTAGATAGATCTTGCGTGATCGTAGGAAAATTTTAAAAAAAACTACGTTCCCCACAGTGGTATCAGAGCCAGGTCTATGCGTAGATGATATGCACGAGTAGAACACAATGAGATTGTGGACGATACTAGTCATACTGCTTACCAGCATGTCATACTTTGCTTCGGCCGTATTGTGAGATGAAGCGGCCCGGACCGACATTACGCGTACGCTTACGCGAGACTGGTTTCACCGTTACGAGCACTCGTTGCTTAAAGGTGACTGGCGGGTGTCTGTCTCTCTCACTTTAGCTGAATCAAGTGTGGCTACGCCCGGTCCTTGTGAAGGTTAAAACAGCACATACTTGACGAAACATCGTTGTGGTTTTGTATGCGTAGGTAAGAACGGTTCTTGCTAAGCCCGTAGCAGCCACGTAAAACTTGCAACAAACAAAGTAGAGGACGTCTAACTTGTTTTTGCAGGGCATGTTGTGATGTGATATGGTCAAGACATGATGAGTTATACGGTTTTGTATGAGATGATCATGTTTTGTAAAGTTATCGGCAACTAGCAGGAGCCATATGGTTGTCGCTTTATTGTATGAAATGCAATCGCCATGTAATTGCTTTACTTTATCACTAAGCGGTAGCGATAGTCGTGGAAGCAATAGTTGGCGAGACGACAACGATGCTACGATGAAGATCAAGGTGTCAAGCCGGTGACGAAGGTGATCATGACGGTGCTTTGAAGATGGAGATCAAAAGCACAAGATGATGATGGCCATATCATGTCACATATTTTGATTGCATGTGATGTTTATCTTATTATGCTTCTTATTTTGCTTAGAACGACGGTAGCATTATAAGATGATCCCTTACTAAATTTCAAGGTATAAGTGTTCTCCCTGAGTATGCACCGTTGCGAAAGTTCGTCGTTCCGAGACACCACGTGATGATCGGGTGTGATAAGCTCTACGTTCAAATACAACGGGTGTAATCCAGTTTTGCACACGCAGAATACTCGGGTTAAACTTGACGAGCCTAGCATATACAGATATGGCCTCGGAACACTGGAGACCGAAAGGTCGAGCGTGAATCATATAGTAGATATGATCAACATAAGATGTTCACCATTGAAAACTACTCCATCTCACGTGATGATCGGACATGGTTTAGTTGATTTGGATCACGTGATCATTTAGATGACCAGAGGGATGTCTATCTAAGTGGGAGTTCTTTAAATTAATATGATTAAATTGAACTTTAATTTATCATGAACTTAGTCCTGGTAGTATTAGCATATCTATGTTGTAGATCAATAGCTCGCGATGTTGCTCCCCGTTTATTTTTCATATGTTCCTAGAGAAAACCAAGTTGAAAGATGTTAGTAGCAATGATGCGGAACTGTTCCGTGATCTGAGGATTATCCTCATTGCTGCACAGAAGAATTATGTCCTTGATGCACCGCTAGGTGACAGACCTATTGCAGGAGCAGATGTAGACGTTATGAACGTTTTGACAAAAGCTCGATATGATGACTACTTGATAGTTTAAGTGCACCATACTTTACGGCTTAGAACCGGGATTTCAAAAACGTTTTGAACGCCACGGAGCATATAAGATGTTCCAAGAGTTGAAATTAGTATTTCATACTCATGCCCGTGTCGAGAGGTATAAGACCTCTGACAGTACTTTGCCTACAAGATGGAGGAGAATATCTCAACCAGTGAGCATGTGCTCAGATTGTCTGGGTACTACAATTACTTTAATCAAGTGGGAGTTAATCTTCCAGATAAGATAGTAATTGACAAAGTTCTCTAGTCACTATCACCAAGTTAGTAGAACTTCGTGATGAACTATAGTATGCAAGGGATGACGAAAACAATTCCCGAGCTCTTCGCTATGCTGAAAGCTGCGGAGGTAGAAATCAAAAAGGAGCATCAAGTGTTGATGGTTAGCAAGACCACTAGTTTCAAGAAAAAGGGCAAGGGAAAGAAAGGGAACTTCAAAAAGAATAGCAAGTCAGTTGCTACTTCCACGAAGAAACCCAAAGCTAAACTCAAGCCTGAAACTAAGTGCTTCTACTGCAAAGGAAATGGTCACTGGAAGTGGAACTGCCCTAGATACTTGGCGGATAAGAAGGATGGCAAAGTGAACAAAGGTATATTTTGTTGGGGAACGTTGCATGGGAAACAAAAATTTTTCCTACGCTCACCAAGATCAATCTAGGAGATGCATCTACGAGGGGAGAGTTGGATCCACATACCCTTGTAGATCGCTAAGCGGAAGCGTTCAAGAACGCGGTTGATGGAGTCGTACTCGCCGCGATTCAGATCGCCGAAGATCCTAGCACCGAACGGACGGTGCCTCCGCGTTCTTCACACATACGGCACGGGGACGTCTCCTCCTTCTTGATCCAGCAAGGGGGAAGGAGAGGTTGACGGAGAAGCCCAGCAGCACGACGGCGTGGTGGAGATGGTGGTGGAGGAATTCCAGCAGGGCTTCGCCAAGCACTGCGGAATTGACGAAGATGTTTGTGGGAGAGGGAGGGCAGCGCCGAGGCACGAACGTGTGTGGCTGCCCTCCCTCTGCCTCTCTTTATATAGGGGGAAGAGAGGGGAGGGGGCGCCCTAGGGTTTACCCCTAGGGGCGGCGACCAAGGGGAGATGGGGGGGGCGGCGGCCAGGGCTGCGGCCAGGGCTAGGGTTTCCCCCCCCAGGCGCCTTGCCCCCCAAGACTAGGGGTGCGGCAGCCCTAGGGGGGCCTAGCCCCCTTGGCGCAGGTGGAGAGGGCCCAAGGGGGGGCGCACAGCCCCATGAGGGCTGTTGCGTCTCCCACTTGTGGCCCATAGGGCCCGCAACACTTGCCGGGACCCCCGAAACCTCTTTCGGTCATCCGACGACTCCCCGGTACTCCCCGGAACACTTCCGGACTCCGATCACTCTCATCCTATATATCAATCTTCGTCCCCGGACCATTCCGAAGACCCTCGTCACGTCCGGGATCTCATCCGGGACTCCGAACAACCTTCGGTTACCATACACTGTTCTCACTAACAACCCTAGCGTCACCGAACCTTAAGTGTGTAGACCCTGCGGGTTCGGAAACTATGCAGACATGACCGAGACACTCCCAGGTCAATAACCAATAGCGGGATCTGGATACCCATATTGGTTCCCACACGTTCCTCGATGATCTCATCGGATGAACCACGATGTCAAGGATTCAGGCAATCCCGTATACAGTTCCCTTTGTCTCGTCGGTATGTTACTTGCCCGAGATTCGATCGTCGGTATCTCTATACCTAGTTCAATCTCGTTACCGGCAAGTCTCTTTACTCGTTCCGTAATACATAATCCCGTGACTAACTACTTAGTCACTTTGAGCTCATTGAGATGACGTATTACCGAGTGGGCCCGGAGATACCTCTCCGTCACACGGAGTGACAAATCCCAGTCTCGTTCCATGTCAACTCAACAGACACCTTCGGAGATACCTGTAGAGTACCTTTATAGTCACCCAGTTACGTTGCGACGTTTGGCACACACAAAGCACTCCTACGGTGTCAGTGAGTTACATGATCTCATGGTCATAGGAACTTATACTTGACATGCAGAAAACTATAGCGATAACTGATACGATCAAAAGCTATGTTTAACGTTTGGGTCTCGTCCATCACATCATTCTCCTAATGATGTGATCCCGTTATCAAATGACAACTCATGTCTATGACCTGGAAACCGCGGTCATCTTTGATCAACGAGCTAGTCCTGAAGAGGCTTTCTAGGGACACAAAGTTTGTCTATTTATCCACACATGTATTTAAGTTTCCAATCAATACAATTATAGCATGGATAATAAACGATTATCATGAACAAGGAAATATAATAATAACTCTTTTATTATTGCCTCTAGGGCATATTTCCGACAGTCTCCCACTTGCACTAGAGTCAATAATCTAGCATTACAAGGTAATGAATCTAACACCCATAGAGTCTTGGTGTTGATCATGCTTAGCCCGTGGAAGAGGCTTAGTCAACGGATCTGCAACATTCAAATCCGTGTGTACTTTGCAAATGCTTATGTCCTCCTCCTTGACTGAATCGCGGATGGAATTGAAGCGTCGCTTTATGTGTCTGGTCCTCTTGTGAAACCTTGGTTCCTTGGCTAGAGCAATGGCACCAGTGTTGTCACAAAACAGAGTCATTGGGTTCAATGCACTAGGCACAACTCCAAGATCTGTCATGAACTCCTTCATCCAGACACCTTCCTTTGCCGCCTCCGAGGCAGCTATGTACTCCGCTTCGCATGTAGAATCGGCTACCACGCTTTGCTTGGAACTGCACCAGCTTACCGCTCCCCCGTTGAGAATATATACGTATCCGGTTTGAGACTTAGAGTCATCCGGATCAGTGTCAAAGCTTGCATCGACGTAACCCTTTACGACGAGTTCTTGATCACCTCCATAAACGAGAAACATCTCCTTAGTCCTTTTCAGGTACTTTAGGATATTCTTGACCGCTGTTCAGTGATCCATACCAGGATTACTTTGAAACCTTCCGGCCATACTTATGGCAAGGCTGACATCTGGTCTTGTGCACAGCATTGCATACATGATAGAGCCTATGGCTGAAGCATAGGGGATGACACTCATCTTTTCTCTATCTTCCGCAGTCACTGGGCATTGAGTCTTACTCAATTTTGTACCTTGCAATACCGGCAAGAACCCCTTCTTGGATTGATCCATTTTGAACTTCTTCAAAACTTTATCAAGGTATGTACTTTGTGAAAGTCCTATCAAGCGTCTCGATCTATCTCTATAGATCTTGATGCCCAATATGAAAGCAGCTTCACCGAGGTCCTTCATCGAAAAACTCTTGTTCAAATACCCCTTCACGCTATCCAAAAATTCTATATTGTTTCCAATTAGCAATATGTCATCCACATATAATATTAGAAACGCTATAGAGCTCCCACTCACTTTCTTGTAAATACAAGCTTCTCCGTAAACTTGTACAAACCCAAACGCTTTGATCACCTCATCAAAGCAAAGATTCCAACTCCGAGATGCTTGCACCAGCCCATAAATGGAACGCTGGAGTTTGCAAACTTTGTCAGCATTCTCTGGATCGACAAAACCTTCCGGTTGTATCATATACAACTCTTCCTTAAGAAAACCGTTAAGGAACGCTGTTTTGACATCCATCTGCCAAATTTCATAATCGAAATATGCAGCTATTGCTAACATGATTCGGACGGATTTAAGCATCGCTACGGGTGAGAAAGTCTCATCGTAGTCAATCCCTTGAACTTGTGAAAAACCCTTTGCCACAAGTCGAGCCTTATACACGGTGACATTGCCGTCAGCGTCCGTCTTCCTCTTAAAAATCCATTTATTCTGAATGGCCTTCCGCCCTTCAGGTAATACTTCCAAAGTCCATACTTTGTTTTCATACATGGATCCCATCTCGGATTTCATGGCCTCTAACCATTTGTCGGAATCCGGGCCCACCATCGCTTCTCCATAGCTCGTAGGTTCACTGTTGTCCAACAACATGACCTCCAAGACAGGGTTACCATACCACTCAGGTGCAGTGCGTACCCTTGTCGACCTACGAGGTTCGGTAGTAACTTGATCAGAAGCTTCTTGATCATCATCATTGGCTTCCTCTTCAACCTCTGCAGGCTCCACAAAAACATCTTTCTGTGCTGCGCTACTCTCTGGTTGAAGCAGAGGTTCAATAACCTCATCAAGTTCTACCTTTCTCCCACTCAATTCTTTCGAGAGAAACTCTTTCTCGAGAAAGGACCCGTTCTTAGCGACAAACACTTTGCCCTCGGATCTGAGATAGAAGGTGTACCAAACCGTCTCTTTTGGGTATCCTATGAAGACACATTTGTCCGCTTTGGGTTCGAGCTTTTCTGGCTGAAGCCTTTTGACATAAGCATCGCAACCCCAAACTTTGAGAAAAGACAACTTAGGTTTCTTACCAAACCATAGTTCATACGGTGTTGTCTCAACGGACTTAGATGGAGCCCTATTTAAAGTGAATGCAGCTGTCTCTAACGCATATCCCCAGAACGATAGTGGCAAATCGACAAGAGACATCATAGAACGCACCATATCTAATAGGGTTCGATTACGACGTTCGGACACACCATTACGCTGTGGTGTTCCAGGTGGCGTCAACTATGAAACAATTCCACATTTTCTTAAGTGATTGCCAAACTCATAACTCAGATATTCTCCCCCTCGATCAGATCGTAGGAACTTGATCTTCTTGTTACGATGATTCTCAACTTCACTCTGAAATTGCTTGAACTTTTCAAACGTTTCAGACTTATGCTTCATCAAGTAAATATACCCATATCTACTTAAGTCGTCAGTGAAGGTGAGAAAATAACGATATCCACCGCGCGCCGTGACACTCATCGGGCCACACACATCAGTATGTATGATTTCCAATAAGTCACTTGCCCGTTCCATTGTCCCTGAAAACGGGGTCCTTGTCATCTTGCCCATGAGGCACGGCTCGCATGTGTCAAGTGATTCAAAATCAAGAGACTCCAAAAGTCCATCAGCATGGAGCTTCCTCATGCGTTTTACGCCGATATGACCCAGACGGCAGTGCCACAAGAAAGTGGTATTATTGTTATCAACTCTACATCTTTTGGCATCAATGTTATGAACATGTGTATCATTACTATCGAGATTCAATAAGAATAAACCCCCTACTTCGGGTGCATGACCATAAAAGATATTACCCATATAAATAGAACAACCTTTATTCTCTGATTTAAATGAGTAACCGTCTCGCATGAAACAAGATCCAGATATAATGTTCATGCTCAACGCAGGCACTAAATAACAATTATTCAGGTTCATAACTAATCCCGATGGTAATCGAAGAGCGAGCGTGCCGACGGCGATCACATCAACCTTGGAACCATTTCCCACGCGCATCGTCACTTCGTCCTTCGCCAGCCTCCGTTTATTCCGTAGTTCCTGTTTAGAGTTGCAAATGTGAGCAACCGAACCGGTATCAAATACCCAGGCACTACAACGAGAGTTGGTAAGGTACACATCAATAACATGTATATCACATATACCTTGCTTGTTGTTGTTGTTGGCCCCCTTCTTGTCTGCCAGATACTTGGGGCAGTTCCGCTTCCAGTGGCCGTTCCCCTTGCAATAGAAACACTCAGTTTCTGGCTTGGGCCCAGCCTTGGGTTTCTTCACTGGATGAGCAACTGCCTTGCCACCCTTCTTAGAGTTACCCTTCTTGCCCTTGCCATTTTTCTTGAAACTGGTAGTTTTATTGACCATCAACACTTGATACTCCTTCTGGATGTCTGCCTCAGCGACTTTCAGCATTGAAAACAGCTCGGCGATGGATTTGTTCATCCCTTGCATGTTATACTGCTGCACGAAGCTCTTGTAGCTAGGTGGGAGTGACTGGAGAATTCTGTCAATGATAGCCTCCTCCGGGAACACAAGTCCCAGATCAGCTATGCGGGTATAGTGTAACACCCCAAAAATTTTAACCATGGTTTATTTATTAAAATTTTTGCCAGGAAATTAAAAATTTCTTTTCTGGATTTTCTTTTGATCTCAGTACCATTCTTTTCTTTTGAATTGTGGAATTTTTCCCTCAAGGGGAACCTTTCAAGAATATTGTTGGACTTGTATTCCCTCTCAAGATCATTTCTTTTATCAGTGGAAATATTTCTGTAAATACTTCCCTAAAGCTTTATTGCTTTTAATTGATTCCTCATAAGTTTTGGAGTCTCTTTTGCATTGCAACCATTTAAAAAATTCATTTAAAAATTCCACCAAAATTTGGGGATGTTGGTAGAAGTATATAACTCATTCCTATGCAAAAATCCATTGGTGTTCTTTGGAAAATTTGAGCAAACCATCCTCATTTGCGTTCTGGTCCAGTTTAGTGGTTTGTACTACAGCTCCATTTTTGCTTGCCCTTTTGCCTCTAAATTTTTCTCCTGCTTATAGTCCACCCTACCAAACTCTTAAGTCCAGGAGATTGGACCCATTGGAATATGTTTGGTCCATGCAAGGATAGCTTTTCTCTTCTGTCCAGATTTGGTTTTCTCAAAAACTTGCACTAGGTAGTTTTTGCTTTTGACAAACTAACCTTGCCACCCTCTTTATCATCTAAAGAGACTCTACTCTGGAGAATTTGGTGGCCAGAAAATATCCCTAGATGCCCATGGCATTCTGTCGAGCACCTTGTGCGCCGGGACAGAATTGGCATGGTTTTTAGTTTGCATTGTGGAGTTGCTTTCTGTGCCAAACTAGCATGTCTAATGGAACTAAAGTAACCAACCTAGCTACCCTGTTAAGTCTTACCCTAACCCAAGTCTTCTAGATTGCATTGGCATTTCGCCGAACACCTGCCGTGCATGCCCGGAGCGCGAGCAGAGCGCGCGTTTTGCACGTGCTCGCGCCCGAACCGACACGCCCCTGGATAAGCCTCCCGAGCTCGTCCTAATCCTCTCCCCTGTCCCCTAGTGCGGCCCCTACTCACCCTGCTCCTCTCAGAGCGGCAGCGTTGGCGCTTTGGCGGCACACCGGCGCCCGTGACCGGCTCTGCCATGGACGGCGCCGCCCAAGCCTCCTCCGTTCGCCAGCTGCCCTCGTGAGCAGGCCGTTCTCATCCCCTAGCTCCCGCAGCCACGCCGTGCCCCGCTAGCATCGCCACGTCGTCCTGCAAACCACAGTGGCGGCGAGCCACCGTTCTTATCCACGGCCGTCGCCGAACCGACCTTCCCCGCCTATAAAGAGGAGCCCCGAGCCCGTCCAGACCCCCAAGCAGCCTAAGCCATCTCCCTGGAGCTCCCGTAGCCAGAAATCGAGGGAGGGAGGCCGTCTCCCTCATCTCCGGTAGCTTCGGCCGCCGCCGCATTCTTGTACCGTGCGTCGCGAGCAGAGCCCCCCTAGTCCTTCTGTCGCCACCATCCGCCTCCCCTCGACCGTACGGAGCCGCCCCACCTCTCTAACCCGATCAAGAACCACCGTAGCACGAAGCCCCTAATCCTCCCGAAACGCCGTCCGCCGCAGCACTCGCCGCCGGCGACTCCCTCCACCCCCGCGAGCCTAACAACCACCGGGGGGACCGCCCTGGACTGGCGGATCCATCCCCTCCCTCAGAACCCCGCGGGGAGCCGCCGTTCGCCGACGTCGATCGCCGGAGCTCCGCCCCCCTTTCGGCCAGAGGAGGAAGAAGACTGGTTGGACCAGTCAAACCTGACGGGTGGACCCGCGGGCCCACCGTCAGTGGCTCTGGTCGTCCCGCCGAGGCGCTTAAGTGAAAGCGTAAAGCCCGAAGTGCGTCTCCTCTTCTCTGGAAGCGTATTCTGAACCGATGCGTTTTCCCTTTTCTGGTTTTTATTAAAACAGAATTTTGACTAAACTTTGACTGGGCATATCTTTTTAAATAAAACTCCAAATGAGTTGATTCTTTTTCCTACCACTCTCAAATTTCACCTAGTTTATTTTAAGATATATTTCAAAAATAATTAGGACAACTTTTTGTACTGTCTTTAAGGTATGTGTTAATTTGAATACTTTCAAAAATAGGAATTTGGAGAGAAGATCAAAACTTTCAAAAGTTTTGGAGTGTACCTCCCCTCTCTGCACCTTGAAGGCAAGCATTCTGAACCCCGGCATAATATTGTTGTGTGTTGTTGGACACGTTTACAACACCACCTTGGCACGAAGTATTCGTTATTTTATGTGTGGATATGATCATACTCATGAGTGCATGATGAAGTTTCCTTGCTGTTGGAAATTGTTATACTCGTGACAGTAATCACCCTCGTCTACCTCTCATGCCTACTGGAAGGAATCTAGGAAAGCCTCTGTCTTGGGTAGACACGAGCTTGTTACTGATATTTCGTTGAGACGAGTATTGTCAGTAAGGCATATTGAGGTATGATGAGTAGTGATTCTGTTTGTTGGTGTGAAATATAATTGCTATACTAATCATGCAAGTGATGCTTTAACCTCCTGAGTCGACCATAGATCGAGTCTTGTTCCGGTAACCCCCATACTTGCTTCGTACTACCACTTGTCCCTGCCGCAGGTAGGGTACAGTCCAGTAAGTTGTCAACCCCTTTCTTGGCACACACCGTACAGAGAGGTCATGGTGGAAGATACCGGCTGCATCCGGTAGGCAGGCCACCTGGTCCGGGGGCATGGGTGTTTCCGGTTGGGACCGAGGGGGTAGCTCCCCTAGTTTGCGCGCATTATAAATTCTGTGATCCCATGCTACTCGAGGTTGTAGCCTCCCCACTTAGAGTTTTGCTTAACAGGTGTCGTGGGTGATTCCAGTCACCAGTAAGTTAAGCTGGTGTGTGCGGGTCAGGTGTGTTTTCAACTAAAAGACCGTAAATGGAATTAGTCCCGATGGGCTGAAGGAATCCGTTACACGTGGGTAAAGAGTACACCCTCTGCAGAGATTATACCTATTCGAATAACCGTGTCCGCGGTTAAGGATTACAGTCTGGGATGGGTCAAGTGTCGGTCTTAGTGTCGGTCTTCGGAGGAAAACTGCTAAGCCAGATCACTGGTCATAACATGTGATATATGATGATTATGATTATTATTATTTTGGACTAACCATTTGTATTATTTGAATTATTGAATATCCCTGGGACGGTTCTACCTCCTGGATATTCCCTGGGATTATTTTCATATAAGCCCTTTATGTGGTGTCGCTCAGACGCCCGACTGTGGCATGCTTGTGTTTTATTTTTCATATAAGCCCTTTATGTGGTGTCGCTCAGACGCCCGACTGTGGCATACTTATTATTTATTTTCCTTATAAGCCCTTTATGTGGTGTCGCTCAGACGCCCGACTGTGGCATGCTTGTGTTTTATTTTTCATATAAGCCCTTTATGTGGTGTCGCTCAGACGCCCGACTGTGGCATGTTTGTTTTTATTTTCTTTATAAGCCCTTTATGTGACGTCGCACAGACGTCCGACTGAGGCATGCTTATTTTATTATCCTTTCGAGGCGTCGCTTCAGACACCCGATCGGTGCATTTTATTTTTATTCTTTGATTGCTCATTCATGGCTTATTAGAATAACATGCTTGCGTCATGAATTTTATTTCGCGACTAACGAAGTGATCATGGAATATTTCAGAGCATGAATGTCATTTGTTATATTGTGCCTGTGTTCATAATGTTTGCGAGTACATTCAAAGTACTCACTGGCTTGTCCCGGGTTATTGTCTTGGCCAGATTTCTTGCTTGGAGAGGAGCGCTGCGATGGCAGCCCCGGAACCTAGGCAACGGTGACAGCAGCCTTGCGAAGATAGGAATTATCCAGGTCAGCTGTTCCTGTGGGAAATGGAGTCCCATAGACGCTGATATCGCAAACCGCTTCCGCCATCAACCACTAGAACCCTTTTTGTTGTACTCATGGACCAGAATGGTCTTGTACTACATATTTTTTTTGTATTTTGCTTGGGATTTCTGTATCAAGTTTGTGTCTCATCAGCTAACAGTAATCCTGGGGCTGGTGAGCACAAGGGACGTTTACTGGGAAATTAATATCCTGGAAAACCGGTCCTGACAACCTTGGTATCAGAGCCAGGCTGACCATTGGCTAATCCTATCTTAGCCAGGTCAACAAACCTAGGTTAAACAACCCACCAAACCTTATTCTAAACCCAGCCAAAGCTCTCGTGGAGGATAGCCACACAGTGACCCCGACAGCTCTTGGCAGTCGGTGCCCAACCTATCAGCCTATCCATAGGCCGTGCGCCTGTGCCAACACCTGAGTTGTCCCATCCACAAGCGTGCGATGGAAGACCCGGCTGACTTATAAAGGAAGCCTTGCCCCAAAACTCAGCACATCACAGCCTCATTCCCAGTTCGATATCCAACCACCAAGATGCCAGGCCCCCGCGTTCACAACGAGACCACCGCTGTGGAGCTCGAAGGCTTCGTAGCCATCCTCGCCAATCTCACCCGTCGTGCCTTCGGCACCAACGAGCCGCCGGAGTATGTCGTGTACCAAGAGCACACGAGTAATTCCATCCAACACTTCTGGGCCACGGCGCACATCTACGGGAGAGGCATTGCATCGGAGCGTCCCTACCGGTTCACCGGGAGGACGACCTCCGACGAGCCCCAAGCCATCCAACTTGCAGCCCGAGAGGCTATAGTTCATCTTCGACACCTGTCGCCGAGGGTTAACTGCCGCTCATTCTACTACTACCCTAGTCGTGAAGGCTATGGTAGACCGACCCAGGTCGCCAACGGAGACCATGAGTCGGACCCTGCCCTAGTGCATCTGGTGCGCTACCTGGAAGCGCAAGAGGCACTATTTGATCAGGTCACTCTTGACCTGATTGAGACCCGCATGACGCTCACTCGCCTGACCCCGGCAAGGAGCGAAGTCGCACCCGCCACCGACACACCGATAGTGCTGCCTGGAAGGCCGGTTGAGCACCCAAGCTCTGACCATGTCATCCACCCAGGCAATGCCATCGCCGCACCCGGAGATCTCCGACGTCTCTTGGAGGCCTACTCCAATGGGACGGTGACCTCGACACCCCGCGAAGGCCACCACCGCTACTCCAGCCTAGTAGCTCCCCATCCTACCCCGGCCAACTCCGACGCGGAAGCACCCGGAGAGGACACGGCATCCGCAAGACGTGCCCGGCTAGATCTCAACCAGGTGGACTGAGTCCACCGGAATTGTTGTCAAGCCCTAGTGGCCGGTTTTTCCTTTAGTTCCGTAGTAGCCGTTGTGTGGCGTGGTGGGCTTGTAACCACTTGTGTGTCAGCATCACATAGTACGTGTGATCTGGCATAAATTGTTTGACGAGTAGTTGCAGAGTAAAATTCTAGACGTGACCCCAAATCGACATGCACAGTAACATGTCACTTCTCTTTTGGATTGAGGCCTGAGACTTTGACTCAGACAACCCCGCGCCGGAGTCGGTGCCTCAGTCGTACCGACCCCACTTCATGTTTTATGACCCAGGCTCTCTATAAGAGGCCACCCTCGTTTTTCCACACCAGCAACCATCAGCATCGAGCACTATCTTCCTCATTCACCCATCCATGTCTCACCCCGGAGCTTATCTGAGGAACCCCGACGCAAACCCTGGTAGTTTTGTTAAGATATTATGGGATTTTGCCCGCAATACTCTTGGCTCCACCCATCCACCCCTGTATGAGCTGCTCAAATCGAGAATCACTCCCGATCTCTCGAAATACTGGGCAGCTGTACATATTCCACCAGCAGATTTAAACCAAGGCCCTCCCTATGTTATCTTCATCGGGAGATCCATGCCAACGTCAGGCATGGCCATTGAGTCTGCTGCGTATGAAGCAATCACCCGTCTTCGATTTGCGGTACCTTGTGCCAGCACAAGAGAATACTGCTATTTCCCAAGCCGCGCTGCTTTTGGAGCAGAAGCTACGTTCCGCTGTGGACGTACGGAGAGCGATCCGGCCATGGTCTATCTCATTCAATATGTGATGGCCCAGGAGCGTTTCACCCAGCAAATACTGGGGTATCTCCACTACCTTGCTGTTCTGAATCCCCGGATCACCATTGGCGGACCCCCTCTGCCAACTCAGGAGGGACACGTTCTTCGATTGCTTCCTCAACTTCCTCCGCTCCCTCCGGAAGAAGTAGAATGTATTCCAACACCGGGAAGCAATCCGCTTTCCCTGATAGAAGAGGAATGTGCCCCAGTGCCAGAGACAGTTCCTCAGGACCCTGTCCATTTTCCGTTTCTATCGTAGACGTAACTGCTATGTTTGTTATCCTAGCACTTATTTATGTATTTCAGCTCATGCGTTGTATTCTAAGTTTGTGCGATGTATTAAATGTTTGTTTTCGATTAATGTGAGTGGTTTTTACTGCTGTTCATTTTGATTGACTGCCTCCGCTCTCGGTAAATCTTGAAGTTAGCTTTTTCTTTGAGCCGTTGCAACACATAAATTCTTCGTGACATGCATTTCAATTCACGCGGCACCACGACAGCAGGCTTACATCCACAACCACTCAACTGCATGCACTAATTGCATAACCACGTACACATTTTTGCACCTAGCTAATCACCTCACTAACACACCACAGTCTCTAAAGGAGAAATTTGTGGGTGATTATTCGAACGCAAGTTGCCTCCAGCACACTGACAGCAGTCAGAACCTAACAACCACAGTTAATCCTCATGATCATCGCCGCCGCGAAGAGCTAACACTCGAGCAGCAGCATCACCACGATCATTGAGGATCATCGCGCACAAGAGCACGGAGAACCCCAGCAATGCCGCCAACCCTCCGCACATCAGGATCACGTACCAGTCCGGCATCACCTCCGCCATTAGAGCCTCGTCGCGAGCTCCTGCAAACAGAAATGGAGGAGAAGGAAGGAGAAGAGAGGCGAGGCCAGGTGTGAGGAAGAAGAAAGGAGCACCGCGGTCATTTTATAGCTCGAGATCGGTGTACGGTGGGCGAAGTCCACCAGCGCCGCTCGCCGCTCGATCGCCGGTGTTCGGAGGCGAATCCGCGAGCAGTGCCGACAGCGCACTGGCCCGCGAGGTGAGTGCACGCTGCACCGGCAGCTAGCACGCCGCGCACTACCACAGTACGGCCCTAGATGCCCTACGCGCTAGGCGTCGCCGGTGGAGAAAGCGCAGTCGCGCGCGAGATAGAGGAAGAAGAGAGCCAGAGGTAGGAGGAGAGACTGACAGTGGACCCCGGGTCCACCTGTCAGCCAGAGAGAGCTCTATACACTCGGGTACGACCAGCGTAATTTGTGAATTTAGACTGTTGTTCTAAATTTACCGTAGCCGATAGTGGTAATTCCTCGGTTTTCCCAACCATAGTTTTTCTTCACATAGCACCAGTACCCCACTGTGGTTGTACCAATTATTTGCCCTCTCGCAGTAATCTCAGTGTTTAAAATATTCGTTTCCTTTGAATTAATACTTTATGGTAATAGGATGGATATTTTGAGATCGTCCTTAGCAAATCTCGAGGACGAGATTTTTCTTAAGGGGGGTGGTGTTGTAACACCCCAAAATTTTTAACCATGGTTTATTTATTAAAATTTTTGCCAGGAAATTAAAAATTTCTTTTCTGGATTTTCTTTTGATCTCAGTACCATTCTTTTCTTTTGAATTGTGGAATTTTTCCCTCAAGGGGAACCTTTCAAGAATATTGTTGGACTTGTATTCCCTCTCAAGATCATTTCTTTTATCAGTGGAAATATTTCTGTAAATACTTCCCTAAAGCTTTATTGCTTTTAATTGATTCCTCATAAGTTTTGGAGTCTCTTTTGCATTGCAACCATTTGAAAAATTCATTTAAAAATTCCACCAAAATTTGGGGATGTTGGTAGAAGTATATAACTCATTCCTATGCAAAAATCCATTGGTGTTCTTTGGAAAATTTGAGCAAACCATCCTCATTTGTGTTCTGGTCCAGTTTAGTGGTTTGTACTACAGCTCCATTTTTGCTTGCCCTTTTGCCTCTAAATTTTTCTCCTGCTTATAGTCCACCCTACCAAACTCTTAAGTCCAGGAGATTGGACCCATTGGAATATGTTTGGTCCATGCAAGGATAGCTTTTCTCTTCTGTCCAGATTTGGTTTTCTCAAAAACTTGCACTAGGTAGTTTTTGCTTTTGACAAACTAACCTTGCCACCCTCTTTATCATCTAAAGAGACCCCAACCTGGAGTTTTTGGCCACCAGAAGAAATGCCTAGATGCCCATGGCATTCTGTCGAGCACTTTATGTGTCTGGCTAGATTTGGCATAGTTTTGTGATTACTTTGTGAGCTTGATTCCCTGACCCAACAACCATGTCTATTAGACCTTTTGCCTTCACCCTAACCCTCCTGTTAATTGGCAGCCTCACCCTAAACCTCTAGCACGATTTGGCATTTCGCCGAACACCTGCCGTGCATGCCCGGAGCGCGAGCAGAGCGCGCGTTTTGCACGTGCTCGCGCCCGAACCGACACGCCCCTGGATAAGCCTCCCGAGCTCGTCCTAATCCTCTCCCCTGTCCCCTAGTGCGGCCCCTACTCACCCTGCTCCTCTCAGAGCGGCAGCATTGGCGCTTTGGCGGCACACTGGCGCCCGTGACCGGCTCTGCCATGGACGGCGCCGCCCAAGCCTCCTCCGTTCGCCA
This sequence comes from Secale cereale, assembly GCA_902687465.1. NCBI lineage: Eukaryota > Viridiplantae > Streptophyta > Magnoliopsida > Poales > Poaceae > Secale > Secale cereale. The sequence continues at coordinate 44,002,582 of LR738709.1, read as the reverse complement.
GCTGCCCTCGTGAGCAGGCCATTCTCATCCCCTAGCTCCCGCAGCCACGCCGTGCACCGCTAGCTTTCGCCACGTCGCCCTGCCGCAACAGAGAGGCGGTTCGCCGGCGTTCCTATCCGCAGCCGCGGGAACCGACCTCCCCCGCCTATTTAAGGAACCCCGAGTTCGTCCAGACCCCCAAGCAGCCTCAGGCCATCTCCCTGGAGCTCCCGTAGCCAGAGATCGAGGGAGGGAGGCCGTCTTCCTCATCTCCGGTAGCTTCGGCCGCCGCCGCATTCTTGTACCGTGCGTCGCGAGCAGAGCCCCCCTAGTCCTCCTGTCACCACCATCCACTTCCCCTCGACCTAGCAGAGCCACCCAACCGCTCAAACTTGATCGAGAACCACCGTAGCACGAAGCCCCTAATCCTCCCGAAACGCCGTCCGCCGCAGCACTCGCCGCCGGCGACTCCCTCCACCCCCGCGAGCCTAACAACCACCGGGGGGACCGCCCTGGACTGGCGGATCCATCCCCTCCCTCAGAACCCCGCGGGGAGCCGCCGTTCGCCGACGTCGATCGCCGGAGCTCCGCCTCCTTTCGGCCAGAGAAGGAAGAAGACTGGTTGGACCAGTCAAACCTGACGGGTGGACCCGCGGACCCACCGTCAGTGGCTCTAGTCGTCCCGCCGAGGCGCTTAAGTGAAAGCGTAAATCCCGAAGTACGTCTCGCCCTCTCTAAAGCGTATTCCGAACCGATGCGTTTTCCCTTTTCTGGTTTTTATTAAAACAGAATTTTGACTAAACTTTGACTGGGCATATCTTTTTAAATAAAACTCCAAATGAGTTGATTCTTTTTCCTACCACTCTCAAATTTCACCTAGTTTATTTTAAGATATATTTCAAAATAATTAGGACAACTTTTTGTACTGTCTTTAAGGTATGTGTTAATTTGAATACTTTCAAAAATAGGAATTTGGAGAGAAGATCAAAACTTTCAAAAGTTTTGGAGTGTACCTCCCCTCTCTGCACCTTGAAGGCAAGCATTCTGAACCCCGGCATAATATTGTTGTGTGTTGTTGGACACGTTTACAACACCACCTTGGCACGAAGTATTCGTTATTTTATGTGTGGATATGATCATACTCATGAGTGCATGATGAAGTTTCCTTGCTGTTGGAAATTGTTATACTCGTGACAGTAATCACCCTCGTCTACCTCTCATGCCTACTGGAAGGAATCCAGGAAAGCCTCTGTCTTAGGTAGACACGAGCTTGTTACTGATATTTCGTTGAGACGAGTATTGTCAGTAAGGCATATTGAGGTATGATGAGTAGTGATTCTGTTTGTTGGTGTGAAATATAATTGCTATACTAATCATGCAAGTGATGCTTTAACCTCCTGAGTCGACCATAGATCGAGTCTTGTTCCGGTAACCCCCATACTTGCTTCGTACTACCACTTGTCCCTGCCGCAGGTAGGGTACAGTCCAGTAAGTTGTCAACCCCTTTCTTGGCACACACCGTACAGAGAGGTCATGGTGGAAGATACCGGCTGCATCCGGTAGGCAGGCCACCTGGTCCGGGGGCATGGGTGTTTCCGGTTGGGACCGAGGGGGTAGCTCCCCTAGTTTGCGCGCATTATAAATTCTGTGATCCCATGCTACTCGAGGTTGTAGCCTCCCCACTTAGAGTTTTGCTTAACAGGTGTCGTGGGTGATTCCAGTCACCAGTAAGTTAAGCTGGTGTGTGCGGGTCAGGTGTGTTTTCAACTAAAAGACCGTAAATGGAATTAGTCCCGATGGGCTGAAGGAATCCGTTACACGTGGGTAAAGAGTACACCCTCTGCAGAGATTATACCTATTCGAATAACCGTGTCCGCGGTTAAGGATTACAGTCTGGGATGGGTCAAGTGTCGGTCTTAGTGTCGGTCTTCGGAGGAAAACTGCTAAGCCAGATCACTGGTCATAACATGTGATATATGATGATTATGATTATTATTATTTTGGACTAACCATTTGTATTATTTGAATTATTGAATATCCCTGGGACGGTTCTACCTCCTGGATATTCCCTGGGATTATTTTCATATAAGCCCTTTATGTGGTGTCGCTCAGACGCCCGACTGTGGCATGCTTGTGTTTTATTTTTCATATAAGCCCTTTATGTGGTGTCGCTCAGACGCCCGACTGTGGCATACTTATTATTTATTTTCCTTATAAGCCCTTTATGTGGTGTCGCTCAGACGCCCGACTGTGGCATGCTTGTGTTTTATTTTTCATATAAGCCCTTTATGTGGTGTCGCTCAGACGCCCGACTGTGGCATGTTTGTTTTTATTTTCTTTATAAGCCCTTTATGTGACGTCGCACAGACGTCCGACTGAGGCATGCTTATTTTATTATCCTTTCGAGGCGTCGCTTCAGACACCCGATCGGTGCATTTTATTTTTATTCTTTGATTGCTCATTCATGGCTTATTAGAATAACATGCTTGCGTCATGAATTTTATTTCGCGACTAACGAAGTGATCATGGAATATTTCAGAGCATGAATGTCATTTGTTATATTGTGCATGTGTTCATAATGTTTGCGAGTACATTCAAAGTACTCACTGGCTTGTCCCTGGTTATTGTCTTGGCCAGATTTCTTGCTTGGAGAGGAGCGCTGCGATGGCAGCCCCGGAACCTAGGCAACGGTGACAGCAGCCTTGCGAAGATAGGAATTATCCAGGTCAGCTGTTCCTGTGGGAAATGGAGTCCCATAGACGCTGATATCGCAAACCGCTTCCGCCATCAACCACTAGAACCCTTTTTGTTGTACTCATGGACCAGAATGGTCTTGTACTACATATTTTTTTTGTATTTTGCTTGGGATTTCTGTATCAAGTTTGTGTCTCATCAGCTAACAGTAATCCTGGGGCTGGTGAGCACAAGGGACGTTTACTGGGAAATTAATATCCTGGAAAACCGGTCCTGACATATAGTACCCAGACATCTTCAGCAAGTGCTCACTGACAGACGAATTCTCCTCCATCTTGCAAGCAAAGAATTTATCGGTGGTCTCATACCTCTCGATCTTGGCATTCTTTTCAAAGATGAACTTCAACTCCTGGAACATCTCATATGCTCCATGACGTTCAAAACGCCTTTGAAGTCCTCCTTCCAAGCTATACAACATGGCACACTGCACTACTGAGTAGTCATCCGAACGCGACTGCCAGGCGTTCATAACGTCCACAGAGGCCGGAGCGGGGGGTTCACCTAGCGGTGCACTTAGGACATAAACCTTTTGGGCAGCTGTGAGGATGATCCTCAGATTGCGGAGCCAGTCCACAAAGTTGCTCCCATCATCTTTCAGCTTAGTTTTCTCTAGGAACGCATTAAAATTCAGGGGAGCTACTGCGCGAGCCATCTACAACAAAAGATTTGCAAAGACATCTTAGACTATTGTTCATGATAAGTGAGTTTTTAACTAATCAAATTACTTATAACTCCCACTCAAATTGACATCCCTCTGGTCATTCGAGCGTGGCATGATCCAAATCCACCAACCCAAGTCCGATCATCACGTGAGATGAGGTGGTGTCAATGGTGAACATCTCCATGTTTGATCATATCTACTATATGACTCATGCTCGACCTTTCGGTCTTCCGTGTTCCGAGGCCATGTCTGTACATGCTAGGCTCGTCAAGTCTAACCCGAGTGTTCTGCATGTGCAAAACTGGCTTGCACCCGTTGTATGCGAACGTAGAGTCTATCACACCCGATCATCACGTGGTGCTTCGAAACGACGAACCTTCGCAACGGCGCACACTCGGGGGGAACACAATTTTATCTTGAAATTTTAGTGAGGGATCATCTTATAATGCTACCGTCGTCCTAAGCAAAATAAGATGCATAAAAGGATTAACATCACATGCAAATCATAAGTGACATGATATGGCCATCAACTCGTGCTTTTGATCTCCATCTCCAAAGCACCGGCATGATCTCCATCGTCACCGGCGTAACACCATGATCCCTATCATCATGATCTCCATCATCGTGTCGCCATCGGGGTTGTCGCGCGCCCACCATGCTCTTACTACTATTGCTACCGTTTAGCGATAAAGTAAAGCATTACATAGCGCTTAATGATTGACACGCAGGTCATACAAAAAATAAAGACAACCCTATGGCTCCTGCCGGTTGCCGTATACATCGACATGCAAGTCGATATTAACTATTACAACATGATCATCTCATACATCAAATATATCTCATCATGTCATTGGCCATATCATATCACAAACATACCCTGCAAAAACAAGTTAGACGTCCTCTAATTTGTTGTTGCATGTTTTACGTGGCTGCTATGGGTATCTAGCAAGAACGCTTCTTACCTACGCAAAGCCACAACGGTGATATTTAAGTTGCTATTTAACCTTCTACAAGGACCGCCTTCGTCGAATCCGATTCAACTAAGATAGGAGAGACAGACACCCGCCAGCCATCTTATGCAACAAAAGTCGCATGTCTGTCGATGGAACCGGTCTCATGTACGTGGACATGTAAAGTTGGTCCGGGCCGCTTCATCCCATAATACCGCTGAATCAAGAAAGACCAAGGAGGGAAGCAATCTAAACATCAACGCCCACAAACCCCTTTGTGTTCTACTCGTGAAAACATCTACGCAAGAACCTAGCTCATGATGCCACTGTTGGGGAACGTTGCATGGGAAACAAAAATTTTTCCTACGCTCACCAAGATCAATCTAGGAGATGCATCTACGAGGGGAGAGTCGGATCCACATACCCTTGTAGATCGCTAAGCGGAAACATTCAAGAACGCGGTTGATGGAGTCGTACTCGCCGCGATTCAAATCGCCGAAGATCCTAGCACCGAACGGACGGTGCCTCCGCGTTCAACACACGTGCAGCTCGGGGACGTCTCCTCCTTCTTGATCCAGCAAGGGGGAAGGAGAAGTTGACGGAGAAACCCAGCAGCACGACGGCGTGGTGGAGATGGTGGTGGAGGAATTCCAGCAGGGCTTCGCCAAGCACTGCAAACTAGACGAAGATATTCGTGGGAGAGAGAGGGCAGCGCCGAGGCACGAACTTGTGTTGCTGCCCTCCCTCTGCCTCTCTTTATATAGGGGGGAGAGAGGGGAGGGGGCGCCCCTAGGGTTCCCCCTAGGGGGCGGCGGCCAAGGCCAGATGGGGCGGCCAAGGGGGGGTGGCGGCCAGGGCTAGGGTTTCCCCCCCCAGGCGCCTTGCCCCCCAAGTCCTAGGGGGTGCGGCTGCCCTAGGGGGGCCCAGCCCCCTTAGGCGCAGGTGGAGGGGCCTAGGGGGGGCGCACAACCCCTGTGTGGGCTGTTGTGTCTCCCCACTTATGGCCCATAGGGCCCGTAACCTTTACCGTGGCCCCCGAAACACCTTTCGGTTCTCCGATTCCTTCCCGATGTTCCCCGGAACAATTCCGGACTCCGTTCACTCTCATCCCATATATCAATCTTCGTCCCCGGACCATTCCGGAGACCCTCGTCACGTCCGGGATCTCATCCGGGACTCCGAACAAACTTCGGTTACCATGCACTGTTCTCACTAACAACCCTAGCGTCACCGAACCTTAAGTGTGTAGACCCTGCGGGTTCGGAAACTATGCAGACATGACCGAGACACTCCCAGGTCAATAACCAATAGCGGGATCTGGATACCCATATTGGTTCCCACACGTTCCTCGATGATCTCATCGGATGAACCACGATGTCAAGGATTCAGGCAATCCCGTATACAGTTCCCTTTGTCTCGTCGGTATGTTACTTGCCCGAGATTCGATCGTCGGTATCTCTATACCTAGTTCAATCTCGTTACCGGCAAGTCTCTTTACTCGTTCCGTAATACATAATCCCGTGACTAACTACTTAGTCACTTTGAGCTCATTGAGATGACGTATTACCGAGTGGGCCCGGAGATACCTCTCCGTCACACGGAGTGACAAATCCCAGTCTCGTTCCATGTCAACTCAACAGACACCTTCGGAGATACCTGTAGAGTACCTTTATAGTCACCCAGTTACGTTGCGACGTTTGGCACACACAAAGCACTCCTACGGTGTCAGTGAGTTACATGATCTCATGGTCATAGGAACTTATACTTGACATGCAGAAAACTATAGCGATAACTGATACGATCAAAAGCTATGTTTAACGTTTGGGTCTCGTCCATCACATCATTCTCCTAATGATGTGATCCCGTTATCAAATGACAACTCATGTCTATGACCTGGAAACCGCGGTCATCTTTGATCAACGAGCTAGTCCTGAAGAGGCTTTCTAGGGACACAAAGTTTGTCTATTTATCCACACATGTATTTAAGTTTCCAATCAATACAATTATAGCATGGATAATAAACGATTATCATGAACAAGGAAATATAATAATAACTCTTTTATTATTGCCTCTAGGGCATATTTCCAACATATTTGATATACAGATTATTGATGTGTATTTTACTAGTGTTCATAGCAACCCCTCGGTATTTGATACTGATTTAGTTGCTAAAAAGATAGTAACTCGAAATGGGAGTTTCATAATGAACATAAACTAGTTAAAGGATGAAGTGACGATGTGTATTGGAAATAGTTCCAAGATTGATATGATCATCATCGCACACTCCCTATACTTTCGGGATTAGTGTTGAACCTAAATAAGTGTTATTTGGTGTTTGTGTTGAGCATGAATATGATTTGATCATGTTTATTGCAATACGGTTATTCATGTAAGTTAGAGAATAATTGTTGTTCTGTTTACATGAATAAAACCTTCTATGGTCATACACCCAATGAAATTAGTTTGTTGGATCTCGATCGTGTGATACACATATTCATAATATTGAAGCCAAAAGATGCAAGGTTAATAATGATAGTGCAACTTATTTGTGGCACTGTCGTTTAGGTCATATTGGTGTAAAACGCATGAAGAAACTCCATAATGATGGACTTTTGGAATCACTTGATTATGAATCACTTGGTGCTTGCGAACCATGCCTCATGGGCAAGATGACTAAAACTCCGTTCTCCGGAACTATGGAGCGAGCAACATTTTTGTTGGAAAATCATACATACTGATGTATGCGGACCAATGAGTGTTGAAGCACGCGGCGGGTATCGTTATTTTCTGACCTTCACTGATGATTTAAGCAGATATGGGTATATCTACTTAATGAAACACAAGTCTGAAACATTTGAAAAGTTCAAAGAATTTCAGAGTGAAGTAGAGAATCATCGTAACAAGAAAATAAAGTTTCTACGATCTGATCGTGGAGGAGAATATTTGAGTTACGAGTTTGGTCTTCATTTGAAACAATGTGGAATAGTTTCACAACTCACGCCACCTGGAACACCACAGCGTAATGGTGTGTCCGAACGTCATAACCGTACTTTATTGGATATGGTGCGATCTATGATGTCTCTTACCGATTTATCACTATCGTTTTGGGTCATGCATTAGAGACAGCTGCATTCACGTTAAATAAGGGCCTCATCTAAATCCGTTGATACAACGCCTTAAGAACTGTGGTTTGGCAAGAAACCAAAGTTGTTGTTTCTTAAAGTTTGGGACTGCGATGCTTATGTGAAAACACTTCAACCAGATAAGCTCGAACCCAAGTCGGAAAAATGTGTCTTCATGGGATACCCAAAAGAGACTGTTGGGTACACCTTCTATCACAGATCCGAAGGCAAAATATTCGTTGCTAAAAACGGATCCTTTCTAGAAAAAGAGTTTCTCTCGAAAGAAGTGAGTGGGAGGAAAGTAGAACTTGATGAGGTAATTGTACCTTCTCCCATATTGGAAAGTAGTACATCACAGGAAATTGTTCCAGTGATTCCTACACCAATTAGTGAGGAAGTTGATGATAATGATCATGAAACTTCGGATCAAGTTTCTGCTGAACGTCGTAGATCAACCAGAGTACGTTCCGCACCAGAGTGGTACGGCAACCCAGTTCTGGAAATCATGTTACTAGACCATGATGAACCTACGAACTATGAGGAAGCGATGATGAGCCCAGATTCCGCAAAATGGCTTGAAGCCATGAAATCTGAGATGGGATCCATGTATGAGAACAAAGTATGGACTTTGGTTGACTTGCCCGATGATCGGCAGGCCATCGAAAATAAATGGATCTTCAAGAGGAAGACCGACGCAGACGGTAATATTACTGTTTACAAAGCTCGACTTGTTGCGAAAGGTTTTCGACAAGTTCAAGGAGTTGACTACGATGAGACTTTCTCACCTGTAGCGATGCTTAAGTCTGTCCGAATCATGTTAGCAATTGCCGCATTTTATGATTATGAAATCTAGCAAATGGATGTCAAAACTGCATTCCTAAATGGATATCTCAAAGAAGAGTTGTATATGATGCAACCAGAAGGTTTTTGTCGATCCAAAAGGTGCTAACAAATTATGCAAGCTCCAGCGATCCATCTATGGACTAGTGCAAGCATCTCGGAGTTGGAATATACGCTTTGATGAGGTGATCAAAGCATATGGTTTTATACAGACTTTTGGAGAAGCCTGTATTTACAAGAAAGTGAGTGGGAGCTCTGTAGCATTTCTAATATTATATGTAGATGACATATTGTTGATTGGAAATGATATGGAATTTCTGGATAGCATAAAAGGATACTTGAATAAAAGTTTTTCAATGAAAGACCTCGGTGAAGCTGCTTACATATTGAGCATCAAGAATCTATATAGATAGATCAAGACGCTTGATAAGACTTTCGATGAGTACATACCTTGATAAGATTTTGAAGTAGTTCAAAATGGATCAGTCAAAGAAGAAGTTCTTGCCTGATTTGTAAGGTGTGAAGTTGAGTAAGACTCAAAGCCAGACCACGGCAGAAAAATATAGAGAGAATGAAAGTCATTCCCTATGCCTCAGCCATAGGTTCTATAAAGTATGCCATGCTGTGTACAAAACACGTTGTGTACCTTGCCAAGAGTTTGACAGGGAGGTACAATAGTGATCCAGGAGTAGATCACTGTACAACGGTCAAAAATTATCCTTAGTAATTGGATGACTAAGGAAATATTTCTCGATTATGGAGGTGATAAAGAGTTCGTCGTAAAGGGTTACGCCGATGCAAACTTTGACACCAAAATCCAGATGACTCTAAGTATCAATCTGGATGCGTATTGAAAGTGGGAGCAATTAGCTAGAGTAGCTCTATGCAGAGCATTGTAGACATAGAAATTTGCAAAATACATACGGATCTGAATGTGACAGACCCGTTGACTATACTACTCTCACAAGCAAAACATGATCACACCTTATTACTCTTGGGTATTAATCACATAGCAATGTGAACTAGATTATTGACTCTAGTAAACCCTTTGGGTGTTGGTCACATGGCGATGTGAACTATGGGTGTTATTCACATAACGATGTGAACTATCGGTATTAAATCACATGGCGATGTGAGCTAGATTATTGACTCTAGTACAAGTGGGAGACTGAAGGAAATATGCCCTAGAGGCAATAATAAATATGTTATTTGTATTTCCTTATATCATGATAAATGTCTTTTATTCATGCTAGAATTGTATTAACCGGAAACTTAGTACATGTGTTAATACATAGACAAAACAGTATGTCCCTAGTATGCCTCTACTAGACTAGCTCATTGATCAAAGATGGTTATGTTTCCTGGCCATAGACATGAGTTGTCATTTGATCAACGGGATCACATCATTAGGAGAATGATGTGATGGACAAGACCCATCCGTTAGCATAGCACTATGATCGTTTAGTTTTACTGCTATTGCTTTCTTCATGACTTATACATGTTCCTATGACTATGAGATTATGCAACTCCCGAATACTGTAGGAACACCTTGTGTGATATCAAACGTCACAACGTAACTGGGTGATCATAAAGATGCTCTACAGGTGTCTCCGAAAGTATTCGTGGTGTTGGCATAGATCAAGATTAGGATTTGTCACTCCGAGTGTCGGAGAGGTATCTCTGGGCCCTCTCGGTAACACACATCACAATAAGCCTTGCAAGCAAAAGACTAATGAGTTAGTCACGAGATGATGTGTTACGGAACGAGTAAAGAGACTTGCCGGTAACGAGATTGAACTAGGTATAAGGATACCGACGATCGAATCTCGGGCAAGTAACATACCGTTTGACAAAAGGAACAACGTATGTTGTTATGCGGTTCTGACCGATAAAAGATCTTCGTAGAATATGTAGGAGCCAATATGAACATCCATGTTCCGCTATTGGTTATTGACCAGAGATGAGTCTCGGTCATGTCTACATAGTTCTCGAACCCGTAGGGTCCGCACGCTTAACGTTTGATGACGATCGGTATTATGAGTTTTTGAGTATTGATGTACCGAAGGTAGTTCGGAGTCCCGGATGAGATCACGGACATGACGAGGAGTCTCGGAATGTCCGAGACATAAAGATTGATATATTGGACGGCTATATTCGGACACCGGAAGTATACCAGAAAAGTTTCGGATTTATCGGGAATGCCGGAGGGGGTTACCGGAACCCCCTACGAGAGGGGATGGTCCATAGTGGGCCTAAAGGGTGAGAGAGAGGCAGCCCATAGGGCTGGCCGGCGCCCCCACCTAGGAATCCTAGTTGGACTAGGATTGGGGGGGCGCCACCTCTCCTATTCCTTTCCCCCTTCTTCCTTTCGGTGAATCCTACTAGGAATAGGATTGCAATCCTATTCCTAGTAGGAATCCCTTCCCTAGCCGCACCAGGAGAGTTGGCCGGCCCCTCCTCCCTTGCTCCTTTATATACGGGGGCAGGGGGGCACCCAAAGACACACAAGTTGAATTGTTTTAGCCGTGTGCGGTGCCCCCCTCCACAGAATCACACCTCGGTCGTACCGTCGCGGAGCTTAGGCGAAGCCCTGTGCCGGTGAACACATCATATCCGTCACCACGCCGTCGTGCTGACGAAACTCTCCCGTGAAGCTCAACTGGATCAAGAGCTCGTGGGACGTCATCAAGCTGAACGTGTGCTGAACGCGGAGGTGCCGTACGTTCGGTGCTTGATCGGTTGGATCGTTAAGAAGTTCGACAACATCAACCGCGTCACTTGACGCTTCCGCTCCCGGTCTACGAGGGTACGTAGACACACTCTCCCCTCTCGTTGCTATGCATCTGGTAGATAGATCTTGCGTGATCGTAGGAAAATTTTTAAAAAACTACGTTCCCCAACACATCAAGGCTTGATAGACTTTCTTTACAGTCTTAAATATGCGTGAGCATATGCCAAGTCAATCAAAATAAATTCTTGGAGGAAGATATCACTAAACCATACCACATCATAAGCAAACAAATCATGTTGGTACTTCAATAACACATTAAGAACCCCCAGCTATTTGAGACTAACCATAAGAAAACATGAACTACTAAGCACCATTATGCACATAGCATTTTTATCATAGACATATCAACCAGTGCCACAGAAGCCAACTCTCTTAACAAGATAAGCATGATAACTCAAGAGAGTTCCAGAAGCAACAACCTAAACAAAAGCTCTTAAAAAGATAAGCATGAAAACTAAGAGCTAAGCATGACAGTAGCTATGAAAAGATAAAGAACACACACAAGGAGATACGCATGCAAGCCTATGTTGTGTTCTACAGTGGAGTAGAGCGTGATTCTCTCCCAAACAATGAAGGCTAGGATCCAACTTGTTATGAACAGCAAACAAAGCTAAAGAAAACTAAAAAGGAAACTAAGAGCAAGACGCTCCAAGCATAGCACATAACGCATGAAGTGATTAAAATATAGTGGAATGAAAGACGAACTGATAATTGTTGATGGAGAAGGGGATGCACGGGGGCATCCCCAAGCTTAGACGCTTGAGTCTTCTTGATTATTTCTTGGGGGTGCACGGGGGCATCCCCAAGCTTGAGCGTTTGACCCTCCTGAATCTTCTTTTATCATCTCCCCTCGCACACTTGAAAACTCCCTTCATATATAACTCATCATAATCTGATTAGCGAGGTTAGTACCCATAATAAAATAAATTTTCCCTACTGGAAATAAGGATAATATTGAAGAGCTACTGTTTCTCAAGATTGCCAAAAGGTTTTTGCAAAGGAAAAGCAAGCTCAAGGTTTGCAAAACGAAGAAAAGGCAAAACAGGACATAATCTGTGAAAAACAGACCAGCAGGTAGTAAATAATTTTTTCGGGGCACTTCTGAAAGTCAAATCAAAAAACTCAGAACAGACGCTCGAAAGCCAATTGTATAGAGCACGCTGTCAAAAAAAATTAGGTCAAAAAGATGATCTGGTGATTTTATACGAATTTTTCTGTCCAAGGACAGAATCTGTTTTCTGGACTGCACGTCACAACTTTTGAACTTTCTTGCAATCGGAGGCTAAACTTGGCACAAAGCTGAAAAATAAAGATACAATGATGTTTCTACAGTAGTAACAAACATCAAGACCACTAAAAACTGAAAGAACAAACTGAAAGCAAAGATAACAAGGGTTGTCTCCCTAGAGCTCTTTCTTTATAGCCATAAAGATAGGCTTAAGACTTTAATGATGCTCTCGTAGGAATACGAGTTGAAGAACAAAAGAGAGCATCAAGAAGCAAATACCAAACACATTTAAGCCTAACATGCTTCCTATGCATGGGAATCTTGTAAGAAAATAAATTATTGAAGCATAAAGCAACTAGCATAGGAAGGCAAAACAAGCATAACTTCAAAATATTCACCATAAAGAGAGGAAACTTCTTATTATTAAGATATTTAGAACCATGTCTCCCTCTCTCATTATAAATTTCAGTGGCATCATGGATGAACTCAACAATATAACTATCACATAAGGCATTATTTCCAAGATCCAAAAGCATAAAAGTATCATTACTCTTCATATAAGCAAAATCTTTCTTATTAGGAATAGTGAGAGTAAAGCAATCATAACCATCATGGTAATCATCATATTTAGGAGGCATATCATAATCATAATAAATTTTATCCTCAATAGTAGGTGGACTAAAAAGCTCACATTTATCATTGTAATCATCATATATAGGAAGCAAAGTATCATCAAAGTAAATTTTCTCTTCAAAAGTTGGGGGACTAAAAATATCATGTTCATCAAACGTGTCATCCCCAAGCTTAGAGCTTTCCATGTCATTAGCAATATTGATATTCAAAGAAAGCATACTAATAACATCACCACCATCATGATTGTTATGCAAATAATAAAGTTCCATAGGTTTTTTAATTTTCTCTTCAAACACATCATGTCCCAAAGCAAGGTAGAGCTTATAAAGCTCTCTAATTTTGTTGTTGTTTTCCATTAAGCCTGACTAGTGAAAATAAAAACAAGAAACAAAAAGATTTAATTGCAAGATCTAGAGAAGGTACCTTCACTTACCTCACTTCCCCGGCAACGGCGCCAGAAATAGCTTGATGTCTACTACACGCTTCTATTCATGTAGACAGTGTTGGGCCTCCAAGAGCAGAGGTTTGTAGGACAGCAGCAAATTTCCCTTAAGTGAGTAACCCAAGGTTTATCGAACTCAGGGAAGTGGAGGTTGAACGTACCCCTTTCAAGCAATCCTGCAATCAAGATACAATAAGTCTCTTGTGTCCCCAACACACCTAATACACTTGTCAGATGTATAGGTGCACTAGTTCGGTGAAGAGATGTTAAATGGCAAGTGATATGGATGGCAAAAGATGTATTTGTAAATCTGAAATAAAAAGTGCAGCAAGCAAACAAGTGGTAAACGTGAGCACAAATGGTATTGCAATGGTGGAAACAAGGCCTAGGCTTCATACTTTCACTAGTGGCAACTCCCAACAACATTAACATAATCGAATCACATGATATTTCCCATAAAACATGCAAGGGGGACGCACTCGGAGGTCATTCCTTTGTGGTCAAGAGAGGACGAGAATTATGTAGGGCTACAAAAGCACACCTCAAAGTTCGTAGTTCTCAATCTATGGATTTCCCAATGTCACCGCGGCCATCCAAAGAGAGTACCACAATCACCACAACATATCTCAAGGATAGTCAAAGACAAGCACCAAGAAACTCTCAATCTTCAATCCACACACAAAAGAGGAAATCACTCATGAAAATATTCTTCTAATCCATGTCCAATAGACCGCTGTCACCTTGGTCTCGGGGATTATACTAGATAAAGACAAGCGAGTACATCAATCCAATACATAAAGGAAGGGGAAATATCATGGGATCACCCTAGATTAACATAGCCTATGATCACAACGAAGATCACATCATGGGAGAGAGAATTGACCACATAGCTACTGGCAGAAACCTCAGCCCCGAGGAGGAACTACTCCCGCATCATGGAGGGAGGAAGCAACGTCGATGGAGATGATTCCGGGGGCACTTCCCCGTCCCGGCAGGGTGCCGGCACAGGAATTCTGGTCCCCCGAAACTTGGTGGCGATGGCGGCGGAGATCGGAATAGCTTCTGTAGAAAAGGGTTCTGACATCAGGGTTTCCGCGACGGGTGGTAAATATAGGCCAAAGGGGGTCACCAGAGGTGGAGAGGGGGGCCCAGGCGCCCCCCCCGGCGCGGCCAGGGGTGGGGCCGCGTGGGCTGGCTGCCTGGGCTGCCCCTGGCTCCCCTCTGGCCCCACTTCTGGCGCGTGGAAGCTTCTAGAGCGCTGATTTTTTATATATTTTTCCCGGAATTATTCTGGCAATTTAAGTAATGGGAAAACCTGAAATACAAAAACAGCAGAAAACAAAAACTAGCACTGGGGTGCACTGAGTTAATAGGTTAGTCCAAATATGATCAAAAGTGTATGGAAGTGCATAAATATCATAGCAATATCACACAAAAGAAGCATGGAGCAAGCAGAAATTATAGATACGTTTTGGACGTATCAATCCCTTCTCCTAGCTCGATTCGACACCAACTCCTCCCGCCACCATGGTATCCAGCCGAAATAAGGAGGGGAACAAGGAGTCTCGTACCTCGGCCCCATGCCACCGGCCTTCGAGCCCGCCACTGAGCGATCGGTGGTGCTCAACCAAGAGATGATGGACAAGCTGCGCCCGACGCTCGCCGCCGATTCCAATGAGTGGGGGCCGACAGTGGCCTGGCCCGCTTCCCGTGCCGAAATTGACAGGACGGCCACCGAGGTCCCCCTCCACCTTCACGCCCTATGGGCGGGCCTGATTCCTCCCTTCTCTGATTTCTTCAATGGGTGCTCTCGCATTTCCAGATCAACGCGCTGCACCTCGATCCCCAATCCATCTGAAGGAAATATGCCCTAGAGGCAATACTAAAGTTATTATTTATTTCCTTATATCATGATAAATGTTTATTATTCATGCTAGAATTGTATTAACCGGAAACTTAGTACATGTGTGTATACATAGAAAAACAGAGTGTCACTAGTATGCCTCTACTTGACTAGCTCGTTAATCAAAGATGGTTAAGTTTCCTAGCCATAGACATGAGTTGTCATTTGATGAATGGCTTCACATCATTAGAGAATGATGTGATTTACTTGACCCAATCCGTTAGCTTAGCAACTTGATCGTTTAGTTTTACTCCTATTGCGTTCTTCATGACTTATACATGTTCCTATGACTATGAGATTATGCAACTCCCGAATACCGGAGGAACACCTTGTGTGCTATCAAATGTCACAATGTAACTGGGTGATTATAAAGATGCTCTACAGGTGTCTCCGAAGGTGTTTTGTGGTGTTGGCATAGATCGAGAATAGGATTTGTCACTCCGAGTGTCGGAGAGGTATCTCTGGGCCCTCTCGGTAATACACACCACAATAAGCCTTGCAAGCAAATGACTAATGAGTTAGTCACAAGATGATGTATTACGAAACGAGTAAAGAGACTTGCCAGTAACGAGATTGAACTAGGTATGATGATACCGACGATCGAATCTCGTGCAAGTAACATACCGATGACAAAGGGAACAACGTATGTTGTTATGCGGTTTGACCGATAAAGATCTTCGTAGAATATGTGGGAGCCAATATGAGCATCCAGGTTCCGCTATTGGTTATTGACCGAAGATGAGTCTCGGTCATGTCTACATAGTTCTCAAACCCGTAGGTTCCGCACGCTTAACGTTCGATGACGATCGGTATTATGAGTTTATGTGTTTTGATGTACCGAAGGTTGTTCGGAGTCCCGGATGAGATCACGGACATGACGAGGAGTCTCGAAATGTCCGAGACATAAAGATTATATAGGACGATAGTATTTGGACACCAGAAGTGTTCTGGGGGTACTGGATACGTATCGGGTCACCGGAAAGGGGTTCTGGGCACCCCCCGCCAAGATATGGGCCTTATTGGGCCTAGTGCGCCCCATATATGGCCAAATAGGGTGGGGGAAAGGAAAGGGAGACGAGAGAAAGGAAGGGGGCAATTCGGCCTCCCCTTTCCTTCTCTCCCCCTCCTCTTTCCTTCTCCCTCCGGAAAACATGGAAAGGGGGGGAGGCCGAATAGGATTAGGCCCCAAGTAGGATTCCTCCTACTTGGGGCGTGCCTCCTGGTGCTCCCTCCCCCTCCCACCTATATATATGTGGGGAGGGCACCGCTAGAACACACAACAGACATTCTCTTAGCCGTGTGCGGTGCCCCTCCCCACAGATACACACCTCGGTCATATTGTTGTAGTGCTTAGGCAAAGCCCTGCGCCGGGAGCTTCATCATCATTGTCACCATGCTGTCGTGCTGACAAAGCTCTCCCATGACGCTCAACTGGATCAAGAGCTCGTGGGACGTCATCGAGCTGAACGTGTGCTGAACGCGGAGGTGTCGTACGTTCGGTGCTTGTATCGGTTGGATCTCGAATACGTTCGACTACATCAACCGTGTCACTAGACGCTTCCGCTTTCGGTCTACGAGGGTACGTAGACACACTCTCCCCGCTTGTTGCTATGCTTCTCCTAGATAGATCTTGCGTGATCATAGGAATTTTTTGAAAATACTACGTTCCCCAACACCATCATCCTCCTCCCTGTTTTCTCCTTCGTCTGTGAAGCCATGGTGGGCATTGCCCCCTCCGTGGCCTTGCTCCGCCACTTCTTCTCGCTGCACCTGACGGATGCACTCCAGCGCTCAGGGTGTGTATCCTTGTTGGGGAACGTAGTAATTTAAAAAAAATTCCTACGCACACGCAAGATCATGGTGATGCATAGCAACTAGAGGGGAGAGTGTGTCTACGTACCCTCGTAGACCGAAAGCGAAAGCGTTTATCGACGCGATTGATGTAGTCGTACACCTTCACGATCCGTCCCAATCTAGTACCGAACGTACGGCACCTCCGCGTTCAGCACACGTTCAGCTCGATGACGTCCTCGCCTTCTTGATCCAGCAAGACGGGCGAAGTAGTAGATGAGTTCCGGCAACACGACAGGGTGGTGACGGTTGTTGATGAAGAACAATCTCTGCAAGGCTTCGCCAAGCACTACAGAAACTAGACGAAGGATAAACTAGAGGGTCGGGGTTGCCGGCACACGACTTGGTGTATCTTGATGTGTCTTGGGTGCTATCCCTGCCCCTCTATTTATATGTTGATCCTTGGGGTCGAAACTTGGAGTAAAAGCCTCCACAAAGTCAGTTTCACCCGAAAGGCAAGAGTCATTCTCGGACTCCAGGACAAAACACCAGGGTTCTCGGCATCTTGACCCAGACGCCAAGGACTCCACAAAACTTCCTTTTGCGCTTTCCAAAAACCTTGTGGGCTTTCCCCTTTGGCCCAAATAAATTGTTCTCGTACCCAAACATTTCGGGAAACATCCGGAACCCCCTACGGTGAATTCCGGAACCCTTCCGGAGGCCAAACACTATTATCCTGTATATCAATCTTTATCTCCGGACCATTCTGGAGTTCCTCGTCATGTCTGTGATCACATCCGGAACTCCGAATAACATTCGATCACCAACATGCATAGCTCATTCAATACTATATCGTCAACGAACGTTAAGCGTGCGGATCCTACGGGTTCGAGAACTATGTAGACATGACCAAGACATCTCTTCGGTCAATAACCAATAGCGGAACCTGGATGCCCATATTGTCTCCTACATATTCTAAGAAGATCTTTATTGGTCGAACCGCATAACAACATATGTTGTTCCCTTTGTCATCGGTATGTTTACTTGCCCGAGATTTGATCGTCGGTATCATCATACCTAGTTCAATCTCGTTATCGGCAAGTCTCTTTACTCATTCCGTAATGCACTATCCTGTAACTAACGCATTAGTTACATTGCTTGCAAGGCTTATAGTGATGTGCATTACTGAGAGGGCCCAGAGATACCTCTCCGACACTTGGAGTGACAAATCCTAACCTCGATCTACGCCAACTCAACAAGTGCCATCGGAGACACCTGTAGAGCACCTTTATGATCACCCAATTACGTTGTGACGTTTGGTAGCACACAAAGTGTTCCTTCGGTATTAGGGAGTTCCATAATCTCATAGTCATAGGAACATGTATAAGTCATGAAGAAAGCAATAGCAGTAAAAAATAAACGATCAATTTGCTAAGCTAACAGATGGGTCAAGTCAATCACATCATTCACTAATGATGTGATCCCGTTAATCAAATGACAACTCATGTCTATGGCTAGGAAACTTAACCATCTTTGATTCAACGAGCTAGTCAAGTAGAGGCATACTAGTGACACTTTGTTTGTCTATGTATTCACACATGTACTAAGTTTCCGGTTAATACAATTCTAGCATGAATAATAAACATTTATCATGATATAAGGAAATATAAATAAC
The DNA here is from genome assembly GCA_902687465.1 of Secale cereale. NCBI lineage: Eukaryota > Viridiplantae > Streptophyta > Magnoliopsida > Poales > Poaceae > Secale > Secale cereale. The sequence continues at coordinate 43,983,813 of LR738709.1, read as the reverse complement.
AACTTTATTATTGCCTCTAGGGCATATTTCCTTCAGTCTCCCACTTGCACTAGAGTCAATAATCTAGATTACACGGTAATGATTCTAACACCCATGGAGTCTTGGTGCTGATCATGTTTTGCTCGTGAGAGAGGCTTAGTCAACGGGTCTGCAACATTCAGATCCGTATGTATCTTGCAAATCTCTATGTCTACCTCCTTGACTTGATCGCGGATGGAATTGAAGCGTCTCTTGATGTGCTTGGTTCTCTTGTGAAATATGGATTCCTTTGCCAAGGCAATTGCACCAGTATTGTCACAAAATATTTTCATTGGACCCGATGCACTATGACACCTAGATCAGATATGAACTCCTTCATCTAGACTCCTTCATTTGCTGCTTTCGAAGCAGCTATGTACTCCGCTTCACGTGTAGATCCTACCACGACACTTTTCTTAGAACTGCACCAACCGACAGCTCCACCGTTCAATAAAAACACGTATCCGGTTTGTGACTTAGAGTCATCCGGATCAGTGTCAAAGCTTGCATCGACGTAACCATTTACGACGAGCTCTTTGTCACCTCCATAAACGAGAAACATATCCTTAGTCCTTTCTAGGTATTTCAGGATGTTCTTGACCGCTGTCCAGTGACCCACTCCTGGATTACTTTGGTACCTCCCTGCTAAACTAATAGCAAGGCACACATCAGGTCTGGTACACAACATTGCATACATGATGGAGCCTATGGCTGAAGCATAGGGAACACCTTTCATTTTCTCTCTATCTTCTGCAGTGGTCGGGCATTGAGTCTTACTCAACTTCACACCTTGTAACACAGGCAAGAACCCATTCTTCGACTAATCCATTTTGAACTTCTTCAAAACTTTATCAAGGTATGTGCTTTGTGAAAGTCCAATTAAACGTCTTGATCTATCTCTATAGATCTTGATGCCTAATATATAAGCAACTTCACCGAGGTCTTTCATTGAAAAATTCTTATCCAAGTATCCATTTATGCTATCTAGAAATTCTATATCATTTCCAATCAATAATATGTCATCCACATATAATATCAGAAATGCTACAGAGCTCCCACTCACTTTCTTGTAAATACAGGCTTCTCCAAAAGTCTGTACAAAACCATATGATTTGATCACCTCATCAAAGCATATATTCCAACTCCGAGATGCTTGCACCAGACCATAGATGGATAGCTCGAGCTTGCACACTTCGTTAGCACCTTTAGGATCGACAAAACCTTCTGGTTGCATCATATACAACTCTTCTTTGAGGTATCCATTAAGGAATGCAGTTTTGACATCCATTTGCCAAATTTCATAATCATAAAATGCAGCAATTGCTAACATGATCTGGACAGACTTAATCATCGATACGGGTGAGAAAGTCTCATCGTAGTCAACTCCTTGAACTTGTCGAAAACCTTTCGCAACAAGTCGAGCTTTGTAGACAGTAACATTACCGTTGGCGTCGGTCCTCCTCTTGAAGATCCATTTATTTTCAATGGCTTGCCGATCATCGGGCAAGTCAACCAAAGTTCATACTTTGTTCTCATACATGGATCCCATCTCAGATTTCATGGCCTCAAGCCATTTTGCGGAATCTGGGCTCATCATCGCTTCCTCATAGTTCGTAGGTTCATCATGGTCTAGTAACATGACTTCCAGAACTGGGTTGCGTACCACTCTAATGCGGAACGTACTCTGGTTGACCTACGAGTTTCAGCAGTAACTTGATCCGAAGTTTTATGATCATCATCATTAGCTTCCTCGCTAACTGGTGTAGGAATCACTGGAATTAGTTTCTGTGATGTGTTACTTTCCAATTCGGGAGAAGGTACAATTACCTCATCAAGTTCTACTTTCCTCCCACCCACTTCTTTCGAGAGAAAATCCTTCTCTAGAAAGGATCCATTCTTAGCAACGAACATTTTGCCTTCGGATCTGTGATAGAAGGTGTACCCAACAGTCTCCTTTGGGTATCCTATGAAGACACATTACTCCAACTTGGGTTCGAGCTTATCAGGTTGAAGTTTTTTCACATAAGCATCGCAGCCCCAAACTTTAAGAAACGACAACTTTAGTTTCTTTCCAAACCACAGTTCATAAGGCGTCGTCTCGACGGATTTAGATGGTGCCCTATTTAACGTGAATGCAGCTGCCTCTAAAGCATAACCCCAAACCGATAGTGGTAAATCGGTAAGAGACATCATAGATCGCACCATATATAATAAAGTACAGTTACAACATTCGGACACACCATTACGCTATGGTGTTCCGGCTGGCGTGAGTTGTGAAACTATTCCACATTGTTTCAAATGAAGACCAAACTCGCAACTCAAATATTCGCCTCCACGATCAGATCGTAGAAACTTTATTTTCTTGTTACGATGATTCTCTACTTCACTCTGAAATTCTTTGAACTATTCAAATGTTTCAGACTTGTGTTTCATCAAGTAGATATACCCATATCTGCTCAAATCATCAGTGAAGGTCAGAAAATAACGATACCCGCCGCGAGCCTCAACACTCATTGGTCCACATACATCAGTATGTATGATTTCCAATAAATCTGTTGCTCGCTCCATTGTTCCGGAGAACGGAGTCTTAGTCATCTTGCCCATGAGGCATGGTTTGCAAGCACCAAGTGATTCATAATCAAGTGATTCCGAAAGTCCATCAGTATGGAGTTTCTTCATGCGCTTTACACCAATATGACCTAAACGGCAGTGCCACAAATAAGTTGCACTATCATCATTAACCTTGCATCTTTTGGCTTCAATATTATGAATATGTGTATCACTATGATCGAGATCCAACAATAATAGACCACTCTTCAAGGGTGCATGACCATAAAAGATATTACTCATATAAATAGAACAACCATTATTCTCTGATTTAAATGAATAACCGTCTCGCAACAAACAAGATCCAGTTATAATGTTCATGCTCAATGCTGGCACCAAATAACAATTAATTAGGTCTAATACTAATCCCGATGGTAGATGTAGAGGTAGCGTGCCGACGGCGATCACACCGACTTTGGAACCATTTCCCACACGCATCGTTACCTCGTCCTTAGCTAATCTTCGTTTAATCCGTAGCCCCTATTTCGAGTTACAAATATTAGCAACCGAACCAGTATCAAATACCCAGGTACTACTACGAGCATTAGTAAGGTACACATCAATAACATGTATATCAAATATACCATTGTTCACTTTGCCATCCTTCTTATCCGCCAAATACTTGGGGCAGTTCCGCTTCCAGTGTCTAGTCCCTTTGCAGTAGAAGCACTCAGTTTCAGGCTTGGCTCCAAACTTGGGTTTCTTCGTGGGAGTAGCAACTGTCTTGCTATTCTTCTTGAAGTTCCCCTTCTTTCCCTTGCCCTTTTTCTTGAAACTAGTGGTCTTGTTAACCATCAACACTTGATGCTCCTTTTTGATTTCTACCTCCGCAGCTTTGAGCATAGCGAAGAGCTCGGGAATTGTCTTCTGCATCCCTTGCATGTTATAGTTCATCACGAAGCCTTTATAGCTTGGTGGTAGTGATTGAAGAACTCTATCAATAACACTATCTTCATCAACAGTGCATCCAAGTTGAGTCATATGATTGTAGTACCCAGACATTCTGAGCAAGTGTTCACTGATAGAATTGTTCTCCTCCATCTTGCAGCTGTAGAACTTATTGGAAATTTCATATTTCTCAATCCGGACATTTGCTTGAAATATTAACTTCAACTCCTGGAACATCTCATATGCTCCATGACGTTCAAAACACCGTTGAAGTCCCGGTTCTAAGCCGTAAAGCATGGCACACTGAACTATCATGTAGTCATTAGAACGAGCTTACCAGATGTTCATAATGTCTGGAGTTGCTCCTGCAACAGGCTTGTCACCTAGCGGTGCTTCTAGGACATAATTCTTTTGTGCAGCAATGATGATAATCCTCAAGTTACGGACCCAGTCCATGTAGTTGCTACCATCATCTTTCAACTTAGTTTTCTCTAGAAAATCTTTAAAATTCAACGGAACAACGGCACGGGCCATCTATCTACAACAACATAGACATGAAAAATACTATCAGGTACTAAGTTCATGATAAATTAAAGTTCAATTAATAAAATTACTTAAGAACTCGCACTTAGATAGACATCCCTCTAATCATCTAAGTGATCATGATACGTCTCCAACGTATCTATAATTTTTGATTGTTCCATTCTATTATTTATGAAGTCTTGGATGTTTAATGGGCTTTATCATTCACTTTTATATCATTTTTGGGACTAACCTACTAACCCAAAGGCCCAGTCCAGATTGCTGTTTTTGCCTATTTCAGGGTTTTGCAGAAAAGGAATATCAAACGGAGTCCAAACGGAATGAAACCTTCGTGAGAGATATTTTTGGAGGAAATCACGCTCGGGAGTCTTCGGAGCCAAGTCAGGGGACATGGGACCATCCCTCGAGGGTGGGGGGCGCGCCCCCTTCCCAAGGCGCCCCCTACCTCGAGGCTGGCCCACATGGCCCTCGGTGCCCCCCTTCTTCCTATATATACCTACGTACCCCAAAAACTCCATACGCAGAGAGAAAACCCTAATTCCACCGCCGTAGCTGCTGCTCCCGTGGAGATCCCATCTTGGAGCCTGTTCCGGGAGGGGGATCCATCACGGAGGCCTTCTTCATCATCATCATCGCCCTCACCATGAGTTATGAGTAGTTTACCATAGACCTTCGGGTCCATAGCTAGTATCTAGATGGCTTCTTCTCTCTCTCCGGATCTCAATACAAAGTTCTCCTCGGTCTTCAAGGAGATCTATTCGATGTAATCTCTTTTTGCGGTGTGTTTGTCGAGATTCGATGAATTGTGAGTTTATGATCAAGGTTATCTATGAAAGATATTTGGTTCTTCTCTGAACTTTTTATGTGTGCTCATAATTTCCTTGCAAGTCTCTTCGAATTATTGGTTTGGTTTGGCCTACTAGATCTATAGTTCTTGCAATGGGAGAAGTGCTTTGCTTTGGGTTCAATCTTGCGGTGTCCTTTCGCAGTGACAGTAGGGGCAGCAAGGCACGTATTGTATTGTTGCCATCAAGGATAAAAAGATGGGGTTTTCATCATATTGCTTGAGTTTATCCCTCTACATCATGTCATCTTGCTTAAGGCGTTACTCTGTTCGTATGAACTCAATACACTAGATGCATGCTGGATAGCGGTCGATGTGTGGAGTAATAGTAGTAGATGCAGAATCGTTTCGGTCTACTTGTCTCGGACGTGATGCCTATATATAATGATCATGCCTAGATAGTCTCATAATTATTCGCTTTTCTATCAATTGCTCGACAGTAATTTGTTTACCCGCCGTAGAATATCGCTATCATGAGAGAAGCCACTAGAGAAAACTATGGCCCCCGGGTCTATCTTTATCATATTACTTTCCCGTCAACTAGCTTATTTCTACCGCCATTATTTATTTGCTTTCTTTATTTTCTGTTTCTATACCAAAAAAATAATTATCATCTCTATCAGATCTCACTATCGTAAGTGATTGTAAAGGGATTGACAACCCCTTATCGCGTTGGCTGCGAAGTTCTTATTTGTTTGTGCAGGTGCGAGGGACTTGAAGGAAATATGCCCTAGAGGCAATAATAAAGTTATTATTTATTTCCTTATATCATGATAAATGTTTATTATTCATGCTAGAATTGTATTAACCGGAAACTTAATACATGTGTGAATACACAGACAAAACAGAGTGTCCCTAGTATGCCTGTACTAGACTAGCTCATTGATCAAAGATGGTTATGTTTCCTAGCCATAGACATGAGTTGTCATTTGATCAACGGGATCACATCATTAGGAGAATGATGTGATGGACAAGACCCATCCGTTAGCTTAGCACTATGATCGTTTAAGTTTTACTGCTATTGCTTTCTTCATGACTTATACATGTTCCTATGACTATGAGATTATGCAACTCCCGAATACCGGAAGAACACTTTGTGTGCTACCAAACGTCACAACGTAACTGGGTGATTATAAAGGTACTTTACAGGTGTCTCCGAAGGTACTTGTTGGGTTGGCGTATTTCGAGATTAGGATTTGTCACTCCGATTGTCGGAGAGGTATCTCTGGGCCCACTCGGTAATGCACATCACTATAAGACTTGCAAGCATTGCAGCTAATGAGTTAGTTGCGGGATGATGTATTACGGAACGAGTAAAGAGACTTGCCGGTAACGAGATTGAACTAGGTATTGAGATACCGACGATCGAATCTCGGGCAAGTAACATACCGATGACAAAGGGAACAACGTATGTTGTTATGCGGTTTGACCGATAAAGATCTTCGTAGAATATGTGGGAGCCAATATGAGCATCCAGGTTCCTCTATTGGTTATTGACCGAAGACGTGTCTCGGTCATGTCTACATAGTTCTTGAACCCGTAGGGTCCGCACGCTTAAGGTTTCGATGACAGTTTTATTATGAGTTTATGAGTTTTGATGTACCGAAGGAGTTCGGAGTCCCGGATGAGATCGGGGACATGACGAGGAGTCTCAAAATGGTCGAGACGTAAAAATCGATATATTGGACAACTATATTCGGACATCAGAAAGGTTCCGAGTGATTCGGGTATTTTCGGAGTATCGGGGAGTTACGGGAATAGAGGAGAGAGGCCAAAAGGAAGGAGGCGCGCAACCCCCTTCTGGTCCGAATTGGACAAGGGGTGCAGCCCCCTTTTCCTTCTCCCTCTCCCCCTCTTTCCTTCTCTCCTACTCCGGAAAGTAAAGGGGAATCCTACTAGGACTTGGGAGTCCTAGTAGGACTCCCCACACTTGGCGCGCCCCCTCTAGGGCCGGCCTCTCCCTCCCTCCTTTATATACGGGGGCAGGGGGGCACCTCTAGACACAACAATTGATCTCTTGATCTCTTAGCCGTGTGCGGTGCTCCCCTCCACCATAGTTCTCCTCGATAATATTGTAGCGGTGCTTAGGCGAAGCCCTGCGACAGTAGAACATCAAGATCGTCACCACGCCGTCGTGCTGACGGAACTCTCCCTCGACACTCAACTGGATCGGAGTTCGAGGGACGTCATCGAGCTGAACGTGTGCTAGAACTCGGAGGTGCCGTAGTTTCGGTGCTTGATCGGTCGGGCCGTGAAGACGTACGACTACATCAACCGCGTTGTTCTAACGCTTCCGCTTTCGGTCTACGAGGGTACGTAGACTCACTCTCCCCTCTCATTGCTATGCATCTGGTAGATAGATCTTGCGTGATCGTAGGAAAATTTTAAAATACTACGTTCCCCAACAGTGGCATCATGAGCCAGGTCTATGCGTAGATGATATGCACGAGTAGAACACAAGTGAGTTGTGGACGATACAAGTCATACTGCTTACCAGCATGTCATACTTTGCTTCGGCGGTATTGTGAGATGAAGCGGCCCGGACCGACATTACGCGTACTCTTACGCGAGACTGGTTTCACCGTTATGAGCACTCGTTGCTTAAAGGTGACTGGCGGGTGTCTGTCTCTCTCACTTTAGCTGAATCAAGTGTGACTACGCCCGGTCCTTGTGAAGGTTAAAACAGCACATACTTGACGAAACATCGTTGTGGTTTTTTGTATGTGTAGGTAAGAACGGTTCTTGCTAAGCCCGTAGCAGCCACGTAAAACTTGCAACAACAAAGTAGAGGACGTCTAACTTGTTTTTGCAGGGCATGTTGTGATGTGATATGGTCAAGACATGATGAGTTATACGGTTTTGTATGAGATGATCATGTTTTGTAAAGTTATCGGCAACTGGCAGGAGCCATATGGTTGTCGCTTTATTGTATGAAATGCAATCGCCATGTAATTGCTTTACTTTATCACTAAGCGGTAGCGATAGTTGTAGAAGCATTAGTTGGCGAGACGACAACGATGCTACGATGAAGATCAAGGTGTCGCGCCGGTGACGAAGGTGATCATGACGGTGCTTTGGAGATGGAGATCAAAAGCACAAGATGATGATGGCCATATCATGTCACATATTTTGATTGCATGTGATGTTTATCTTATTATGCTTCTTATTTTGCATAGTACGACGGTAGCATTATAAGATGATCCCTTACAAAATTTCAAGGTATAAGTGTTCTACCTGAGTATGCACCGTTGCAAAAGTTCGTCGTGCCGAGACACCACGTGATGATCGGGTGTGATAAGCTCTACGTTCAAATACAACGGGTGTAAGCCAGTTTTGCACACGCAGAATACTCGGGTTAAACTTGACGAGCCTAGCATATGCAGATATGGCCTCGGAACACTGGAGACTGAAAGGTCGAGCGTGAATCATATAGTAGATATGATCGACATAAGATGTTCACCATTGAAAACTACTCCATCTCACGTGATGATCGGACATGGTTTAGTTGATTTGGATCACGTGATCATTTAGATGACCAGAGGGATGTCTATCTAAGTGGGAGTTCTTCAAGTAATATGATTAATTGAACTTTAATTTATCATGAACTTAGTCCTGGTAGTGTTAGCATATCTGTGTTGTAGATCAATAGCTCGTAAAATAGCTCCCCGTTTATTTTATATGTTCCTAGAGAAATATAAGTTGAAAGATGTTAGTAGCAATGATGCGGACTAGGTCCGTGATCTGAGGATTATCCTCATTGCTGCACAGAAGTATTATGTCCTTGATGCACCGCTAGGTGACGAACCTATTGCAGGAGCAGATACAGACGTTATGAATGTTTGACAAGCTCGGTATGATGACTACTTGATAGTTTAGTGCGCCATGCTTTACGGCTTATAACCGGGACTTCAAAACTGTTTTGAACGCCACGGAGCATATGAGATGTTCCACGAGTTGAAATTAGTATTTCATACTCATGCCCATGTCGAGAGGTATAAGACCTCTGACAGTACTTTGCCTACAAGATGGAGGAGAATAGCTCAACCAGTGAGCATGTTCTCAGATTGTCTGGGTACTACAATTACTTGAATCAAGTGGGAGTTATTCTTTCAGATAAGATAGTAATTGACAAAAGTTCTCTAGTCACTATCACCAAGTTAGTAGAACTTCGTGATGAACTATATTATGCAAGGGATGACGAAGGTAATTCCCGAGCTCTTCGCGATCCTGAAATCGGCGAAGGTAGAAATCAAGAAAGAGCATCAAGTGTTGATGGTTAATAAGACCACTTGTTTCAAGTAAAGGGCAAAGGGATAGAAGGGGAACTTCAAAAAAAAAAGAATGACAAGCAAGTTGTCACTCCCGTGAAGAAACCCAAAGCTAAACTCAAGCCTGAAACTAAGTGCTTCTACTGCAAAGGAAAAGGTCACTAGAAGTGGAACTACCCTAGATATTTGGTGGATAAGAAGGATGGCAAAGTGAACAAAGGTATATTTGATATACAGATTATTGATGTGTATTTTACTAGTGTTCATAGCAACCCCTCGGTATTTGATACTGGTTCAGTTGCTAAAGAGTAGTAACTAGAAATGGGAGTTGCATAATGAACAGAAACTAGTTAAAGGTGAAAGTGTGTTGGAAGTGGTTCCAAGATTGATATGATCATCATCGCACACTCCCTATACTTTCGGGATTAGTGTTGAACCTAAATAAGTGTTATTTGGTGTTTGTGTTGAGCATGAATATGATTTGATCATGTTTATTGCAATACGGTTATTCATGTAAGTTAGAGAATAATTGTTGTTCTGTTTACATGAATAAAACCTTCTATGGTCAAACACCCAATGAAAATGGTTTGTTGGATCTCGATCGTGTGATACACATATTCATAATATTGAAGCCAGAAGATGCAAGGTTAATAATGATAGTGCAACTTATTTGTGGCACTGCCGTTTAGGTCATATTGGTGTAAAGCGCATGAAGAAACTCCATAGTGATGGACTTTTGGAATCACTTGATTATGAATCACTTGGTGCTTGCGAACCATGCCTCATGGGCAAGATGACTAAAACTCCGTTCTCCGGAACTGTGGAGCGAGCAACAGAGTTGTTGGAAATCATACATACTGATGCATGCGGACCAATGAGTGTTGAAGCTCGCGGCAGGTATCGTTATTTTCTGACCTTCACTGATGATTTGAGCAGATATGGGTATATCTACTTAATGAAGCACAAGTCTGAAACATTTGAAAGTTCAAAGAATTTTAGAGTGAAGTGGAGAATCATCGTAACAAGAAAATAAGAGTTTCTATGATATGATCGTAGAGGTAAAATATTTGAGTTAGCGAGTTTGGCCTTCAGTAAAAACAATGTGAAATAGTTTCACTACTCACGCCACCTGGAACACCACAGTGTAATGGTGTGTCCGAACGTCATAACCGTACTTTATTAGATATGGTGCGATCAATGATGTCTCTTACTGATCTACCACTATCGCTTTTGGGGTTATGCATTAGAGACAGCTACATTCACGTTAAATAGGGCACCATCTAAATCCGTGGAGATGACACCGTATGAACTGTGGTTTGACGAGAAACCTAAGTTGTCATTTCTTTAAGTCTGGGACTACGATGCTTATGTGAAAAAGTTTCAACATGGTAAGCTCGAACCCAAATCGGAGAAATAAATCTTCATAGGATACCCAAAAGAAACTGTTGGGTACACCTTCTATCATAGATCCGAAGGCAAGGTCTTTGTTGCTAAGAGTGGATCCTTTCTAGAGAAGGAGTTTCTCTCGAAAGAAGTGAGTGGGAGGAAAGTGGAACTTGATGAGGTAATTGTACCTTCTCCCGAATTGGATAGTAGTACATCACAGAAACTGGTTCCAGTGATTCCTACACCAATTAGTGAGGAAGCTAATGATGATGATCATGAAACTTCGGATCAAGTTACTGCTGAACTTCGTAGGTCAACCAGAGTACGTTCCGCACCAGAGTGGTATGGCAACCCGGTTCTGGAAGTCATGTTACTGGACCATGATGAACCTACGAACTATGAGGAAGCGATGATGAGCCCAGATTCCGCAAAATGGCTTGAGACCATGAAATCTGAGATGGGATCCATGTATGAGAACAAAGTGTGGACTTTGGTTGACTTGCCCGATGGTCGGCAAGCCATCGAAAATAAATGGATCTTCAAGAGGAAGACTGACGCTGACAGTAATGTTACTGTTTACAAAGCTCGACTTGTTGCGAAAGGTTTTCGACAAGTTCAAGGAGTTGACTACAATGAGACTTTCTCACCCGTAGCGATGCTTAAGTCTGTCCGAATCATGTTAGCAATTGCCGCATTTTATGAAATCTGGCAAATGGACAATAAAACTGCATTCTTTAATGGATTTATTAAAGAAGAATTGTATATGATGCAACCAGAAGGTTTTGTCAATCCTAAAGGTGCTAACAAAATGTGCAAGCTCCAGCGATCCATCTATGGACTGGTGCAGGGATCTCGGAGTTGGAATATACACTTTGATAAGTTGATCAAAGCATATAGATTTATACAGACTTGCGGTGAAGCCTGTATTTACAAGAAAGTGAGTGGGAGCACTACAACATTTCTGATAAGTATATGTGAATGACATATTGTTGATCAGAAATAATGTAGAATATTATGGAAAGCATAAAGGAGTGTTTGAAAGGAGTTTTTCAAAGAAAGACCCCGGTGAAGCTGCTTACATATTGGGCATCAAGATCTATAGAGATAGATCAAGACGCTTGATAAGACTTTCGATGAGTACATACCTTGATAAGATTTTGAAGTAGTTCAAAATGGATCAGTCAAAGAAGGAGTTCTTGCCTGACTTGTAAGGTGTGAAGTTGAGTAAGACTCAAAGCCAGACCACGACAGAAAAATATAGAGAGAATGAAAGTCATTCCGTATGCCTCAGCCATAGGTTCTATAAAGTATGCCATGCTGTGTACCAAACATGTTGTGTACCTTGCCATGAGTTTGACAAGGAGGTACAATAGTGATCCAGGAGTAGATCACTGTACAGCGGTCAAAATTATCCTTAGTAACTGGATGACTAAGGAAATGTTTCTCGATTATGGAGGTGATACAGAGTTCGTCGTAAAGGGTTACGCCGATGCAAGCTTTGACACTAAATCCAGCTGACTCTAAGTATCAATCTGGATGCGTATTGAAAGTGGGAGCAATTAGCTAGAGTAGCTCCATGCAGAGCATTGTAGACACATAGACATTTGCGAAATACATATGGATCTGAATGTGACAGACCCGTTGACTAAACTTCTCTCACGAAGCAAAACATGATCACACCTTAGTACTCTTTGGGTGTTAATCACATAGCGATGTGAACTAGATTATTGACTCTAGTAAACCCTTTGGGTGTTAATCACATGACGATGTGAACTATCGGTGTTAAATCACATGGCGATGTGAACTAGATTATTGACTCTAGTGCAAGTGGGAGACTGAAGGAAATATGCCCTAGAGGCAATAATAAAGTTATTATTTATTTCCTTATATCATGATAAATGTTTATTATTCATGCTAGAATTGTATTAACCGGAAACTTAATACATGTGTGAATACATAGACAAAACAGAGTGTCCCTAGTATGCCTGTACTAGACTAGCTCATTGATCAAAGATGGTTATGTTTCCTAGCCATAGACATGAGTTGTCATTTGATCAATGGGATCACATCATTAGGAGAATGATGTGATGGACAAGACCCATCCGTTAGCTTAGCACTATGATCGTTTAAGTTTTACTGCTATTGCTTTCTTCATGACTTATACATGTTCCTATGACTATGAGATTATGCAACTCCCGAATACCGGAAGAACACTTTGTGTGCTACCAAACGTCACAACGTAACTGGGTGATTACAAAGGTACTCTACAGGTGTCTCCGAAGGTACTTGTTGGGTTGGCGTATTTCGAGATTAGGATTTGTCACTCCGATTGTCGGAGAGGTATCTCTGGGTCCACTCGGTAATGCACATCACTATAAGCCTTGCAAGCATTGCAGCTAATGAGTTAGTTGCGGGATGATGTATTACGGAACGAGTAAAGAGACTTGCCGGTAACGAGATTGAACTAGGTATTGAGATACCGACGATCGAATCTCGGGCAAGTAACATACCGATGACAAAGGGAACAACGTATGTTGTTATGCGGTTTGACCGATAAAGATCTTCGTAGAATATGTGGGAGCCAATATGAGCATCCAGGTTCCTCTATTGGTTATTGACCGGAGACGTGTCTCGGTCATGTCTACATAGTTCTCGAACCCGTAGGGTCCGCACGCTTAAGGTTTCGATGACAGTTTTATTATGAGTTTATGAGTTTTGATGTACCGAAGGAGTTCGGAGTCCCGGATGATATCGGGGACATGACGAGGAGTCTCGAAATGGTCGAGACGTAAAAATCGATATATTGGACGACTATATTCGGACATCAGAAAGGTTCCGAGTGATTCGGGTATTTTCAGAGTATCAGGGAGTTACGGGAATAGAGGAGAGAGGCCAAAAGGAAGGAGGCGCGCACCCCCTTCTGGTCCGAATTGGACAAGGGGTGCAGCCCCCTTTTCCTTCTCCCTCTCCCCCTCTTTCCTTCTCTCCTACTCCGGAAAGTAAAGGGGAATCCTACTAGGACTTGGGAGTCCTAGTAGGACTCCCCACACTTGGCGCGCCCCCTCTAGGGCCGGCCTCTCCCTCCCTCCTTTATATACGGGGGCAGGGGGGCACCTCTAGACACAACAATTGATCTCTTGATCTCTTAGCCGTGTGCAGTGCTCCCCTCCACCATAGTTCTCCTCGATAATATTGTAGCGGTGCTTAGGCGAAGCCCTGCGACAGTAGAACATCAAGATCGTCACCACGCCGTCGTGCTGACGGAACTCTCCCTCGACACTCAGCTGGATCGGAGTTCGAGGGACGTCATCAAGCTGAACGTGTGCTAGAACTCGGAGGTGCCGTAGTTTCGGTGCTTGATCGGTCGGGCCGTGAAGACGTACGACTACATCAACCGCGTTGTTCTAACGCTTCCGCTTTCGGTCTACGAGGGTACGTAGACTCACTCTCCCCTCTCATTGCTATGCATCTGGTAGATAGATCTTGCGTGATCGTAGGAAATTTTTAAAATACTACGTTCCCCAACAGGACTGGCGCGTGGTCTCCTACTGGATTGATACCTTGGTTCTCAAAAACCGAGGGAAATACTTACGCTACTGTGCTGCATCTCCCGTTCCTCTTCGAGGGAATACAAGGCAAGCTCAAGAGGTAGCAAGAAGAATTTCTGGCGCCGTTGCCGGGGAGGCTTACGCAAAAGTCATATACCAAGTACCTATCACAAACCCTTATCGTTCGCATTACATTTATTTGCCTCCCGTTTTCCTCTCCCCCACTTCACCTTTGCCGTTTTATTCGCCCTTCTTCCGTCGTGTGTTTTTTCGCTTGTTTCTTGTTTGCTTGTGTGTTGCTCGCTTGCTTGTCATTATGGCTAGCCCCTTATCCGCTCCTTCGTCTCCCGAGTTTGAAGTACTTCACTTCAAGCAAAGGAAAGGAGAAAACTTAAAATATGCTTGGTTTAGGATGATGGAATCTTATCGTAAGTGCACCTTAGAAGTGAATTTTAGAATCTTGCTTTGCAATTTTTATGTTGGATTGAATATGTCTCATAGACAACTCTTGGATTGCGTTGCCAAAGGAAATTTTATCGAAGTTGATACTAGTTTCGTGCATGAAATCATAGAGGGAATAGTGGGAACACTACCTCCCCAAAAGGAGTCAAACTCAACCTCGGAAGGGACACAAGTTTTTGAGAAAATTTGCGAAGTAACAAAAATATTACAAAAATCCCTTGAACCCCTTAAGAGTGTTAGTGGGAATCTCCACCACATGAATATGTTGATTACCCTTTGTAATAAGCGGTTGGATGCTTCCGATCTTAAGATTTCTGAATATGAAGGGAAACGTAAAGAACCTCCCGGATTCGAGCTTGACACCATTAAAAGAGCAAAGATCAAAGATGGCAATACCTAGATCTATCTTGTATCGTGCCTAGCTAGGGGCGTAAAACGATAGCGCTTGTTGGGAGGAAACCCAATTTTATGTTTTTTGGTTTTGTTGCTGTTAGGG
The DNA here is from genome assembly GCA_902687465.1 of Secale cereale. Lineage (NCBI taxonomy): Eukaryota > Viridiplantae > Streptophyta > Magnoliopsida > Poales > Poaceae > Secale > Secale cereale. Next base: position 43,968,753 of record LR738709.1, on the reverse strand, counting down.
AATAAATATTGCATTTAGCCTCTGATTTGATGTGTTTTCATGTTTTTTTAGTGTTTGTGTCAAGTAGAACCTTTGGTAAGACTTGTGTGAAGTTTATATGATCTTGCTGTGAAAAACAGAATCGTTAGCGCTCGCTAAAGTAGTCTTCAGATTTTACTGGAGCATGCTTTTTAGTTGATTATTTTTCTTCTAATTGGTAGAAAATTTTCGCAAATTTACCAATTTAGTTTGAATTATTTGGAGTTCCAGAAGTAGGCGAACCCAGTAGATTACTACAGACTGTTCTGTTTTTGACAGATTCTGTTTTTCGTGTGTTGTTTGCTTATTCCGATGCATCTATGAGTAATATTAGAGGATATGAACCATAGAGAACTTGGAGTACAGTAGGTTTAACACCAATATAAACAAATAATGAATTCATTGCTGTACCTTTAAGTGGTGGTTTTGCTTTCTCTTACTAACGGAGCTCACGAGAATTTTTGTCTAAGTTTTGTGTTGTGAAGTTTTCAAGTTTTGAGTATTGCTTTGAAGGACTATGGAACAAGGAGTAGCAAAGGCCTAAGATTGGGGATGCCTATGGCATCCCAAGTAAATTCAAGATAATCAAAAGCCTAAGCTTGGGGATGCCTCGGGAAGGCAACCCCTCTTTCGTCTTCATCCATCGGTAACTATACTTGGAGCTATATTTTTATTCGCAACATGTTATGTGTTTTGCTTGGAGCGTCTTGTATAATTTGAGTCTTTGCTTGTTAGTTTTCCACAATCATCCTTGCTGGACTCACCTATTTTAGAGAGTTAATTATGGCCTAGAAATTGTTAGAACACTCTATGTGCTTCACTTATATCTTTTGAGTTGAATAGTTTTTGCTCTAGTGCTTCACTTATATCTTTTAGAGCATGGTGGTGGTAATATTTTGTAGAAATTGTTGAACTCTCATGCTTCACTTAGATCTATCTGAGAGTCCATTAAAACAGCATGGTAAAGTGTTTAGGCTAAAGAAACTAGTCTTCACATGATAAACATCCAATGTCAATGTAGTAAATTTTTTCACACCAAGTGCATTGAATAGAAAGAGATGTTGGATGCTTGATAATTGTTTTGAGACATGAGGATAGTGATATTAGAGTCATGCTAGTGGAGTTATTATGAAATTGAGAAATATTTGTGTTAAGTTTAGTGATTCCCGTAGCATGCACGTATGGTGAACCGTTATGTGACTAAGTTAAAGCATGAGGTATTTGTAGAGTGTCAACCTTTGTGTGGAGGTCGGGGGCGCGCGATGGTTAACTCCTACCAACCTTCCCCTAGGAGCATTGCTTTGATTGCTTTGTTTTGATGACTCGTAGATTTTTGCAATAAGTATATGAGTTCTTATGACTAATGTTGAGTCCATGGATTATACGCACTCTCACCCTTCCACCATTGCTAGCCTCTCTTATACTGCGCAACTTTCGCCGGTGCCATAAACCCACTATATATCCTTCCTCAAAACAGCCACCATATTGTTCCTCAAAACAACCACCATACCTACCTATCATGGCATTTCCATAGCCATTCCGAGATATATTGCCATGCAACTTTCCACCGTTCCGTTTATATGACACGTATCATATTGTCATATTGCCATGCATGATCATGTAGTTGACATCGTATTTGTGGAAAGGCCACCATGCATAATCTTTTCATACATGTCACTCTTGTTTCATTGCACATACCGGTACACCGCTGGAGGCGTTCATATAGAGTCATACTTTGTTGCTGTAGTATCGAGTTGTAATATTGTGTTGTAATGAAAGTGTGATGATCATCATTTTTAGAGCATTGTCCCATGGGAGGAAAGGCTGAATCTATAAAGCCCCTCTGCAAAAAAAAGAAAGGCCAAAGAAAAAAAAGGGAAAGGCCCAAAAAAAGAAAAAAAAGAAAAGAAAAAGGGACAATTGCTACTATCTTTTTCCACACTTGTGCTTCAGAGTAGCACCGTGTTCTTCATTGTAGAGAGTCTCATGCTTAGTCACTTTCATATACTAGTGGGAATTTTCATTATAGAACTTGGCTTGTATATTCCAACGATGGGCTTCCTCAAATGCCCTAGGTCTTCGTGAGCAAGCAAGTTGGATGCACACCCACTAGTTTCTTTTGTTGAGCTTTCATTCATATTTAGCTCTAGTGCATCCGTTGCATGGCAATCCCTACTCACTCACATTGATATCTATTGATGGGCATCTCCATAGCCCGTTGATACACCTAGTCGATGTGAGACTATCTCCCTCTTTTGTCTCCTCCACAACCACCTCTATTCCACCCATAGTGCTATATCCATGGCTCACGCTAATGTATTGCGTGAGAGTTGAAAGGTTTGAAAAGATAGAGTATGAAAACAAATGCTTGGCTGAAATCGGGGTTGTGCATGATGTGAATATTTAGTGTGATAATAAGGGAGCATAGCCAACACTATATGATTTTGTAGGGATAACTTTATTTAGCCATAGTATTTTGAGAAGACATGATTGCTTTGTTAGTATTGCTTGAAGTATTGTTATTTCTTATGTCAATATAGACTTTTGTCTAGAATATTTCAGATCTGAACATTCATGCCACAATTAAGAGAATTACATTGAAAAACTATATTGGTTAGCATTCCACATGAAAAATTCTTTCTTTATCATTTACCTACTCGAGGACGAGCAGGAATTAAGCTTGGAGGTGCTTGATACGTCTCCAACGTATCTATAATTTTTGATTGTTCCATGATATTATTTATGAAGTCTTGGATGTTTAATGGGCTTTATCATTCACTTTTATATCATTTTTGGGACTAACCTACTAACCCAAAGGCCCAGTCCAGATTGCTGTTTTTTGCCTATTTCAGGGTTTTGCAGAAAAGGAATATCAAACGGAGTCCAAACGGAATGAAACCTTCGCGAGAGATATTTTTGGAGGAAATCACGCTCGGGAGTCTTCGGAGCCAAGTCAGGGGACGTGGGACCAGCCCTCGAGGGTGGGGGGAGCGCCCCCTTCCCAGGGCGTGTGTCACACCCTGCATTTTGTATCATGTCTTTTGCATCAATAAAGCATGAAAATTTGGACTAGCAATTTTTTTTGGCATCATTTGGCTTTTATTTGGAATTGAGTTTTTCTTCCTGTGTTTTTCATTTGCTCATTAAAGTCAACTACTACCTCTTGTAGAATTCATCTCCTTACCCAAAACTTCTGCCCAATCATCATGCCAAGTGTTTTTAGCAGTATAGTATTTTCTTATAAAATTAATTTGGCCAAAATGTATTTTCAAAAATTAGTATACCAAAAACCCCTGAATTGAGGTTTGCACTGCAAGTGCTTGATTTAGGGTGAAAAAATTATTTCAAAAAGAATATTTGAAACCTAGTAGATATAGGATTCCCAGAAACCACAAAAGTATAATTTTAAAAGTTATTTTCCTATTTTATTTAAAAGCTTTTTCTTAAGGCCAGAAATGGTCTTTAATAGGGAAAAATTATTTACGTATTTCAAAAATATTTGCCAAAATTTAGGGAGACTCATAGGACATATATTGTCCATATATAAGAGTTTCAACACTTGGTCATGTTCAAAATAATGGGCTAATCCCTCAAAAACCCTTTCTGGACATTTCAAGCTTTTGAAATATTTACAAAGGAAATATTCTTTAAAAATTCCAGGGAAATTCTATCATGTCATATATGACATATTTGATGATCTTGCCTTGGGAAGCAAGAAAACATCATCAAAACCCTTCAAAACCATTATGTTCATATCTGATCTTTGAGCAACTATGCATTGCCAAACTTATCCAAATGCTCTCAAACTTGGTGCACATGCTAGAATGGCCTAGTAAGGCATCAAGACCAAATGGCACAAGCTTTGGAGAAGGGCAACTTGATCAGAATACCCCAAAACCATTTCTGTTCAAATTCAAATTTGAACAACTTTACATTACCAACTTTTTACCTGGGGCTTCAAACTTTGTGAGCATGATCATAACCCCAAATGATGAAACTACACCAAGTGGTGCATCAAGGGGAGATGATTAGCTTGACTTAAACATGGTGAAGCCATTTGTGTTGATTTCTAGGGTTCACCAAAGTTACATTAGCAAGTTTCTTCAATTGAGCCCAAATTTGGTGAAACACCCTATTTCCATATGACATTTAATCCTGTTAAGTGTCATAGCCAGTGGAGATCATTTGCTTGCCCAAAACATGATCAAACACCTTCTGCCATTTTACCAAAACCATCATCTTGACCTCTTTTACTATTTACTTTTGCTTCAACTTTCTACCACAGCTTCACCTAGTTACATTCTACCTCCAGTAACTCCCCCCATGACCAGAGCTCCATGATTGAAGGGTGAGAACCCCAAATTACCTTGCTGGACAGCCCAGTTCTTACCATCTACCAGCTTCCCTCCTCTCTCACTGGACATCCAGAGCATCCAAGGCCACAGCTAGGTTGTTTACTCCCTGCTGGACCCCCCGGCGGACACGCCCAGCTAGCCAACGACATGCCGTGGCATGCGATAAGCACGCTCCAGAGCGCGCTACAGTGCGCACCCGCACTGTAGCCTCACCCAATCCATCGCCCCCGACCACCTCGTGCTCCCCCCTCGCGCCATTCGATGCGCCTCGGCGTCCGCAACTCCCCCCGGCGCTGTCCTCCTCCTCCTTCTCCCTCTAGTGGGCGTCCTCGCACGTGCGCCGGCCGCCCGCGAGCTCCAGTCGTCGGCTCCACACGCGCGCAGCTCCAGAAGCATCCCCCGCTCCCCCTCTTCCTCTCCTCTGCCCTGGAACTCGTCCAGCAACACCGCAGACGTTTCCCCAGCACCTCCCGTGCACTGTGGCGACGAGCAGAGGCTCGCCGGCGCACAGGTCCACGGCACCTCGCCGTCCTCCTATAAATAGGGCCCCCGAGCCCTTCCTCTCTTCACCAACAACATTCTCCCTCTCTCAATCTCCCCCAGAGCCACTCGCCCCCACTCCAGACCAGCCCGAGCTCGAGATCGAGCTCGAGCTCCGCCACGGCGGCTCACCGTCGCCTGGTCGGTACAGGCCGCCCCAGCCTCTTCTAGCACTTGATCTAGCACCTCAGCACGTCACTGATGCGTTTCCCCCTCTTTCCCCTCTCTGCAGCTGCCGGAATCGACCGGAGCTGCATCCACCCGAAGCTCCTCCGCCGCGTGTCCTCGCCGCCGGCGAACCAGGCCCCTCCGGCGACCCGCACCACCACCACTAGAACGGCGACATCCTGCTGGATCCATTCCTGCCCGTAGCTCGCCCCGCCGTGCCCGAAAACGCCGCCGGTGAGCTTGCCGGCTCTCTGCCGGAGGGTTAGGGATGACAGGAGGGCCCCGCCTGTCAGCCTCCCCTCGCCCTCGCTCCTCTCTCCTCTCATTGACGCCGGGCCCCGCCCGTCAGGTTTGAAAAACCCTGGCGCGCGCTGGCGCCGTGCGGTGGGCTGTTTTCGCCCTGGGCCGTTGCACTGTGGCCGTTCTGGCCCAGTGGCACAGAGCCCTTTTTCATTTTTCTTTTATGTGGATTTTCAAATAATTCCACATAATTAAATATATATCCAAATGAATTAATTCCAGTTCCTAAAAACTTGTAAAAATCCAACCTATTTAATGATGTCACTTTCACACATATCCATGGACCTTTTCTGTTCTGTTCAAATTTAAATTCATATTTGAACATTAAAACTTCTATTCAAATATTCATGTACCCCATTCTGCCACTCCAAAACTCAAACTAAGAATTTTTTCCATTTTAGTTATCCCTCTAGTATTTAACAAAAATAAGTTGACATTTTTCTGAGCACTTTGATTTTTCTGTTTTTATTGTGGTGTTATTTTCCCGTTGTTATTTTGCGATGATTAGATACCGTATTTGACGAGGTTGCTGAAGAAGAAGGAGGGGAAGGATTTGAAGACTTTGAAGACCAAGCCAATCCAGGCAAGCAGCCCTTTGACCATGATACCCTTTGTTGACGCTCAAAAGTGGCACAATCGTAAAAGTTGCTTTAATCTATGTCAAGATTACTTCAAACTTATGATTGGAAGTCACCATGAGATGGCTTTCTTTGAGAAGATCAAGATGGATATGAAAGTGGTCTAAAACGGAGTCCGGATGCAAAAGTTATGACAAGTTCAGAGATGCTCATGATGACACCAGATTAAAGAATGGATTGAAACCCAATTAAGTTGACTTCAAATGGAAAAAGTTTAACATGAAAGTTGTGCGTCTCGTCGAAACGGTCGATTTTGTTATAAAAATCGTCCCAATCCGAGTTCGTATGTAAAAGTTACAGCCATCCGAACACAGCCCTGTCACAAAGCCATAAGTGGCGCGCCCCACCAGCCACATGTCTGATGGGTAGCGCGAATAACAGCCTGTATTGCGTGACCGTTTTGGCCTAGGAGATGGCTTCAAATCAAAAAACGTTCAACATGAAAGTTGTTCGTATCGTCGAAACGGTCAAGATTGCTTTTGGGCTCTTTTCCATCCGAGGTCGTTTACCACCTCAAGAATTACCCGCAAGGTACAGCCAGTTTAAACCGAACAGTTTTGGAAAGTACGGATAAAACCAATCCGAATTTGGCTAGGGTTTTGGACGTGAATCCAAGCCTTTTCCTTGCACGGCAAGTCCAGCCGCCTCTTATATACCTAAGGGGTGACGGCCGATTGAACAACACACAATCGATCAATTCATCTATCACTTTTTATCTTTTACCTTTTCTCCTTAACCCTAGTTCTTCTTCTTCCTCGTTCTTCGTTCGTTCTTCTTGTTGCAGGGCGGCGAACCTCGAGGCCCTAGGGGCGATCAGGTCGACCTAGGGCAGCCCATAGCCGCCGCGCGTCCAGACGGGGTCCCTCCCGGGCGTGTGGGGTTTCGGGTCCTCAAAAGCGCCTGCCGGATTGCTTGCGTACCGCGCTTCCGGACGGGTCTCCTTCGACGTGAGCCGCGGTGCATCACCCTCGGCGTCGGAGGTGCACGGTGACGTGTTCGTATGCGAACACACTTTTTGGCGACTCCGCTGGGGACGAAGCTTTGAACGGTCTCCGGCCCGTTCTTGCTACGAAGAGATCGTCATCTAGGATTTGCAATCTTCAAAGGTAATATGAATACCAAATTCACATATGTAGATGCAAATAATGCATATGTTGTTGCTAGATCATCTAATGAGCATAATGTATCGGCTAGCCCTAGCTTTATCAATCATGCATCTAATTATGTGCAAGGGCCGATGCAACAAAATCTCCATGATTCTACTTCATATAATTTTAGCAACATGCAACATATGTATCCCAACTCCCATGCATCGGCAACCCCACAAATCCATATGCCGATGAACAACATGATGAGTTCGGTTAATCAAGTTGAAACACCCCATGTAGGATCTTTCAATGGCATGCAACATAGTGTTTCATCTTTTTATTCATCGGCAACTAATTTGCAACATGTTAATCCAAACATGCTGGTGGATAGGAGAATTGGCCATGCTACTACTAGTTAGCCGGCCAATTACCATCAAACATCATATGATACACCTCATGCTACTAGTTTTTTGGCACCATACGCAACTGTTGATGTCCATAATTCGGCTCCGCACCTTAATGGTCATGGCCGAATAAGTGAAACTTCTGCAGGAGAACAAATGCCTTCACCTACTACCGTGGCATATCATGTCCCCCCTACACAATTACAGAATTTCGGCAACATCTCATTGCCGAAAGAGTCTAAAAGCATTGGGGGGCAACCATATCCAGACTGGGTAATTGAGAACAAGCTTACATTCTCTTGGGATTTGTGTAACTCTATTCGCCAAGAACTAATAGAAGGCGGGAAGCCTCATGATTTTGCTACTGTAAAAGCTAGAGTTGTGCAAATGATGCAGTTGCACAGTGCTGTACCATCCAGTATACCACCTAAACAATCGCTAAGTTTCGGCACCTCATTGCCGAAAGAGTCTCAAAGTATTTGGGGGCAATCTCATGACGAGTGGATGGAAATTGAGATGAAAAAGTTTAAAGCTCGCCAAGCTGAGATGTGGGCTAAACTTAGACGAGAGCGAGAAGCCTTGCAAATTCAAAAAGATAAAGTTGTTGATTCAGGTAACAAAGAAAATTCGGTTATTAGAAAAGCCGAATCAAGTAGTATATATTCTGAGTCCATCAAATCCAAAGAGGCAAGCATTATTGAGAAAGGGCATGGAAAGCATAGCAAAACAGTCATACTTGATTTTTCCGAAGTCAATGGAACCTACTTCCTGCCCTATGAGTTTCGTGCTGTAGAGGTTGACAAGCCTCAAGGAGAAGAGCAAGTAGTCGAACTTTGTTCGGCTGACAAGGATCTTCAAAGTAATGATGCACGGAATCAAGGAAAAGATGATGATAAGGTGTTGGGGAGCCATCCAAAGGCGGAGCAAGATATTGTTCAAGTCACACCACCATCATGCTCTCCCAACATATTTGAAGAGGTATGCATAGAGAGTATTTTACCTATTTTCAGATTTGGTCGCGACTTCATTATTAATGCATCTATAAGAAATATTCTCATAAATAATTTTGAAAGACCAATGAAGAAGGGTAATTTACTTGTTAGCAATAAACTTGTTATGGAACATATCGGTCAACCTATTACGCCATTTATAAAGACCGATATTGACGTATTGTTACAGCCAAAGCTTTCCTCATTGCTTTATGTAAAGTTCATATCTAGTTGGGTAGCTTTGCTTATTTCGTACTTGGCTTGCACTTGGTCTCAACTGAGACATGTATGTTCTAAATATCTTCGTTTCAAAAATTTAAAGCCAAGGTTAAATTCTATTGAGAAAACTGATGCTAATATAATATCTTATCCAAAGACATCGGAGATAGAGTGGAAAACACAATGCATAGCCGAATGGGGAGATTATAAATCTGAACCATTCGTTTGCTTATCTCAAAAGCCGTTCAAACAACAAGATCGGCTAGAAAACAAGAAGTATACCTTCAATTCAAGCATGTGTGATCAAATATTTGATTTGTTGCTGAAAAATAATTACATTACAATTCTTGATCACCATGTTAAGCCATCAATCCAAGGACGAATGTATTGTAAGTTGCATGATTCATCCAAGCATAATTTTGAGGTTTGCAACATGTTTCGTCAAATAGTTAAATCGGCCATTGAAAAAGGACGATTGAAGTTTGTTGAAACACCAAGAGATGACCAGTCTATTCCGATTGGTCCCGATGGCAAAAAGTTTTTGCATCGGCTGCTTCAAGCCAATCCATTTAAAGAGAATGTAAAAGCTGCAGGTGATGGGATCAAGCTTTCAAGTAAAGAAGTTGTTGAAAAGCATAACGCGCATAATCTTGAGGGCGAGAGTTCCATCGAAGCTACAATGGAGACACCAAGGACTGGGGGGCAGCAAGCAAATCCAATGATCGATGAAAGCAAACCAAAAGAAAACAAAGGCCGGAATAAGCGCAAGTGTAACAGATCAAAAATCACCTTCGCTGAACTATTGGATAAATATCAAAAGAAGAGTGAAGAGAAGAATGCTTATCGGCCAAATCATGCAAAGAAACCGAGATCACCCCCAAGGCGCAAGTATGAGGATCAGCATTGGCAAAGTGACAATTTTTATGCAACATATTCATATCCTTATTTTGGGCCGCCAATGCCAATGCCGTGGATGCCTACCTATGCTCAAGTAGATCCATATCCATCATGGGACAGGTATGATACAAGGGCGCATTCTCCATCTTATTTTAGACCATCTCACCAATATTATACAGCTCCGAGAAGATCAACATTTGAACAATCACATGTTAAAGACCGTTTCAATCATAAGGAATCGGTCAGGAGCTCAAGGAAGAAGAAAGAGGTGGTCAAGCAAGTTTACCGTGTTAAAAGAGATGGTCGTAAAAGTGCAACTTCAGATTTGATCTCAAATGAAAAAGAGCAAATTAAAGTGTTGACATTGGCTACTAAAGGCAATGAGATGAAGCAACCAATTATTGACAGTCAAAGTGCCAAATCTGAAGAAAAGAAGTTGAGAGTGCACAAAGCCAAAAAAGGATTGCCATTGGCCAAGACAAAATCGCAGCCGGGGTGCCCACTCGACTTATCATATTGGCAAAAGAAGAAACTACAAAAACTTAGTGCACAAGAACTTGAAGAAAGAAACATGGCATGGGTTCCCAAAGGAAGTGATCAAAATAAGAATTATGTGCAAGCTTCCATTACAAGAAGTGCGGCAAAGGTGAAGAAGGAAAAGAGTGAAAACTATGGAGGACGAAGCCGAAGGTTTCAGCATCTTCGGTCTACACATTATCCATATTCTTCAACTATGCCATTAACGCCCATGTCATGGAATTCGTCATCATGTATGATTGGTAAACCTCAATGGGCTTATTTTAATCCATGGATGCCATATAATTTCTTACATCATGAAAGGGTATTACCAAGTCACTATACATTTGATTAGTTACAACTTTTGTTGCTGATCCAAAGGGCCGAAATACTTGGTTTGTCATTTCATTTATTTGTTTCGGCTATATGTGCTTTGAATGAAGTTTACATGGTAATGGCCGATATTTATCTATCGTCCTAAGAATATGTCAATGCATGGCCGGTGTAGTATTCTAGCATCGTCCTTAGTTCGAATGGAGAGCGAGACAAGGTGATATACATCTTGAGGCTTTCGGTGATTCGTTATGAGTAGTGCAACAAATATCCAAGGGTTATCAATGTTTTGACGAATCACTTATAGTTTATCTTGAGATATGTCTAGATGCAAAATTTACCTTGGGTTGCTTTAAAATTGTTCTTATATTTAGACATGACAATTCAAAAGAGTTGGCACAGCAAGCATCCGGCTACTACGTTAATCATGGTGTATTGCATTTCTCTCAATAGCCGATGCTTCGTCTCGTCAACATAGGTAAGGCCGAACCGAAGTTCACAGCTTCGGCCACTAATGAATTTTGATGCAGGTGATACTAAGGATTGGAGAGAGTTTATTGATTATCTACAAAATCCTAGCAAAAGGGGGAACAATATGGTCCGGAGGATGACCTTGAGATACATATCTATGGAACTTTATCATCGGATTATTAACGAAGTTGAGAAGGTTTCGCCCAAGTTTGCATCAAGGGTTCAAGAACAATAATGGCCGATATATAATTATCGTCCTAAGCATATAAATGGCCGATGGGGTGTTGACATCATCCTTAGAACCAACATGGTACAAATTATTTTTCGGCACGCTTGCTTTGCCGAAAAACAGGGGGGCATGTGTTGACGCTCAAAAGTGGCACAATCGTAAAAGTTGCTTTAATCTATGTCAAGATTACTTCAAACTTATGATTGGAAGTCACCATGAGATGGCTTTCTTTGAGAAGATCAAGATGGATATGAAAGTGGTCTAAAACGGAGTCCGGATGCAAAAGTTATGACAAGTTCAGAGATGCTCATGATGACACCAGATTAAAGAATGGCTTGAAACCCAATTAATATTACTTCAAATGGAAAAAGTTTCAACATGAAAGTTGTGCGTCTCGTCGAAACGGTCGATTTTGATATAAAAATCGTCCCAATCCGAGTTCGTATGCAAAAGTTACAGCCATCCGAACACAGCCCTGTCACAAAGCCATAAGTGGCGCGCCCCACCAGCCACGTGTCTGATGGGTAGCGCGAATAACAGCCTGTATTGCGTGACCGTTTTGGCCTAGAAGATGGCTTCAAATCGAAAAACTTTCAACATGAAAGTTGTTCGTATCGTCGAAACGGTCAAGATTGCTTTTGGGCTCTTTTCCATCCGAGGTCGTTTACCACCTCAAGAATTACCCGCAAGGTACAGCCAGTTTAAACCGAACAGTTTTGGAAAGTACGGATAAAACCAATCCGAATTTGGCTAGGGTTTTGGACGTGAATCCAAGCCTTTTCCTTGCACGGCAAGTCCAGCCGCCTCTTATATACCTAAAGGGTGACGGCCGATTGAACAACACATAATCGATCAATTCATCTATCACTTTTTATCTTTTACCTTTTCTCCTTAACCCTAGTTCTTCTTCTTCCTCGTTCTTCGTTCGTTCTTCTTGTTGCAGGGCGGCGAACCTCGAGGCCCTAGGGGCGATCAGGTCGACCTAGGGCAGCCCATAGCCGCCGCGCGTCCATACGGGGTCCCTCCCGGGCGCGTGGGGTTTCGGGTCCTCAAAAGCGCCCGCCGGATTGCTTGCGTACCGCGCTTCCGGACGGGTCTCCTTCGACGTGAGCTGCGGTGCATCACCCTCGGCGTCGGAGGTGCATGGTGACGTGTTCGTGTGCGAACACCCTTGTGATCTTCGGAACCCATTTATTTCCGAATGCATGATGATAAGAGTGACGGTGGTGACCTAGTTGAGAACCACCACATGATGCATGCTTTACTCATAATTTTGCTATGTGCTAGATGCATTACAAATGACTAGTAGTGATGCTTAGAGATGCATGTGTGCCATGATACCTTCGTGGTTGCATTCTTTTTAAGACCCCATCGGGTGCCACTTATGCCCGGGGAAAAAAGATGAGATGGGTAACCACTTGATGACGAAGTGGTGTACCAAGACAAGTGTGTGTGATGTTTTTCAAATGGATTGGTTTAAGTTGCGACCGTTATTCCAACCAAACATGTGCAACCACTCTACCCCTTATGGGACGGGGCATTATTGATTACTTAGGCCGATACTAGCATGGTGCCCACATTACTAGTGACGGGAAGACTTGAGGTCTTTCCCGGGACGGGGTCGTGCTCGGATAGGCGACCATGACTGTTTTCACAGGGCACCGGACACACCGTTGGTCCCTTCGTGTACGCGTGACATTGAAAATAGGGCAAGTCCCATGATCTATTGTTTGTACTCGAGGGCTGGGCACAACTGAGTGGACCCTATGTTAGTGTCGTCTAGGGAAAGATAATGACCGGGTGCTTCCCCCGAGTACTTGAGGTACTGCGGGATCGTGGGTGACACGAAAGCTTCCCGGATCTTGTGGGTAAAGTGCGCAACCTCTACAGAGTGTAAAACTATTCGAATAGCCGTGTCCACGGTCAAGGACAGTTGGGTAACCTCTCTTGGGCTACGTCCAATGTTTGCAAAACCCTGTGTGTGTGTGTGCAGAGTCGAGGTGGTGACTTGACTCGTTGAGTTGAATCCTACTCATGTTGATATCGGTAACCTGTCCTCAAGGTTACGTGAATTATTTGATGCATATACTTGATGGTAGAATATTTGTACTAGCTTGTAGCTAGTTTGCTCATTGTTGTATAATTGCATTATTATCTTAAACCAAATCATGGGTTGCTTGCGAGTACATTCAAAGTACTCATTGGCTTGCCACTGGTTATTTAATTGGCCAGGCATGGAGGAACATGAATATGAAGAAGAATTCTATGGAGACGAACATGCGAACTAGGACGCTATCCCAGTCAGAATGCCTGTAGGGTTAAGGTAGATGGCATGGGTTCTACTTATCTTCGAAGACTTCCGCTATTCGAGTTATTTGCTATTCAGCCCTTGAGGCTTTATCTATGTAAGACTTGGCCATAATGGCCATAATTTGTGTAAGACGGTATGTATGGATGTAAGACTCTTGTTATTCAGCTTCTCTATGTTCAGTGAGCATTGATCTCTGGGATCACTGTACACGTGCATTCGGTGATCTCGACTCCTAAGTCGGGGTCCCCACAGCGCGCCCCCTGCCTTGAGGCTGGCCCACACGGCCCCTGGTGCCCCCTTCTTCCTATATATACCTACGTACCCTAGAAACTCCATACGCAGAGAGAAAACCCTAATTCCACCGCCGTAGCTGCTGTTCCTGTGGAGATCCCATCTTGGAGCCTGTTCCGGGAGGGGGATCCATCACGGAGGCCTTCCTCATCATCATCATAGCCCTCACCATGAGTTGTGAGTAGTTTACCACAGACCTTCGGGTCCATAGCTAGTATCTAGATGGCTTCTTCTCTCTCTCCGAATCTTAATACAAAGTTCTCCTCGGTCTCCGAGGAGATCTATTCGATGTAATCTCTTTTTGCGGTGCTTTTGTCGAGATCCGATGAATTGTGAGTTTATGATCAAGGTTATCTATGAAAGATATTTGGTTCTTCTCTGAACTTTTTATGTGTGCTCATAATATCCTTGCAAGTCTCTTCGAATTATTGGTTTGGTTTGGCCTACTAGATCTATAGTTCTTGCAATGGGAGAAGTGCTTGGCTTTGGGTTCAATCTTGTGGTGTCCTTTCCCAATGACAGTAGGGGCAGCAAGGCACGTATTGTATTGTTGCCATCGAGGATAAAAAGATGGGGTTTTTATCATATTGCTTGAGTTTATCCCTCTACATCATGTCATCTTGCTTAAGGTGTTACTCTGTTCGTATGAACTCAATACACTAGATGCATGCTGGATAGCGGTCGATGTGTGGAGTAATAGTAGTAGATGCAGAATCATTTCGGTCTACTTGTCTCACACGTGATGCCTATATACAATGATCATGCCTAGATAGTCTCATAATTATTCGCTTTTCTATCAATTGCTTGACAATAATTTGTTTACCCGTCATGGAATATCGCTATCATGAGAGAAGCCACTAGAGAAAACTATGCCCCCCGGGTCTATCTTTATCATATTACTTTCCCGTCAACTAGCCTATTTCTACCATCGTTGTTTAATTGCTTTATTTATTTTCTGTTTCTATACCAAAAAATACCAAAAATATAATTACCATCTCTATCAGATCTCACTATCGTAAGTGACCGTAAAGGGATTGACAACCCCTTATCGCGTTGGCTGCGAAGTTCTTATTTGTTTGTGTAGGTGCGAGGGACTGGCGCGTGGTCTCCTACTGGATTGATACCTTGGTTCTCAAAAACTGAGGAAAATACTTACGCTACTGTGCTGCATCTCCCTTTCCTCTTTGAGGGAATACAACACAAGCTCAAGAGGTAGCAGATCACGTGATCCATATCAACTAAACCATGTCCGATCATCACGTGAGATGGAGTAGTTTTCAATGGTGAACATCTTATGTTGATCATATCTACGATTCATGCTCGACCTTTCGGTCTCCAGTGTTCCGAGGCCATATCCGCATATGCTAGGCTCGTCAAGTTTAACCCGAGTATTCTGCGTGTGCAAAACTGGCTTGCACCCGTTGTATGTGAACGTAGAGCTTATCACACCCGATCATCACGTGGTGTCTCGGCACGACGAACTTTCGCAACGGTGCATACTCAGGGAGAAGAACACTTATACCTTGAAATTTAGTGAGAGATCATCTTATAATGCTATCGTCGATCTAAGGAAAATAAGATGCATAAAAGATAAACATCGCATGCAATCAATATAAGTGATATGATATGACCGTCATCAGTGTCACACCCTGCATTTTGTAACATGGCTATTGCATCAACAAAGCATGAAAATTTGGACCAACAAAAACTTTTTGCATCATTTGGCTTTTATTTGGAGTTGAATTTTTCTCTCTGTGATTTCAAGTGCTCTTTAAAAGTCAACATAGCCTCACCTTCTATACTTCATCTCCTTGCCCCAAACTTCTACCCAATAATCATACCATGTGTATAGAACAATATAGTATATTCTTACAAAAAATATTTTGGCCAAATAGTATTTTCTAAAATTAGTTCTCCAAAAACCCCTGAATTGTGATTTGCACTGCAAGTACTTGATTTAGGATGAGAAAAATCTTTGAAAAGGTATATTTGAATCCTATTAGGTATAGGACTCCCATAAACCAGAAAAGTATAATTTTAAAAGTTATTTTCCTATTTTATTTAAAGGCTTTTTCTTTAGGCCAGAAATGGTCTTTAATTGGTGAAAAATATTTAAATGTTTCAAAATTATTTGTGAAAATTCAGGGAGACTCATAGGATATATATTGTCCATATATAAGAGTTTCAACACATGGTAATTTTCAAAATATTGGGCAAATCCCTCAAAAACCCTTTCTGGATATTTCAAGCTTTTGAAATATTTACAAAGGAAATGTTCTCTGAAAATTCCAGGAAAATTATAGCAAGTCACATATGCATAATATGATGACCTTGCAAGGTTTCAACTCAACCCAAAATGTTTTGGTTCACAAAAGTGCCCCAAAACCATTCCTGTTCAGATCCAAATTTGAACAACTTTACATTACCAACTTGTTCCAAATGCCCCCAAACTTTGTGGACATGTTCACAACCCCAAATGATGACACTACACCAAGTGGTGCATCAATGGGAATGGATTTGCATGACTAGATATTGATAAAAGCAATTCTGTTGATTTCTAGGGTTTACAAAAGTTGCATTGGCAACTTTGCCCCAATAAGCTCCAATTTGGTAGAAGGGCCTAATTATATGTGCCATTTCATCCTGTGGAGCCTCATGCCAAATGAAACCCATTTGCTTGCCCAAACAAACTACAAACACGTTCTGGCCAATTACCAAAACATCAACTTTGGCTTCTTCCACTAATTTAAATAGGCTGAAGTTTTACCACAGCACCACCAAGACCTCTTCTACCTCCAGTATCAATGGCTGCACCTCAGATCAATGATTGAGGGGTGAAACCACCTCTTTTACCTCTCTGGACAACTCCTTGCATTCTTCTCTCTCAACCCCCTCTCATTCTAGAAGCCCTCCAGGGCATCCAATTGAAGGAAATATGCCCTAGAGGCAATAATAAAGATGTTATTTGTATTTCCTTATATCATGATAAATGTCTTTTATTCATGTTAGAATTGTATTAACCGGAAACTTGATACATGTGTGAATACATAGACAAAACAGTATGTCCCTAGTATGCCTCTACTAGACTAGCTCATTGGTCAAAGATGGTTATGTTTCCTAGCCATAGACATGAGTTGTCATTTGATCAACGGGATCACATCATTAGGAGAATGATGTGATGGACTAGACCCATCGGTTAGCTTAGCACTATGATCGTTTAGTTTTACTGCTATTGCTTTCTTCATGACTTATACATGTTCCTATGACTATGAGATTATGCAACTCCCGAATATCGTAGGAACACCTTGTGTGCTATCAAACGTCACAACGTAACTGGGTGATCATAAAGATGCTCTACAGGTGTCTCCGAAAGTATTCGTGGTGTTGGCATAGATCAAGACTAGGATTTGTCACTCCGAGTGTCGGAAGAGGTATCTCCGGGCCCTCTCAGTAATGCACATCATAATAAGCCTTGCAAGCAAATGACTAATGAGTTAGTCACGAGATGATGTATTACGAAACGAGTAAAGATACTTGTCGGTAATGAGATTGAACTAGGTATAGAGATACCGATGATCAAATCTCGGGCAAGTAACATACCGATGACAAAAGGAACAACGTATGTTGTTATGCGGTTTGACCGATAAAGATCTTCGTAGAATATGTAGGAACCAATATGAGCATCCAGGTTCCGCTATTGGTTATTGACCGGAGATGAGTCTCGGTCATGTCTACATAGTTCTCGAACCCGTAGGGTCCGCACGCTTAACGTTTGATGACAATCGATATTATGAGTTTATGAGTTTTGATGTACCGAAGGAATTTCGGAGTCCCGGATGAGATCACGGACATGACGAGGAGTCTCGGAATGTCCGAGACATAAAGATTGATAAATTGGACGACTATATTCGGACACCGGAAGTGTTCCGGAAAGTTTCGGATTTAACCGGATTGCCGGAGGGGGTTACCGGAACCCCCCACGAGGGGGGATGGTCCATAGTGGGCCTTGAGGTAAGAAGAGAGGCAGCCCATAGAGGCTGGCCGGCGCCCCACCAGGGAATCCTAGTTGGACTAGGATTGGGGGGCGCCACCTCTCCCTCTCCTTCCTTTCCCTCTCTTCCTTCTTGGTGGACTCCTACTAGGAATAGGATTGCAATCCTATTCCTAGTAGGATTGCCTCCCTGGCGCGCCATAGAAGGGCCGGCCGGCCCCTCCCCTTGCTCCTTTATATACGGGGGCAGGGGGACACCCTAGAACACACAAGTTGATCAATTGATCTCTCCCAACCGTGTGCGATGCTCCCCTCCACAGAAACACACCTCGGTTATACCGTTGCAGTGCTTAGGCGAAGCCCCGCGCCGGTAACTTCATCATATCCATCACCACGCCGTCGTGATGACGAAAATCTCCCGCGAGGCTCAACTGGATCGAGAGCTCGTGGGACGTCATCAAGCTGAACGTGTGCTGAACGCGGAGGTGCCGCACGTTCGGTACTTGATCGGTTGGATCGCGAAGAAGTTCGACTACATCAACCGTGTCACTAGACGCTTCCGCTCCTGGTCTACGAGGGTACGTAGACACACCCTTCCCCTCGTTGCTATGCATCTAGTAGATAGATCTTGCGTGATCGTAGGAATATTTTGAAATACTACGTTCCCCAACAGTGGCATCATGAGCCAGGTCTATGCGTAGATGATATGCACGAGTAGAACACAATGAGTTGTGGGCGATACTAGTCATACTGCTTACCAGCATGTCATACTTTGCTTCGGCGGTATTTTGAGATGAAGCGGCCCGGACCGACATTACGCGTACGCTTACGCGAGACTGGTTTCACTGTTATGAGCACTCGTTGCTTAAAGGTGACTGGCGGGTGTCTGTCTCTCTCACTTTAGCTGAATCAAGTGTGGCTACGCCCGGTCCTTGTGAAGGTTAAAATAGCACATACTTGACGAAACATCGTTGTGGTTTTGTATGCGTAGGTAAGAACGGTTCTTGCTAAGCCCGTAGCAGCCACGTAAAACTTGCAACAACAAAGTAGATGACGTCTAACTTGTTTTTGCAGGGCATGTTGTGATGTGATATGGTCAAGACATGATGAGATATACGGTTTTGTATGAGATGATCATGTTTTGTAAAGTTATCGGCAACTGGAAGGAGCCATATGGTTGTCGCTTTATTGTATGAAATGCAATCGCCATGTAATTGCTTTACTTTATCACTAAGCGGTAGAGATAGTCGTAGAAGCAATAGTTGGCGAGACGACAACGATGCTACGATGGAGATCAAGGTGTCGCGCCGGTGACGAAGGTGATCATGACGGTGCTTTGGAGTTGGAGATCAAAAGCACAAGATGATGATGGCCATATCATGTCACATATTTTGATTTGCATGTGATGTTTATCTTATTATGCTTCTTATTTTGCTTAGAACGACGGTAACATTATAAGATGATCCCTTACAAAATTTCAAGGTATAAGTGTTCTCCCCTAGTATGCACCGTTGCGAAAGTTCGTCGTGCCGAGACACCACGTGATGATCGGGTGTGATAAGCTCTACGTTCAAATACAACGGGTGTAAGCCAGTTTTGCACACGCAGAATACTCTGGTTAAACTTGATGAGCCTAGCATACGAAGATATGGCCTCGAAACACTGGAAACCGAAAGGTTGAACGTGAATCATATAGTAGATATGATCAACATAAGATGTTCACCATTGAAACTACTCCATCTCACGTGATGATCGGACATGGTTTAGTTGATTTGGATCACGTGATCATTTAGATGACCGGAGGGATGTCAATCTAAGTGGGAGTTCTTTAAGTAATATGATTAATTGAACTTTAATTTATCATGAACTTAGTCCTGATAGTTTTTGCATATCTATGTTGTTGTAGATCAATGGCCCGTGCTACCGTTCCTTTGAATTTTAATGCATTCCTAGAGAAAGCTAAGTTGAAAGATGATGGTAGCAATTACATGGACTGGGTCCGTAACTTGAGGATTATCCTCATTGCTGCACAGAAGAATTATGTCCTTGAAGCACCACTAGGTGACAAGCCCCCTCCCGCTAATGTAGACGCTTTGAACGTCTGGCAGACGTGGTCTGATGACTACATGATAGTTTAGTGTGCCATGCTTTACGGCTTAGAACTGGGACTTCAACGACGTTTTGAACGTCATGGATCATATGAGATGTTCCAGGAGTTGAAGTTAATATTTCAAGCAAATGCCCGGATTGAGAAATATGAGATTTCTAATAAGTTCTACAGCTGCAAGATGGAGGAGAATAGTTCTATCAGTGAACACTTACTCAGAATGTCTGGGTACTACAATCATATGACTCAACTTGGTTGCAAAGTTGACGAGGATAGTGTCATTGATAGAGTTCTTCAATCACTGCCACCAAGCTATAAAGGCTTCGTGATGAACTATAATATGCAAGGGATGCAGAAGACGATTCCCGAGCTCTTCGCCATGCTCAAAGCTGCGGAGGTAGAAATCAAAAAGGAGCATCAAGTGTTGATGGTTAACAAAACCACTAGTTTCAAGAAAAAGGGCAAGGGAAAGAAGGGGAACTTCAAGAAGAATAGCAACACAGTTGCTACTCCCACGAAGAAACCCAAGTCTGGAGCCAAGCCTGAAACTGAGTGCTTCTACTGCAAAGGGACTAGACACTGGAAGCAGAACTGCCCCAAGTATTTGGCGGATAAGAAGGATGGCAAGGTGAACAAAGGTATATGTGATATACATGTTATTGATGTGTACCTTACTAATGCTCGTAGTAGTACCTGGGTATTTGATACCGGTTCGGTTGCTAATATTTGTAACTTGAAACAGGGACTACGGATTAAACGAAGATTAGCTAAGGACGAGGTGATGATGCGCGTGGGAAATGGTTCCAAAGTCGATGTGATCGCCGTCGGCACACTACCTCTACATCTACCTTCGGGATTAGTTTTAGACCTAAGTAATTGTTATTTGGTGTCAGCGTTGAGCATGAACATTATATCTGGATCTTGTTTGTTGCGAGACGGTTATTCATTTAAATCAGAGAATAATGGTTGTTCTATTTTTATGGATAATATCTTTTATGGTCATGCACCCTTGAGGAGTGGTCTATTCTTATTGGATCTCGATTGTAGTGATACACATATTCATAATATTGAAACCAAAAGATGCAAGGTTAATAATGATAGTGCAACTTATTTGTGGCACTGGCATTTAGGTCATATTGGTGTAAAGCGCATGAAGAAACTCCATAGTGATGGACTTTTGGAATCACTTGGTTATGAATCGCTTGGTGCTTGCGAACCATGCCTCATGGGCAAGATGACTAAAACTCCGTTCTCCGGAACTATGGAACGAGCAACAGGTTTGTTGGAAATCATACATGCTGATGTATGTGGGCCAATGAGTGTTGAAGCTCGCGGCGGGTATCGTTATTTTCTGACCTTCACTGATGATTTGAGCAGATATGGGTATATCTACTTAATGAAGCACAAGTCTGAAACATTTGAAAAGTTCAAAGAATTTCAGAGTGAAGTAGAGAATCATCGTAACAAGAAAATAAAGTTTCTATGATTTGATCGTGGAGGAGAATATTTGAGTTATGAGTTTGGTCTTCATTTGAAACAATGTGGAATAGTTTCACAACTCACGCCACCCAGAACACCACAGCGTAATGGTGTGTCCGAACGTCGTAACCGTACTTTATTGGATATGGTGCGGTCTATGATGTCTCTTACCGATTTACCACTATCGTTTTGGGGTTATTCTTTAGAGACAACTGCATTCACGTTAAATAGGGCACCATCTAAATCCATTGAGACGACACCTTATGAACTATGGTTTGGCAAGAAACCAAAGTTGTCGTTTCTTAAAGTTTGGGGCTGCGATGCTTATGTGAAAAAGCTTCAACCTGATAAGCTCAAACCCAAGTCGGAGAAATGTGTCTTCATAGGATACCCAAAAGAGACTGTTGGGTACACCTTCTATCACAGATCCAAAGGCAAGATATTCGTTGCTAAGAATGGATCCTTTCTAGAGAAGGAGTTTCTCTCGAAAGAAGTGAGTGGGAGGAAAGTAGAACTTGATGAGGTAATTGTACCTTCTCCTGAATTGGAAAGTAGTACATCACAAAAAATTGTTCCAGTGATTCCTACACCAATCAGTGAGGAAGCTAATGATGATGATCATGAAACTTCAGATCAAGTTTCTGCTGAACGTCGTAGATCAACCAGAGTACGTTCCACACTAGAGTGGTACGGCAACCCAGTTCTGGAAGTCATGTTACTAGACCATGATGAACCTACGAACTATGAGGAAGCGATGATGAGCCCAGATTCCGCAAAATGGCTTGAGGCCATGAAATCTGACATGGGATCCATGTATGAAAACAAAGTATGGACTATGGTTGACTTGCCCGATGATCGGCAAGCCATCGAGAATAAATGGATCTTCAAGAGGAAGACCGACGCAGACGGTAATGTTACTGTTTACAAAGCTTGACTTGTTGCGAAAGGGTTTCGACAAGTTCAAGGAGTTGACTACGATGAGACTTTCCCACGTGTAGCGATGCTTAAGTCTGTCTGAATCATGTTAGCAATTGCCGCATTTTATGATTATGAAATCTGGCAAATGGATGTCAAAACTTCATTCCTGAATGGATATCTCAAAGAAGAGTTGTATATGATGCAACCAGAAGGTTTTGTCGATCCAAAAGATGCTAACAAAGTATGCAAGCTCCAGCGATCCATCTATGGACTGGTGCAAGCATCTCGGAGTTGGAATATACGCTTTGATGAGGTGATCAAAGCATATGGTTTTATACAGACTTCTGGAGAAGCCTGTATTTACAAGAAAGTGAGTGGGAGCTCTGTAGCATTTCTGATATTATATGTGGATGACATATTATTGATTGGAAATGATATAGAATTTATGGATAGCATAAAAGGATACTTGAATAAGAGTTTTTCAATGAAAGACCTCGGTGAAGCTGCTTATATATTAGGCATCAAGATCTATAGAGATAGATCAAGACGCTTAATTGGACTTTCACAAAGCA
The DNA here is from genome assembly GCA_902687465.1 of Secale cereale. NCBI lineage: Eukaryota > Viridiplantae > Streptophyta > Magnoliopsida > Poales > Poaceae > Secale > Secale cereale. Next base: position 43,945,919 of record LR738709.1, on the reverse strand, counting down.
CATACCTTGATAAAGTTTTGAAGAAGTTCAAAAAGGATCAGTCGAAGAAAGGGTTCTTGCCTGTGTTACAAGGTATGAAGTTGAGTAAGACTCAATGCCCGACCACTGAAGAAGATAGAGAGAAAATGAAAGTCATTCCCTATGCCTCAACCATAGGATCTATCATGTATGCAATGCTGTGTTCCAGACCTGATGTGTGCCTTGCTATAAGTCTAGCAGGGAGGTACCAAAGTAATCCAGGAGTGGATCACTGGACAGCAGTCAAGAACATCCTGAAGTACCTGAAAATGACAAAGGATATGTTTCTCGTGTATGGAGGTGACAAAGAGCTCATCGTAAACGGTTACGTCGATTCCAGCTTTGACACTGATCCGGATGACTCTAAGTCACAAAACGGATATGTATTTTTATTGAACGGTGGAGTTGTCAGTTGGTGCAGTTCCAAGCAAAGCGTCGTGGCGGGATCTACATGTGAAGCAGAATACATAGCTGCTTCGGAAGCAGCAAATGAAGGAGTCTGGATGAAGGAGTTCATATCCGATCTAGGTGTAATACCTAGTGCATCGGGTCCAATGAAAATCTTTTGTGACAATACTAGAGCAATAGCCTTGGCGAAGGAATCCAGGTTTCACAAGAGAACAAAGCACATCAAAAGACGCTTCAATTCCATCCGCGATCTAGTCAAGGAGGGAGACATAGAGATTTGCAAGATACATACGGATCTGAATGTTGCAGACCCGTTGACTAAGCCTCTTCCACGGGCAAAACATGATCAGCACCATGACTCCATGGGTGTGAGGATCATTACTTTGTGATCTAGATTATTGACTCTAGTTCAAGTGGGAGACTGAAGGAAATATGCCCTAGAGGCAATAATAAAGATGTTATTTGTATTTCCTTATATCATGATAAATGTCTTTTATTTATGCTAGAATTGTATTAACCGGAAACTTGATACATGTGTGAATACATAGACAAAACAGTATGTCCCTAGTATGCCTCTACTAGACTAGCTCATTGGTTAAATATGGTTATGTTTCCTAGCCATAGACATGAGTTGTCATTTGATCAATGGGATTACATCATTAGGAGAATGATGTGATGGACTAGACCCATTGGTTAGCTTAGCACTATGATCGTTTAGTTTTACTGCTATTGCTTTCTTCATGACTTATACTTGTTCCTATGACTATGAGATTATGCAACTCCCGAATACCGTAGGAACACCTTGTGTGCTATCAAACGTCACAACGTAACTGGGTGATCATAAAGATGCTCTACAGGTGTCTCCGAAAGTATTCGTGGTGTTGGCATAGATCAAGACTAGGATTTGTCACTCCGAGTGTTGGAAGAGGTATCTCTGGGCCCTCTCGGTAATGCACATCATAATAAGCCTTGCAAGCAAATGACTAATGAGTTAGTCACGAGATGATGTATTACGGAACGAGTAAAGAGACTTGCCGGTAACGAGATTGAACTAGGTATAGAGATACCGACGATCGAATCTCGGGCAAGTAACATACCGATGACAAAAGGAACAACGTATGTTGTTATGTGGTTTGGCCGATAAAGATCTTCGTAGAATATGTAGGAACCAATATGAGCATCTAGGTTCCGCTATTGGTTATTGACCGGAGATGAGTCTCGGTTATGTCTACATAGTTCTCGAACCCGTAGGGTCCGCACGCTTAACGTTTGATGACGATCGGTATTATGAGTTTATGAGTTTTGATGTACCGAAGGAAGTTCGGAGTCCCGGATGAGATCACGGACATGATGAGGAGTCTCGGAATGTCCGAGACATAAAGATTGATATATTGGACGACTATATTCGGACACCGGAAGTGTTCCGGAAAAGTTTCGGATTTAACCGGATTGCAGGAGGGGGTTACCGGAACCCCCCACGAGGGGGGATGGTCCATAGTGGGCCTTGAGGAAAGAAGAGAGGCAGCCCATAGAGGCTGGCCGGCGCCCCACCAGGGAATCCTAGTTGGACTAGGATTGGGGGGCGCCACCTCTCCCTCTCCTTCCTTTCCCTCTCTTCCTTCTTGGTGGACTCCTACTAGGAATAGGATTGCAATCCTATTCCTAGTAGGATTGCCTCCCTGGCGCGCCATAGAAGGGCTGGCCGGCCCCTCCCCTTGCTCCTTTATATACGGGGGCAGGGGGCACCCTAGAACACACAAGTTGATCAATTGATCTCTCCCAACCGTGTGCGGTGCTCCCCTCCACAGAAACACACCTCGGTTATACCGTTGCAGTGCTTAGGCGAAGCCCCGCGCCGGTAACTTCATCATATCCGTCACCACACCGTCGTGATGACGAAACTCTCCCGCGAGGCTCAACTGGATCGAGAGCTCGTGGGACGTCATCAAGCTGAACGTGTGCTGAACGCGGAGGTGCCGCACGTTCGGTACTTGATCGGTTGGATCGCGAAGAAGTTCGACTACATCAACTGCGTCACTAGACGCTTCCGCTCCCGGTCTACGAGGGTACGTAGACATACCCTTCCCCTCGTTGCTATGCATCTAGTAGATAGATCTTGCGTGATCGTAGGAAAGTTTTGAAAATACTACGTTCCCCAACACCAATGCCATTTCCCCATTGTTTACTGCCTCCCTTAACTTCCACACACTAGTGGCCACGACCACAGGGCATAAACAATGTCAGTGCCAGCCATACGCGCGCTCTGGAGCACGCTACAGTGCGCTCTGGCACTGTAGCCGCTCCTGGCCAAGCGCCTCCGGCCACCTCGGCCCTCCTCCTCGCGCCAGCCGAGGTGCCTCGATGTCCACGACACGCCACAGCCTGGACCCCCTCCTCCTTCTCCCTCCTATGGCCTCCCTTGCACGCGCGCCAGCCGCCTGCGAGCTCCAATCGTCGGCCTTGCACACGCGAGCTCTCTGGAGCTTTCCCCGCTCCTTTCCTTCCCTCCTCTGGACGTGGACCTCATCCACGAACGGCGTGGACTCTCTCACGAGCGCTCTCACAGCCTCTGGCCGCGCTCGTGACCTCGCCGGCGCACAAGTCCACGGTGGACCGGCGCCCGGCTATATAAGCCAGCCCCGGGCCGCTCCTGTGGCACCAACCTCCCCCTCACACCTCCTAGAGCACACCCGCACCTCTCACAAGCCCTCTAGGGGCTTCTATGCTCGGGATCGACCAGAGCCCCGCCGCCTCGGGTCGCCGTCGATCCAGAGGTATACGCCTCCTCCGCCCCCACTCTCACTCGACCTGGAACCACACGGACCCACTGACCCTTTCCCCCTCTCCTATCCCTCTCTTTTGCAGCCAAAAACGACCGGAACGACCACCGTCCGACGCTCCTCCGCCGTGCATCCTCATAGCCGGCGAAGCCGACAGCTCCGGCGACCACCTCCACCACCACCTGAATTGCCACTCCGCGCTGAGTCCAGCCCTGCCCTCCGCTCGCCCCGCCGTGCCCTGCATCGCCGCCGGTGAGCTCGCCGGCCGTCTGGACATGGGTTAGGGAAGACAGGCGGGCCCCGCCTATCAGCCTCCCTTCCCTTTCGCCTCCCCTCTCTCCCACTAGCAGCTGGGCCCCACTCGTCAGGTTTAAACCTGGCGCGCGCCCGCCGCTCGGCTCGCCCGGGCCGAAATGCCTCTCGGCATGTGCATTGTGGTCGATCTGGCCCAATTGCACATTGGCCTTTTTCTTTTTTCTTTTTTGTGGATTTTCAAATAAATCCACATGACAAAATAATTATCCAAAATAATTGATTTCAACTCCTAAAATCTTGTAATATTCCAACCTATTTAATGATGTAACTTTCACACATATTCATGAACCTTTTCTGTACTGTTCAAATTCAAATCCAAATTTGAACAATGAAACCTCTGTTTAAAAATCCCTTCATCCTAGTCTCACTCCAAATTCAAAACTAAGAATTTTCCCCTTCTTAGTTTTTCCCATATTATTTTATAAAAATGAGTCAACATTTTTCTGAGCACTTTGACTTTTCTGCTTTTATTATTGCCTTATTTTTCTTTTGCGACGAATAGATCACGTGTTTGATGAAGTAGTTGGAGAAGAAGAAGGAGAAGGACTTGAAGACTTTGAAGACCAAGCCAACCAAGGCAAGCAGCCCTTTGACCATGTCTAAGAAACCCCTTTTACGCATGTCATATAGCACTTATTGTCAATGCACCGGAATCATGTTGAGGTGATGACCACTTGTGTGGGTTGTCTTGTTTCTTTCCTATTGAAACTTGCATCAAGCATGACCCTACCTTCCTATGAGGGTTATGCGGGTGGGAATAGATAGATTTCTATGATAGTGGCTATGCAAGTGGGACGGGAATATGCATGATGGTGGAGGCATGGTACTTTCAAAGACTTATTCGAAAAAACCCCGCCGGGTTCCACTTATGCCCGAGGGAGATGATGAGTTGGGTGACCACTTGATGACGAAGTGGTGTACCGAGGCAAGTGTGTGTGTTGTTTTCAAATCGGATTGGTTTAAGTTGCAACCGTTATTCCAACCTTACATGCGCAACCACTCTACCCTTATATGGGAAAGGGCATTATTGATTACCTAGGCCGATACTAGCATGGTGCCCGCATTACTAGTGACGGGGGTGACACGAGGTCACTCTCGAGACGGGGTCGTGCTTTGATAGGTGGCCATGAATATTTTTACAGGGCACCAGACACACCGCTGGTACCCCGTGCCAGTGGTATGTGATTAATTTGGGAGCGAGGCTCGACAATTTGAAGATGTGAAATGTTGGGCACGGGGGTTGCTACCAATCGAGTGGACTCTATGTTAGTGTCGTCTAGGGAAAGATAGTGGTCGGGTGCTTACCCCGGGTACTTGAGGTACTACTACTTCTCGAGCTTGCGTTGTATTCCCTCGAAGAGGAAAGGGAGATGCAACACAGTAGCGTAAGTATTTCCCTCAGTTTTTTAGAACCAAGGTATCAATCCAGTAGGAGACCACGCGCGAGTCCCTCGCACCTGCACAAACAAATAAGAATTTCGCAGGCAACGCGATAAGGGGTTGTCAATCCCTTTACGGTCACTTACGAGAGTGAGATCTGATAGAGATGATAGTTTATATTTTTGGTATTTTTGTTTATAAGAACAGAAAGTAAAAGCGGAAAAAGTAAATTAGATGTAGATTGATGTGTTGAGAATAGACCCGGGGACCATAGTGTTCTCTAGTGGATTATCTCATGGCAGCGATATTCTACGACGGGTAAACAAATTACTATCAAGCAATTGATAGAAAAGGGAATAATTATGAGACTATCTAGGCATGATCATTGTATATAGGCATCATGTCCGAGACAAGTAGACCGACTCCTGCCTGCATCTACTACTATTACTCCACACATCGACCGCTATCCAGCATGCATCTAGTGTATTGAGTTCATAAGAACAGAGTAACGCCTTAAGCAAGATGACATGATGTAGAGGGATAAACTCAAGCAATATGACATAATCCCCATCTTTTTATCCTCAATGGCAACAATACAATACGTGCCTTGCTGCCCCTACTGTCACTGGGAAAAGACACCGCAAGATTGAACCCAAAGCCAAGCACCTCTCCCATTGCAAGAACTATAGATCTAGTAGGCCAAACCAAACCAATAATTCGAAGAGACTTGCAAGGATATTATGAGCACACATAAAGAGTTCAGAAAAGAACCAAATATTTCTCGTAGATAATCTTGATCATAAAACCACAATTCATCGGATCTCGACAAACACACCACAAAAAGAGATTACATCGAATAGATCTCCTCGAAGACCGAGGAGAACTTGGTATTGAGATCCAAAGAGAGAGAAGAAGACATCTAGGTACTAACTATGGACCCAAAGGTCTGTGGTAAACTACTCACAACTCATGGTGAGGGCGATGGTGATGTAGAAGCACTCCGTGATGGATCCCCCCTCCGGCAGAGCTCCGGAACAGGCTCCAAGATGGGATCTCACGGGAACATAAGGTTACAGCGGCGGAATTAGGGTTTTCTCTCTGTTGCTGATGGTTTCGGGGTACGTAGGCTTATATAGGAGGAAGGAGAACACCGGGGGACTCACGAGGGGCCCACGAGGCAGGGGGCGCGCCCTGGGAAGGGGGCGCGCCCCCCACCCTCGTGGGCACCCCGTGGCCCCTACTCCATGGTTCTCAAGTCTCCCATGCGTGAGTTTCTCCGAAAATATCTCTCCTGAAGGTTTCATTCCGTTTGGACTCCATTTGATATTCCTTTTCTGCAAAACCCTGAAACATGCAAAAAACAACAATATGGACTGGGCCTTTGGGTTAGTAGGTTAGTCCCAAAAATGATATAAAAGTGTTTGACAAAGCCCATTAAACATCCAAGACATCATAAATAATAGCATGGAACAATAAAAAATTATAGATACGTTGGAGACGTATCAAGCATCCCGAAGCTTAATTCCTGCTCGTCATGGAGTAGGTAAATGATAAAAACAGAATTTTTGATGTGGAATGCTAACAAACATAGTTTTTCAATGTAATTCTCTTAATTGTGGCATGAATGTTCAAATCTGAAAGATTCAAGATAAGAGTCTATATTGACATAAGAAATAATAATACTTCAAGCATACTAACAAAGCAATCATGTCTTCTCAAAATACTATGGCTAAAGAAAGTTATCCCTACAAAATCATATAGTCTGGCTATGCTCCCTCTTCATCACACAAAATATTCATATCATGCACAACCCCGATTTCAGCCAAGCACTTGTTTTCATACTCTATTCTTTCAAACCTTTCAACTTTCACGCAATACATTAGCGTGAGCCATGGACATAGCACTATGGGGAATAGAGTGGTGGTTGTGGAGAAGACAAAAAGGAGGGAGATAGTCTCACATCGACTAGGCGTATCAACGGGCTATGGAGATGCCCATCAATAGATATCAATGTGAGTGAGTAGGGATTACCATGCAACGGATGCACTAGAGCTAAATATGTATGAAAGCTCAACAAAAGAAACTAGTGGGTGTGCATCCAACTTGCTTGCTCACGAGGACCTAGGGCATTTGAGGAAGCCCATTGTTGGAATATACAAGCCAAGTTCTATAACGAAAATTCCCACTAGTATAAAAATGACTAAGCATGAGACTCTCTACAATGAACAACATGTTGCTACTTTGAAGCACAAGTGTGGAAAAAAAGATAGTAGCAATTGTCCCTTTTTTTGGGCCATTCTTTTTTCTTTGGCCTTTCTTATTTTTCTTTTTTTGCGGAGGGCTTTATTGATTTAGCCTTTCCTCCCATGGGAGAATGCTCTAATAATGATGATCATCACACTTTCATTACAACTCGATATTACAACTCGATACTACAACAAAGTATGACTCTATATGAATGCCTCCGGCGGTTTACCGGGATATGCAATGAAACAAGAGTGACATGTATGAAAAGTTATGCATGGTGTCCTTGCCACAAATACGATGTCAACTACATGATCATGCATGGCAATATGACAATATGATGCGTGTCATATGAACGGAACGGTGGAAAGTTGCATGGCAATGTATCTCGGAATGGCTATGGAAATGCCATGATAGGTAGGTATGGTGGCTGTTTTGAGGAATAATATGGTGGCTGTTTTGAGGAAGGATATATAGTGGGTGTATGGTACCGGCGAAAGTTGCGTGGTACAAGAAAGGCTAGCAATGGTGGAAGAGTGAGAGTGCGTATAATCCATGGACTCAACATTAGTCATAAGAACTCATATACTTATTGCAAAAATCTACGAGTCATCAAAACAAAGAAATCAATGCATGCTCCTAGGGGGGAGGTTGGTAGGAGTTAACCATCGCGCGCCCCCGACCTCCACACAAAGGTTGACACTTTACAAATACCTTATGCTCTAACTTCGTCACATAGCGGTTCACCATACGTGCATGCTACGGGAATCACTAACCTTAACACAAGTATTTCTCAATTTCATATAACTCCACTAGCATGACTATAATATCACTATACTCATATCTCAAAACAATTATCAAGCATCCAACTTCTCATCTTATTCAATGCACTTAGTGTGAATTTTTTTACTACATTGATATTGGATGTCTATCATGTGAAGACTAGTTTTATAGCCTAAACACATTACCATGCTGTTTTAATAGACTCTCAAATGAATATAAGTGAAGCATGAGAGTTCAACAATTATATTATCACCACCGTGCTCTAAAAGATATAAGTGAAGCACTAGAGCAAAATTGTTCAACTCAAAAGATATAAGTGAAGCACATAGAGTGTTCTAACAATTCCTAGGCCATATTTAATTCTCTCAAATAGGTGTGTCCAGCAAGGATAATTGTGGCAAACTAACAAGCAAAGACTCAAATTATACAAGACGCTCCAAGCAAAACACATATCATGTGGTGAATAAAAATATAGCTCCAAGTATAGTTACCGATGGATGAAGACGAAAGAGGGGATGCCTTCCCAGGGCATCCCCAAGCTTAGGCTTTTGATTGTCCTAGAATTTTACTTGGGGTGCCATGGGCATCCCCAAGCTTAGGCCCTTGCTACACTTTATTCCATAATCCATCAAAGCAATACTCAAGACTTGAAAACTTCACAACACAAAACTTAGACAAAAATCTCGTGAGCTCCGTTAGTAAAAGAAAACAAATCACTACTCAAAGGTACTGCAATGAATTCATTATTTGTTTATATTTGTGTTAAACCTACTGTATTCCAACTTCTCTATGGTTCATACTTCACAATATTACTCATAGATGCATTGAAATAAGCAAACAACACACGAAAAACAGAATCTGTCAAAAACAGAACAGTCTGTAGTAATCTGCAGGTTTCACATACTTATGTAACTTCAAAAAATTCAAACTAAATTTGTAAACGTGAGTAATTTGTCTATTAATCATCTGCAAAAAGAATCAACTAAATAGCACGCTCCAGTTAAATCTGATGACCATTCTAGCAAGTGCTAACGATTCTGTTTTTCACAGCAAGATCATATAAACTTCACACAAGTCTCCCCAAAGGTTCTAATTGGCACAAACACTAAACAAAAAATGAAACCACATCTAAACAGAAGCTAGATGCAATATTTATTCCCTAACAGCAGCAAAAATAAAAAATATAAAATTGGGTTGCCTCCCAGCAAGCGCTATCGTTTTACGCCCCTAGCTAGGCACGATACAAGGTAGATCTAGGTATTGTCATCTTTGGATGGAAATTCTTTGATTAAGCACTTATGATTCTTAGGCACTTCTTTGTCCCTATTAATAATCAAACTCTTGGGCAAGAAATCAAGAAATTCTAAAGTTTAAAAAGGGTCTCTTGCAAAAGTAAGAAAATTAGGGTGAACACTTCTGGATTTAAGATCCGCATTTCCTTTACTAGAAGTTTCACCCTTGTCTTTAGGGACATACATGTACTTAGGTAATTTAGTGGTAGAGGTATTTGGATTAGTTTTTATAGCAGAAAGAGCAGAACCCACATTAGTAATAATATCCTCAAGCTTATTGATTCTAGTGGAATCCTGATCTAGCTTTTCTTTAACTATGGGCTCCTTTTCCTTAAGATCTTTCAGAACAACTCCTACCTTGGATCCATATTGAGTAATTTCATTATGGATTTTTCTATACAAGTTCTCTACCAATTCTACTGTAGCAACTTTGTTTTCAATGATTTCTAACCTTTGCATAACATGCTCCAAAGTTAAAACGGTCCCATTAACCATAAGAGGTGGTGAGCCAAATAATTCAGTCATAGCATTATAAGAATCAAAGGTATGGCTACCCAAGAAATTCCCTTCGGTAATGGTATCTAAGATAAATCTATTCCACGGAGTTATGCCAACATAAAAATTGCGAAGAAGAATGGACATGGAAAGCTTCCTATTGGATCTATTTTGAGCATTGCAGATTCTATACCAGACATCTTTTAAGTTTTCTTCCTCCCTTTGTTTAAAGTTGAGGACCTCACTCTCAGGAGTGTTGATAATGATAGGTGTGCTAGACATGATGTCAAGCAAGAAAGCAACACACAAGCAAACAAGAAGCAAGCGAACGATAAACACACAGTAGAAGAAGGGCAAATAAAACAGCAACGGTGTAGTGGAGGAGAGGAAAACGAGAGGCCAAAAATGTAATGCGAAGGATAAGGGTTTGTGATAGGTACTTGGTATATGACTTTTGCGTAAGCCTCCCCGGCAACGGCGCCAAGAATTCTTCTTGCTACTTCTCGAGCTTGCATTGTATTCCCTCGAAGAGGAAAGGGAGATGCAGCACAGTAGCGTAAGTATTTCCCTCAGTTTTTGAGAACCAAGGTATCAATCCAGTAGGAGACCACACGCGAGTCCCTCGCACCTACACAAACAAATAAGAACTTCGCAGCCAACGCGATAAGGGGTTGTCAATCCCTTTACGGTCACTTACGAGAGTGAGATCTGATAGAGATGATAGTTTATATTTTTGGTATTTTTGTTTATAAAAACAAAGAGTAAAAGAGGAAAAAATAAAGTAGATGTAGATTGATATGTTGAGAATAGACCCGGGGACCATAGTGTTCTCTAGTGGCTTCTCTCATGATAGCGATATTGTACGGCGGGTAAACAAATTACTGTCAAGCAATTGATAAAAAAGCGAATAATTATGAGACTATCTAGGCATGATCATTGTATATAGGCATCACGTCCAAGACAAGTAGACCGACTCCTGCCTGCATCTACCATTATTACTCCACACATCAACCGCTATCCAGCATGCATCTAGTGTATTGAGTTCATAAGAACAGAGTAATGCCTTAAGCAAGATGACATGATGTAGAGGGATAAACTCAAGCAATATGATATAAACTCCATCTTTTTATCCTCGATGGCAACAATACAATACATGCCTTGCTGCCCCTACTGTCACTGGGAAAGGACACCACAAGATTGAACCCAAAGCCAAGCACTTCTCTCATTGCAAGAACTATAGATCTAGTAGGCCAAACCAAGCAATAATTCGAAGAGACTTGAAAGGATATTATGAGCACACATAAAGAGTTCAGAAAAGAACCAAATATTTCTCGTAGATAATCTTGATCATAAACCCACAATTCATTGGATCTCGACAAACACACGGCAAAAAGAGATTACATCGAATAGATCTCCTCGAAGACCGAGGAGAACTTTGTATTGAGATCCAAAGAGAGAGAAGAAGCCATCTAGATACTAGCTATGGACCCAAAGGTCTGTGGTAAACTACTCACAACTCATGGTGAGGGCGATGATGATGATGTAGAAGCACTCCATGATGGATCCCCCCTCCGGCGGAGCTCCGGAACAGGCTCCAAGATGGGATCTCACCGGAACAGAAGGTTATGGCGGTGGAATTAGGGTTTTCTCTCTGTTGCTGATGGTTTCGGGGTACGTAGGATTATATAGGAGGAAGGAGGACACCGGGGGACTCACGAGGGGCCCACGAGGCAGGGGGCGCGCCCTGGGAAGGGGGGCTCGCCCTACTCTCGTGGGCACCCCATGGCCCCTACTCCATGGTTCTCAAGTCTCCCATGCGTGATTTTCTCCAAAAATATCTCTCCCAAAGGTTTCATTCCATTTGGACTCCGTTTGATATTCCTTTTCTGCAAAACCCTGAAACAGGCAAAAAACAGCAATCTGGACTGGGCCTTTGGGTTAGTAGGTTAGTCCCAAAAATGATATAAAAGTATATGACAAAGCCCATTAAACATCCAAGACATCATAAATAATAGCACGGAACAATAAAAAATTATAGATACGTTGGAGACGTATTAGGTACCGTGGGTCGTGGATGACACGGAAGTTCCCCGGATCTTGTGGGTAAAGTGTGCAACCTCTGCAGAGTGTAAAACTATTCGAATAGCCATGTCCACGGTCAAGGACAGTTGGGTAGCCGCTCTTGGGCTACGTCCAATGTTTGCGAAACCTCGTGTGTGTGTTTGTGGGAAGCACCATTTGAGTCAAGTCGAAAGACTTGACAAGTTGTCTGAGATGGAAGAGATCAAAACTTGGCTATGTTGATATATGTAACCTATTCTCTTATGATGCATGCTTCACTAAAATGGTAGTTCATGGCATTGCACTCACAAATTTGCTTTATGAAAACATACCCTATTTAGTGCTATATCATACCTTGTCATACTTGTTCCAAAAACATGGGTTGCTTGCGAGTGCACTCAAAGTACTCATTGGCTTGCCAGTGGTTATTTAATTGGCTAGGCATGGAAGAGCAGGAATTTGAAGAAGAGTTCTTTGGAGACGAACATGCAAACTAGGACGCTTTCCCAGTCAGAATGCCTATAGATTAAGGCAGATGGCATGGGTTCTACTTATCTATGAAGACTTCCACTATTTGAGTTTATTTGCTGTTCTGCCCTTGAGGCTTTACCTATGTAAGACTTGACCATAACGGTCATAATTTGTGTAAGACGGTATGTATGGATGTAAGACTCTTGCTATTCAGCTTCTGTGTGTTCATTGAGCATTGATCTCTCGGATCACTGTACACGTGCATTCGGTGATCTCGACTCACAAGTCGGGGTCCCCACAATCATCTTGTGCCTTTGATCTTCATCTCCAAGGCACCGTCATGATCACCATCGTCACTGGCGCGACACCTTGATCTCCATCGTAGCATCGTTGTCGTCTCGCCAACTATTGCTTCTACGACTATCGCTACCGCTTAGTGATAAAGTAAAGCAATTACATGGCGATTGCATTTCATACAATAAAGCGACAACCATATGGCTCCTACCAGTTGTCGATAACTCTGTTACAAAACATGATCATGTCATACAATAAAATTTAGCATCATGTCTTGACCATATCACATCACAACATGCCCTACAAAAACAAGTTAGACATCCTCTACTTTGTTGTTGCAAGTTTTACATGGCTGCTACGAGCTGAGCAAGAACCGTTCTTACCTATGCATCAAAACCACAACGATATTTTGTCAAGTATGTGCTGTTTTAACCTTCACAAGGACCGGGCGTAGCCACACTCGATTCAACTAAAGTTGGAGAAACTGACACCCACCAGCCACTTGTGTGTGAAGCATGTCGGTAGAACCAGTCTCGCGTATGCATACGCGTAATGTTGGTCCGGGCCGCTTCATCCAACAATACCGCTGAATCAAAGTATGACATGCTGGTAAGCAGTATGACTAGTATCGCCCACAACTCACTTGTGTTCTACTCGTGCATATAACATATACGCATAAACCTGGCTCATGATGCCACTGTTGGGGAATGTAGTAATTTAAAAAAAATCCTACGCACACGCAAGATCGTGGTGATGCATAGCAACGAGAGGGGAGAGTGTGTCTACGTACCCTCGTAGACCGAAAGTGGAAGCGTTTATCAACGCGGTTGATGTAGTCGTACACCTTCATGATCCATCGCGATCTAGTACCGAACGTACGGCACCTCCGCGTTAAGCACACGTTCAACTCGATGACGTCCTCGCCTTCTTGATCCAGCAATACGGGCAAAGTAGTAGATGAGTTCTGGCAGCACGACGGCGTGGTGACGGTTGTTGATGAAGAACAATCTCTACAGGGCTTCGCCAAGCACTACAGAAACTAGACAGAGGATAAACTAGAGGGTCGGGGTTGTCGGCACACGACTTGGTGTATCTTGATGTGTCTTGGGTGCTAGCCCTGCCCCTCTATATATATGTTGAGACTTGGGGTCGAAACTTGGAGTAAAAGCCTCCACAAAGTCGGTTTCACCCGAAAGGCAAGAGTCCTTCTCGGACTCCAGGGCCTGACGCCAGGGTTCCCAGTGTCTGGACCCAGATGCTAGGGACCCTGGTGTCTGGTCCCTCGACTCCGCAAAACTTCCTTTTACGCTTTTCAAAAACCTTGTGGGCTTTCCCCTTTGGCCCAAATAAAGTGTTCTCGTACCCAAACATTTCGGGAAACATTCGGAACCCTTTCCGGTGAATTCTGGAACCCTTCCGGAGGCCAAACACTATTATCCCATATATCAATCTTTATCTCCGAACCATTCCGGAGTTCCTCTTCATGTCCGTGATCATATCCGAGAATCCGAATAACATTTGGTCACCAACATACATAACTCATTCAATACTATATCATGAACAAACGTTAAGCGTGCGGACCCTACGGGTTCGAGAACTATGTACACATGACCGAGACATCTCTCCGGTCAATAACCAATAGCGGAACCTGGATGCCCATATTGGCTCCTACATATTCTACGAAGATCTTTATTGGTCGAACCGCATAACAACATACATTGTTCCCTTTGTCATCGGTATGTTTACTTGCCCGAGATTCGATCATCGGTATCATCATACCTAGTTTAATCTCGTTACCGGAAAGACTCATTACTCGTTCCGTAATGCACTATCTCGTAGCTAACTCATTAATTACATTACTTGCAAGGCTTATAGTGATGTGCATTACCGAGAGGGCCCCGAGATACCTCTCCGACACTCGGAGTGACAAATCCTAATCTCGATGTACGCCAACTCAACAAGTACCCCGGAGACACCTGTAGAGCACCTTTATGATCACCCAGTTACATTGTGACGTTTGGTAGCACACAAAGTGTTCCTCCGGTATTCGGGAGTTGCATAATCTCATAGTCATAGGAGCATGTATAAGTCATGAAGAAAGCAATAGCAGTAAAAACTAAACGATCAATTTGCTAAGCTAACAGATGGGTCAAGTCAATCACATCATTCACTAATGATGTGATCCCGTTAATCAAATGACAACTCATGTCTATGGCCAGGAAACTTAACCATCTTTGATTCAACGAGCTAGTCAAGTAGAGGCATACTAGTGACACTTTGTTTGTCTATGTATTCACACATGTACCAAGTTTCCGATTAATACAATTCTAGCATGAATAATAAACATTTATCATGATATAAGGAAATATAAATAACAACTTTATTATTGCCTCTAGGGCATATTTCCTTCAGTCTCCCACTTGCACTAGAGTCAATAATCTAGATTACACAGTAATGATTCTAACACCCACCGAGTCTTGGTGCTGATAATGTTTTGCTCGTGAGAGAGGCTTAGTCAACGGGTCTGCAAGATTCAGATCCATATGTATCTTGCAAATCTCTATGTCTCCCTCCTTGACTTGATCACGGATGGAATTGAAGCGTCTCTTAATGTGCTTGGTTCTCTTGTGAAATATGGATTCCTTTGCCATGGCAATTGCACCAGTATTGTCACAAAAGATTTTCATTGGACCCGATGCACTATGCCACCTATATCAGATATGAACTCCTTCATCTAGACTCCTTCATTTGCTGCTTCCAAAGCAGCTATGTACTCCGTTTCATGCGGAGATCCTACCACGACACTTTGCTTGGAACTACACCAACCGACAGCTCCACCGTTCAATAAAATCACATATCCGGTTTGTGACTTAGAGTCATCTGGATCAGTGTCAAAGCTTGCATCGACGTAACCATTTACGACGAGCTCTTTGTCACCTCCATATACGAGAAACATATCCTTATTCCTTTTCAGGTATTTCGGGATGTTCTTGACCGCTGTCCAGTGATCCACTCCTGGATTACTTTGGTACCTCCCCGCTAAACTAATAGCAAGGCACACATCAGGTATGGTACACAACATTGCATACATTATAGAGCCTATGGCTGAAGCATAGGGAACACCTTTCATTTTCTATCTATCTTCTGCAGTGGCTGGGCAATGAGTCTTACTCAACTTCACACCTTGTAACACAGGCAAGAACCCTTTCTTCGACTAATCCATTTTGAACTTCTTCAAAACTTTATCAAGGTATGTGCTTTGTGAAAGTCCAATTAAACGTCGTGATCTATCTCTATAGATCTTGATGCCTAATATATAAGCAGCTTCACCGAGGTCTTTCATTGAAAAATTCTTATTCAATTATCCTTTTATGCTATCCAAAAATTCTAAATCATTTCCAATCAATAATCTGTCATCCACATATAATATCAGAAGTGCTGCAGAGCTCCCACTCACTTTCTTGTAAATACAGGCTTCTCCAAAAGTATGTACAAAACCATATGCTTTGATCACCTCATCAAAGCGTATATTCCAACTCCGAGATGCTTGCACCAGACCATAGATGGATCGCTGGAGCTTGCACACTTTGTTAGCACCTTTAGGATCGACAAAACCTTTTGGTTGCATCATATACAACTCTTCTTTGAGGTATCCATTAAGGAATGCAGTTTTGACATCCATTTGCCAAATTTCATAATCATAAAATGCGGCAATTGCTAACAAGATTCGGACAGACTTAAGCATCGCTACGGGTGAGAAAGTCTCATTGTAGTCAACTCCTTGAACTTGTCGAAAACGTTTCGCAACAAGTCGAACTTTGTAGACAGTAACATTACCGTCGGCGTCGGTCTTCCTCTTGAAGATCCATTTATTTTTAATGGCTTGCCGATCATCGGGAAAGTCAACCAAAGTCCATACTTTGTTCTCATACATGGATCTCATCTCAGATTTCATGGCCTCAAGCCATTTTGCAAAATCTGGACTCATCATCGCTTCCTCATAGTTCGTAGGTTCATCATGGTCTAGTAACATGACTTCCAGAACTGGGTTGCCATACCACTTTGGTGCAGAACGTACTCTGGTTGACCTATGAGTTTCAGTAGTAACTGAAGGAAATATGCCCTAGAGGCAATAATAAATTTATTATTTATTTCCTTATATCATGATAAATGTTTATTATTCATGCTACAATTGTATTAACTGGAAACTTAGTACATGTGTGAATACATAGACAAAATAGAGTGTCCCTAGTATGCCTCTACTAGACTAGCTCATTGATCAAAGATGGTTGTGTTTCCTAGCCATAGACATGAGTTGTCACTTGATCAACGAGATCACATCATTAGGATAATGATGTGATGGACAAGACCCATTTGTTAGCTTAGCAACTTGATCGTTTAGTTTCACTGCTATTGCTTTCTTCATGACTTATACATGTTCCTATGACTATGAGATTATGCAACTCCCGAATACCGGAGGAACACCTTGTGTGCTATCAAACATCACAACGTAACTGGGTGATTATAAAGATGCTCTACAGGTGTCTCCGAAGATGTTTTTGGTGTTGGCATAGATCGAGAATAGGATTTGTGATACGTCCATTTTGAATCATGCTTATATGTTGATATTTATTGCATTATGGGCTGTTATTACTTGTTATGTCACAATACTTATGCCTTTTCTCTCTTATTTTACAAGGTTTACATGAAGAGGGAGAATGCCGGCAACTGGAATTCTGGGCTGGAAAAGGAGCAAACTCTGGAAACCTATTCTGCACAACTCCAAAAGCCCCAAAACTCAACAGAACATAGTTTCGGAAAATATAAAAATTATCTGGCGAAAGAAATCCACGAGGGGGCCCACCAGCCGTCCACGAGGGTGGGAGGCGCGCCCCCCTTCCTAGGGCGCGCCCCCTGCCTCGTGGGCCAGCCGGAAGGCCCCCGATGCCCATCTTCTCCTATATCAGGTGTTTTGACCTGAAAAAAAATCAGAAGGAGGCTTTCCGGACCAGACGCCACTGTCTCGAGGCGGAACCGAGGCGAAAACCAATCTAGGGCTCCGGCAGAGCTGTTCTGCCGGGGATACTTCCCTCCGGGAGGGGGAAATCGTCACCTCCGTCATCACCAACAACTCTCCCATCTTGGGGAGGGCTATCTTCAACAACATCTTCACCAGCACCATCTCCTCTCAAACCCTAGTTCATCTCTTGTATCCAATCTTTGTACCCAAACTTCAGATTGGTACCTGTGGGTTGCTAGTAGTGTTGATTACTCCTTGTAGTTGATGCTAGTTGGTTTATTTGGTGGAAGATCATATGTTCAGATCCATTATGCATATTAATATCCCTCTGATCATGAACAATATTATGTCTTGTGAGTAGTTAGTTTGGTTCCTGAGGACATGGGAGAAGTCTTGCTATCAGTAGTCATGTGAATTTGGTCTTCGTTCGATATTTTGATGAGATGTATGTTGTCTCTCCTCTAGTGGTGTCATGTGAACGTCGACTACATGACACTTCACCATTATTTGGGCCTAGAGGAAGGCATTGGGAAGTAATAAGTAGATGATGGGTTGCTAGAGTGACAGAAGCTTAAACCCTAGTTTATGCGTTGCTTCGTAAGGGGCTGATTTGGATCCATATGTTTCAGGCTATGGTTAGGTTTACCTTAATACTTATTTTGTAGTTGCGGATGCTTGCATTAGAGGTTAATCATAAGTGGGAGGCTTGTCCAAGTAAGGGCAACACCCAAGCACCGGTCCACCCACATACCAAATTATCAAAGTACCGAACGCGAATCAGACGATCGTGATGAAAACTAGGTTGACGATAATTCCCATGTGTCCTCGGGAGCGTTTTACTTTATATAAGAGTTTGTCCAGGCTTGTCCTTTGCTACAAAAAGGATTGGGCATGTGATTGGTCCATCCCAAAGGTGGAGGACATCATTAACACCGGTCCAGAATGGTTGTTCTCACTTTTGGAGCCTCTCTCTAATGATACACGTATGATCATCCTCATGACCATGTGGCGGGTGTGGTTTGTGCGGAATGAAATCACTCATGGCAAGTCCCCACCCCCAACAGAAGCTTCATGCAGATTTCTACAAGGCTACATTAATTCATTGTTATGCATCCACCAATGGCCCCAAGGTGACATTGAGAAAGGGAAGATGGTTGTCCAGGTTGGCGCTTTGGCGCCACAACAGCGTGTACAACCGAAGGTGGAAGTGGGATGGACGTTACCTCCAGCCGGATGGACAAAGTTGAATGTTGACGGTAGCTACGTACCGGCAACGGGAGCAACTGGAGGAGGTATGGTCTTGCGGTCAGATCAAGGTGATATCATCTTCACTGCCTGTAGGGAAAACCGCACATGCGATAATGCCCTGGAAGCCGAATTAGCTGCTTGTAGGGAGGGGATTGAACTGGCCCTACACCGCACTGACCTGCCCATTCTTATTGAGATGGATAGTGTGGAAGCGTTGAACATGCTAAACTCTTCATCAAGGGACCGGTCGAGGCACAGCGTGCTTGTTGAGGAGATCAAGAGATTGAAAGATGCTGAAGCTAGGGAGATCTCCATTACCTCTATTAGTCGATCGCAAAATAAAGTTAGCCATGTACTTGCGGCGTACGGTAGGAGCACCCCACGCACGGCGGTATGGCTGGGTTCAGCTACTCGTGACATTGTAAACTTGGTTCTGGCAGATTTGCCTCCTTGAGTAATAGAAATTTTCCTTTACCCCGCAAAAAAAAAGGATTGGGCCACCTTGCTGCACCTTATTTACTTTTACCTTTTGTCACTTGCTACCAATTACCCTATCACAAAACAATCTGTTACCTATAATTTCAGTGCTTGCAGAAAATACCTTACCGAAAACTGCCTATCATTTCCTTCTGCTCCTCGTTGGGTTCGACACTCTTACTTATCGAAAGGACTACGATAGATCCCCTACACTTGTGGGTCATCAAGACTCTTTTCTGGCGCTGTTGCCGGGGAGTGAAGCGCCTTTGGTAAGTGGAATTTGGTAAGGAAAAATTTATATAGTGTGCTGAAATTTATTGTCACTTGTTACTATGGCTCAAAATCCTTTGAGGGGTCTTGTTCGGGGTATCTTCACCCCAAACAGAAGAGCAAAGAGTTGCCCCTCAACCTACTGCACCTATTGAAAATGTTTGCTTTGAGATTCCTTCGGGTATGATAGAGAAACTACTTGAAAATCCTTTTACAGGAGACGGAACACTGCATCCCGACTTACACGTAATCTATGTGGATGAAGTTTGTCGATTGTTTAAGCTTGCAGGTATGCCCGAGGATGTTATCAAGAAGAAGATCTTCTCTTTATCTTTGAAGGGAGATGCATTGACATGGTTTAGGCTATGCGATGATATGGGATCATGGAACTATAATCGTCTGAAGTTGGAATTTCATCAGAAGTTCTACCCTATGCACCAGGTTCATCATGATCGTAAGTATATTTATAATTTCTGGCCTCGCGAAGGAGAAAGCATTGCTCAAGCTTGGGGGAGGCTTAAGTCAATGTTATATTCATGCCCCAATCACGAGCTCTCAAGAGAAATATCATTCAAATTTTTTATGCTCGGCTTTCTCATAATAATCACTCCATGCTCGATACTTCTTGTTCTGGCTCTTATATGATGAAGACTATTGACTTCAAATGGGATTTATTGGAAAGTATTAAATGCAACTCTGAAGATTGGGATCTTGACGAAGGTAAGGAGTCATGTATGACCCCTAAGTTTGATTGTGTTAAAGATTTTATGGATACCGATGTTTTCCGTGAGTTTAGCACTAAATATGGACTTGACTCTGAGATAGTAGCTTCTTTCTGTGAATCTTTTGCTACTCATGTTGATCTCCCTAAGGAGAAGTGGTTTAAATACCATTCCCCTATTGAAGTAAAAGTAGTTGAACCTATTAAAGTTGAAGAAAGGACTATCACTTATAATGTTGATCCTGTTATACCTACTGCTTATATTGAGAAACCACCTTTCCCTGTTAGGATAAAGGATCATGCTTAAGTTTCAACTGTAGTCCGTAAGAGTAATACTAGAACACCTACACCCTCTGAGCAAATTAAAGTTGAACCTAGTGTTGCTATGATTAAAGATCTCTTGGTAGAAGATTTAGATGGACATGTTATTTACCTCCAAGAAGACTCTGCTAGAACAGCTAAACCCAATGCTAGGAATAAACATAAACCTGTTGTAGGTTTGCCTGTTATCTCTGTTAAGATAGGAGATCATTGTTATCATGGTTTATGTGACATAGGTGCTAGTGCGGGTATTATCCCTCTTGATTTATATAACGAAATTATGCGCGATATTGCAACTGTTGAGCTAGAAGGGATTGATGTTACTATTAAGCTTGCTAATAGAGATACTATTTCACCAGTTGGGATTGTTAGAGATATTGAAGTCTTGTGTGGAATGGTCAAATACCCTGCTGATTTTCTTGTTCTTAGTTCCCCACAAGATGCATTCTGTCCCATTATATTTGGTAGACCCTTCTTGAATACTGTTAATGCCAAGATAGACTGCGTGAAAGATATTGTTACTGTTGGATTAGGGGATGTGTCTCATGATTTTAACTTCGTTAAATTCCGTAGACAACTAATACGTCTCCAACGTATCTATAATTTTTGATTGTTCCATGCTATTATTTATGAAGTCTTGGATGTTTAATGGGCTTTATCATTCACTTTTATATGATTTTTGATTTATGATGTCTTGAATAGATCGATCAAAAAGAATAACTTTGAGGTGGTTTCGTACCCTATCATAATATCTTCGTTTGTTCTCCGCTATTAGTTACTTTGGAGTGACTCTTTGTTGCATGTTGAGGGCTAGTAATATGATCCAATTGTGTTACCCTTGTTGAGAGAACTTGCATTAGTGAAAGTATGAACCCTAGGCCTTGTCTACTATCATTGCAACACCGTTTATGCTCACGTTTACCACTTGCTACCTTGCTGTTTTTATATTTTCCTATTACAAAAACCTACATCTACCATCCATATTGCACTTGTATCACCATCTCTTCGCCGAACTAGTGCGCCTATACAATTTACCATAGTATTGGGTGTGTTGGGGACACAAGAGACTCTTTGTTATTTGGTTGCAGGGTTGCTTGAGAGAGACCATCTTCATCATACGCCTCCCACGGATTAATAAACCTTAGGTCATCCACTTGAGGGAAATTTGCTACTGTCCTACAAACCTCTACACTTGGAGGCCCAACAACGTCTACAAGAAGAAGGTTGTGTAGTAGACATCAAGCTCTTTTCTGGCGCCGTTGCCGAGGAGGTTAGTGCTTGAAGGTATATCTTTAGATCTTGTAATCGAATCTTTTAGTTTCTTGTTTTATGACTAGTTTCATTTATAAAAGAAAACTACCAACAAATAGAATTAAGGCTACCTCATATGATTCATCTTTTTAATATCTTTCGTGAAAATGATGGAAAGGAAAATTGTGCTCAAGTGCTAGAAGAAGAATTACATAGAATGTTTGGCATAAAATATGTGCATGATGAGCATGATTGCAATGTTGTTAGTATGAATTCTTTGAATACCCATGATGCTAATGATATGCAAAGCCACAAGCTTGGGGATGCTATGTTTTATGAAGATGATATTTTTAGTCCCCCAAGTCTTGATGAGCAAATTTATTATGATGAAAGCATGCCTCCTATTTATGATGATTATATTGATGAAAGTGGATTTGGAGAGGTTATGAATTTATTTAGTGATGAATCCACTATTTCGGAAGAGGTTCCAACTGATTATGAGAACAAAGTTGCTATCTGTTGGGGAACGTAGTATTTTAAAATTTTCCTACGATCACGCAAGATCTATCTACCAGATGCATAGCAATGAGAGGGAAGAGTGTGTCTACGTACCCTCGTAGACCGGAAGCGGAAGCGTCAAGTGACGCGGTTGATGTAGTCGAACTTCTTCGCGATTCAACCGATCAAGCACCGAACGTACGGCACCTCCGCGTTCAGCACACGTTCAGCTTGATGACGTCCCATGAGCTCTTGATCCAGTTGAGCTTCACGGGAGAGTTTCGTCAGCACGACGGCGTGGTGACGGATATGATGTATCTACCGGCGTAGGGCTTCGCCTAAGCACTGCGACGGTATGACCGAGGTGTGTTTCTGTGGAGGAGGGCACCGTACACGGCTGGAACAATTCAACTTGTCTGTCTTTGGGTGCCCCCCTGCCCCCGTATATAAAGGAGCAAGGGAGGAGGGCCGGCCGGCCTCCTATGGTGCGGCTAGGGCAATCCTACTAGGAATAGGATTCCTATTCCTAGTAGGAGTCCACCAAGAAGGAAGAGAGGGAAAGGAAAAGAGGGAGAGGTGGCGCCCCCCCAATCCTAGTCCAACTAGGATCCTTAGGTGGGGCGCCGGCCAGCCTCTATGGGCTGCCTCTCTCCTTTCCTCAAGGCCCACTATGGACCATCCCCCCTCGTAGGGGGTTCCGGTAACCTCCTCCGGCAATCCAGTTAAATCCGAAACTTTTCCGGAACACTTCCGGTGTCTGAATATAGTCGTCCAATATATCAATCTTTATGTCTCGGACATTCCGAGACTCCTCGTCATGTCCGTGATCTCATCCGGGACTCCGAACTACCTTCGGTAGATCAAAACTCATAAACTCATAATACCGATCGTCATCAAACGTTAAGCGTGCGGACCCTACGGGTTCGAGAACTATGTAGACATGACCGAGACTCATCTCCGGTCAATAACCAATAGCGGAACCTGGATGTTCATATTGGCTCCTACATATTCTATGAAGATCTTTTATCGGTCAAAACCGCATAACAACATACGTTGTTCCTTTTGTCATCGGTATGATACTTGTCCGAGATTCGATCGTCGGTATCTCCATACCTAGTTCAATCTCGTTACCGGCAAGTCTCTTTACTCGTTCCATAACACATCATCTCGTGACTAACTCATTAGTCTTTTGCTTGCAAGGCTTATTGTGATGTGTGTTACCGAGAGGGCCCAGAGATACCTCTCCGAAACTCGGAGTGACAAATCCTAATCTTGATCTATGCCAACACCACGAATACTTTCGGAGACACCTGTAGAGCATCTTTATGATCACCCAGTTACGTTGTGACGTTTGATAGCACACAAGGTGATCCTACGGTATTCGGGAGTTGCATAATCTCATTGTCATAGGAACATGTATTAGTCATGAAGAAAGCAATAGCAGTAAAACTAAACGATCATAGTGCTATGCTAACGGATGGGTCTTGTCCATCACATCATTCTCCTAATGATGTGATCCCGTTGATCAAATGACAACTCATGTCTATGGCTAGGAAACATAACCATCTTTGATCAACGAGCTAGTCTAGTAGAGGCATACTAGGGACATACTGTTTTGTCTATGTATCCACACATGTACTAAGTTTCCGGTTAATACAATTGTAGCATGAATAAAAGACATTTATCATGATATACGGAAATACAAATAACATCTTTATTATTGCCTCTAGGGCATATTTCCTTCAGTCTCCCACTTGCACTAGAGTCAATAATCTAGCTCACATCGCCATGTGATTTAATACCGATAGTTCACATCGTTATGTGAATAACACCCATAGTTCACATCGCCATGTGACCAATACCCAAAGGGTTTACTAGAGTCAGTAATCTAGTTCACATCGCTATGTGATCAATACCCAAGAGTAATAAGGTGTGATCATGTTTTGCTTGTGAGAGAAGTTTAGTCAACGGGTCTGTCACATTCAGATCCGTATGTATTTCGCAAATTTCTATGTCTACAATGCTCTGCATGGAGCTACTCTAGCTAATTGCTCCCACTTTCAATACGCATCCAGATTGATACTTAGAGTCATCTGGATTTAGTGTCAAAGCTTGCATCGGCGTAACCCTTTACGACGAACTCTTTATTACCTCCATAATCGAGAAACATTTCCTTAGTCATCCAGTTACTAAGGATAATTTTGACCGTTGTACAGTGATCTACTCCTGGATCACTATTGTACCCCCTTGACGAACTCATGGCAAGGTACACAACATGTTTGGTACACAGCATGGCATACTTTATAAAACCTATGGCTGAGGCATAGGGAATGACTTTCATTCTCTCTATATTTTTCTGCCGTGGTCTGGCTTTGAGTCTTACTCAACTTCACACCTTACAAGTCAGGCAAGAACTCCTTCTTTGACTGATCCATTTTGAACTACTTCAAAATCTTATCAAGGTATGTACTCATCGAAAGTCTTATCAAGCGTCTTGATCTATCTCTATAGATCTTGATGCCCAATATGTAAGCAACTTCACCAATGTCTTTCTTTGAAAAACTCCTTTCAAACACTCCTTTATGCTTTCCAGAAAATTCTGCATCATTTCCAATCGACAATATGTCATTCACATATACTTATCAGAAAGGTTGTAGTGCTCCCACTCACTTCTTGTAAATACAGGCTTCACCGCAAGTCTGTATAAATCTATATGCTTTGATCAACTTATCAAAGCGTATATTCCAACTCCGAGATGCTTGCACCAGTCCATAGATGGATCACTGGAGCTTGCACATTTTATTAGCACCTTTAGGATTGACAAAACCTTCTGGTTGCATCATATACAAGTCTTCTTTAATAAATCCATTAAAGAATGTAGTTTTGTTATCCATTTGCCAGATTTCATAAAATGCGGCAATTACTAACATGATTCGGACAGACTTAAGCATCGCTACGGGTGAGAAAGTCTCATCGTAGTCAACTCCTTAAACTTGTCAAAACCCTTTCGCAACAAGTCGAGCTTTGTAAACAGTAACATTACCGTCAGCGTCAGTCTTCCTCTTAAAAATCCATTTATTTTCGATGGCTTGCCGATCATCGGGCAAGTCAACCAAAGTCCACACTTTGTTCTCATACATGGATCCCATCTCAGATTTCATGGCCTCAAGCCATTTTGCGAAATCTGGGCTCATCATCGCTTCTTCATAGTTCGTAGGTTCATCATGGTCTAGTAACATGACTTCCAGAACTGGGTTGCCGTACCACTCTGGTGCGGAACGAACTCTGGTTGATCTACGACGTTCAGCAGAAACTTGATCCGAAGTTTCATGATCATCATCATTAGCTTCCTCACTGATTGGTGTAGGAATCACTGGAACAATTTTCTGTGATGTACTACTTTCCAATTCAGGAGAAGGTACAATTACCTCATCAAGTTCTACTTTCCTCCCACTCACTTCTTTCGAGAGAAACTCCTTCTCTAGAAAGGATCCACTCTTAGCAACAAAGACCTTTGCCTTCGGATCTGTGATAGAAGGTGTACCCAACAGTTTCCTTTTGGGTATCCTATGAAGATTTACTTCTCCGATTTGGGTTCGAGCTTATCATGTTGAAACTTTTTCACATAAGCTTCGCAGTCCCAAACTTAAAGAAATGACAGCTTAGGTTTCTCGTCAAAATACAGTTCATACGGTGTCATCTCCACGGATTTAGATGGTACCCTATTTAACGTGAATGTAGCTGTCTCTAATGCATAACCCCAAAAGCGATAGTGGTAGATTGGTAAGAGACATCATCGATCGCACCATATCTAATAAAGTACGGTTATGACGTTCGGACACATCATTACACTATGGTGTTCCAGGTGGCGTGAGTAGTGAAACTATTTCACATTGTTTTTACTGAAGGCCAAACTCGCTAACTCAAATATTTTACCTCTACGATCATATCGTAGAAACTCTTATTTTCTTGTTACGATGACTCTCCACTTCACTCTGAAATTCTTTGAACTTTTCAAATGTTTCAGACTTGTGCTTCATTAAGTAGATATACCCATATCTGCTCAAATCATCAGTGAAGGTCAGAAAATAATGATACCCGCCGCGAGCTTCAACACTCATTGGTCCGCATACATCAGTATGTATGATTTCCAACAACTCTGTTGCTCGCTCCAGAGTTCCGGAGAACGGAGTTTTAGTCATCTTGCCCATGAGGCATGGTTCGCAAGCATCAAGTGATTCATAATCAAGTGATTCCGAAAGTCCATCACTATGGAGTTTCTTCATGCGCTTTACACCAATATGACCTAAACGGCAGTGCCACAAATAAGTTGCACTATCATTATTAACCTTGCATCTTTTGGCTTCAATATTATGAATATGTGTATCACACGATCGAGATCCAACAAACCATTTTCATTGGGTGTATGACCATAGAAGGTTTTATTCATGTAAACAGAACAACAATTATTCTCTAACTTACATGAATAACCGTATTGCAATAAACATGATCAAATCATATTCATTCTCAACACAAACACCAAATAACACTTATTTAGGTTCAACACTAATCCCGAAAGTTTAGGGAGTGTGCGATGATGATCATATCAATCTTGGAACTACTTCCAATACACATCGTCACTTCATCCTTTAACTAGTTTCTGTTCATTATGCAACTCCCATTTTGAGTTACTACTCTTTAGCAACTGAACCAGTATCAAATACTGAGGGGTTGCTATGAACACTAGTAAAATACACATCAATAATCTGTATATCAAATATACCTTTGTTCACTTTGCCATTCTTCTTATCCGCCAAATATCTAGGGCAGTTCTACTTCCAGTGAACATTTCCTTTGCAGTAGAAGTACTTAGTTTCAGGCTTGAGTTTAGCTTTGGGTTTCTTCATGGGAGTGACAACTTGCTTGTCATTCTTCTTGAAGTTCCCCTTCTATCCCTTTGCCCTTTACTTGAAACAAGTGGTCTTGTTAACCATCAACACTTGATGCTTTTTCTTGATTTCTACCTTCGCCGATTTCAGCATCGCAAAGAGCTTGGGAATTACTTTTGTCATCCCTTGCATATTATAGTTCATCAAGAAGTTCTTCTAACTTGGTGATAGTGACTAGAGAACTTCGTCAATTACTATCTTATCTGGAAGATTAACTCCCACTTGATTCAAGCAATTGTAGTACCCAGACAATCTGAGCACATGCTCACTGGTTGAGCTATTCTCCTCCATCTTGTAGGCAAAGTACTGTCAGAGGTCTCATACCTCTCGACACGGGCATGAGTATGAGATACTAATTTCAACTCTTGGAACATCTTATATGCTCCGTGGCGTTCAAAACGTTTTTGAAGTCCCGGTTCTAAGCCGTAAAGCATGGTGCACTTAAACTATCAAGTAGTCATCATACCGAGCTTTTGTCAAAACGTTCATAACGTCTACATCTGCTCCTGCAATAGGTCTGTCACCTAGCGGTGCATCAAGGACAT
Organism: Secale cereale; assembly: GCA_902687465.1. Lineage (NCBI taxonomy): Eukaryota > Viridiplantae > Streptophyta > Magnoliopsida > Poales > Poaceae > Secale > Secale cereale. Next base: position 43,918,078 of record LR738709.1, on the reverse strand, counting down.
AATTCTTCTGTGCAGCAATGAGGATAATCCTCAGATCACGAAACAATTCCGCATTATTGCTACTAACATCTTTCAACTTAGTTTTTCTCTAGGAACATATACAAGATAAACATGGGGCAACATCGCGAGCTATTGATCTATAACATAGATATGCTAATACTACCAGGACTAAGTTCATGATAAATTAAAGTTCAATTTAATCATATTAATTAAAGAACTCCCACTTAGATAGACATCCCTCCGGTCATCTAAATGATCACGTGATCCAAATCAACTAAACCATGTCCGATCATCACGTGAGATGGTGTAGTTTCAATGGTGAACATCTTATGTTGATCATATCTACTATATGATTCACGCTCGACCTTTCGGTCTCCAGTGTTCCGAAGCCATATCTGCATATGCTAGGCTCGTCAAGTTTAACCCGAGTATTCCGCGTGTGTAAAACTGGCTTACACCCGTTGTATTTGAACGTAGAGCTTATCACACCCGATCATCACGTGGTGTCTCGGCACGACGAACTTTCGCAACGGTGCATACTCAGGGAGAACACTTATACCTTGAAATTTAGTGAGGGATCATCTTATAATGCTACCGTCGTTCTAAGCAAAATAAGAAGCATAATAAGATAAACATCACATGCAATCAAAATATGTGACATGATATGGCCATCATCATCTTGTGCTTTTGATCTCCATCTCCAAAGCACCGTCATGATCACCTTCGTCACCGGCGCGACACCTTGATCTCCATCGTAGCATCGTTGTTGTCTCGCCAACTATTGCTTCTACGACTATCGCTACCGCTTAGTGATAAAGTAAAGCTATTACGTGGCGATTGCATTTCATACAATAAAGCGACAACCATATGGCTCCTGCCAGTTGCCGATAACAATACAAAACATGATCATCTCATACAAAACCGTATAACTCATCATGTCTTGACCATATCACATCACAACATGCCCTGCAAAAACAAGTTAGACGTCCTCTACTTTGTTGTTGCAAGTTTTACGTGGCTGCTACGGGCTTAGCAAGAACCGTTCTTACCTACGCACACAAAACCACAACGATGTTTCGTCAAGTATGTGCTGTTTTAACCTTCACAAGGACCGGGCGTAGCCACACTTGATTCAGCTAAAGTGAGAGAGACAGACACCCGCCAGTCACCTTTAAGCAACGAGTGCTCGTAACGGTGAAACCAGTCTCGCGTAAGCGTACGCGTAATGTCGGTCCGGGCCGCTTCATCTCACAATACCGCCGAAGCAAAGTATGACATGCTGGTAAGCAGTATGACTAGTATCGCCCACAACTCATTGTGTTCTACTCGTGCATATCATCTACATATAGACCTGGCTCATGATGCCACTGTTGGGGAACGTAGTATTTTAAAATTTTCCTACGATCACGCAAGATCTATCTACCAGATGCATAGCAACGAGAGGGAAGAGTGTGTCTACGTACCCTCGTAGACCGGAAGCGGAAGCGTCAAGTGACGCGGTTGATGTAGTCGAACTTCTTCGCGATTCAACCGATCAAGCACCAAACGTACGGCACCTCCGCGTTCAGCACACGTTCAGCTTGATGACGTCCCATGAGCTCTTGATCCAGTTGAGCTTCACGGGAGAGTTTCGTCAGCACGACGGCGTGGTGACGGATATGATGTATCTACCGGTGTAGGGCTTCGCCTAAGCACTGCGACGGTATGACCGAGGTGTGTTTCTGTGGAGGGGGGCACCGTACACGGCTGGAACAATTCAACTTGTCTGTCTTTGGGTGCCCCCCTGCCCCCGTATATAAAGGAGCAAGGGAGGAGGGCCGGCCGGCCTCCTATGGTGCGGCTAGGGCAATCCTACTAGGAATAGGATTGCAATCCTATTCCTAGTAGGAGTCCACCAAGAAGGAAGAGAGGGAAAGGAAAAGAGGGAGAGGTGGCGCCCCCCCAATCCTAGTCCAACTAGGATCCCTAGGTGGGGCGCCGGCCAGCCTCTATGGGCTGCCTCTCTCCTTTCCTCAAGGCCCACTATGGACCATCCCCCCTCGTAGGGGGTTCCGGTAACCTCCTCCGGCAATCCAGTTAAATCCGAAACTTTTCCGGAACACTTCCGGTGTCCGAATATAGTCGTCCAATATATCAATCTTTATGTCTCGGACATTCCGAGACTCCTCGTCATGTCTGTGATCCCATCCGGGACTCCGAACTACCTTCGGTACATCAAAACTCATAAACTCATAATACCGATCGTCATCAAACGTTAAGCGTGCGGACCCTACGGGTTCGAGAACTATGTAGACATGACCAAGACTCATCTCCGGTCAATAACCAATAGCGGAACCTGGATGTTCATATTGGCTCCTACATATTCTACGAAGATCTTTTATCAGTCAAAACCGCATAACAACATACGTTGTTCCTTTTGTCATCGGTATGTTACTTGTCCGAGATTCGATCGTCGGTATCTCCATACCTAGTTCAATCTCGTTACCGGCAAGTCTCTTTACTCGTTCCGTAACACATCATCTCGTGACTAACTCATTAGTCTTTTGCTTGCAAGGCTTATTGTGATGTGTGTTACCGAGAGGGCCCAGAGATACCTCTCCGACACTCGGAGTGACAAATCCTAATCTTGATCTATGCCAACACCACGAATACTTTCGGAGACACCTGTAGAGCATCTTTATGATCACCCAGTTACGTTGTGACGTTTGATAGCACACAAGGTGATCCTACGGTATTCGGGAGTTGCATAATCTCATAGTCATAGGAACATGTATTAGTCATGAAGAAAGCAATAGCAGTAAAACTAAACGATCATAGTGCTATGCTAACGGATGGGTCTTGTCCATCACATCATTCTCCTAATGATGTGATCCCGTTGATCAAATGACAACTCATGTCTATGGCTAGGAAACATAACCATCTTTGATCAATGAGCTAGTCTAGTAGAGGCATACTAGGGACATACTGTTTTGTCTATGTATCCACACATGTACTAAGTTTCCGGTTAATACAATTCTAGCATGAATAAAAGACATTTATCATGATATAAGGAAATACAAATAACATCTTTATTATTGCCTCTAGGGCATATTTCCTTCACTATCTATGATGATTATTATGATGACTTGTATGCTATTAAGAATAATGATAAACATGAAACTTGTCATCATGATTTTAGTTTTCAATTGGATTATGCTTCACATGATAGTTATTTTGTTGAGTTTTCTCCCACTACTATTGATGAGAAGAATTTTGCTTATGTGGAGAGTAGTAAAATTTCTATGCTAGTAGATCATGAAAAGAATGCTTTATGTGATGGTTATATTGTTCAATTCATTCATGATGCTACTGAAAATTATTATGAGGGAGGAACATATGCTTCTACATATTGCAATAATATCAAGTTTTCTCTCTATGTGTTGAAAATCTTGAAGCTATGCTTACTTTGCCTTCCTATGCTAGTTGATTATCGTTCACATAAGTTGTTTGCTTACAAAATCCCTATGCATAGGAAGTGGGTTAGACTTAAATGTGCTATTCATATGCTTCATGATGCTCCCGTTATGTTTCAATTCTTATCTTTTATGTGAGCATCATTATGCCTAGCTAGGGGCGTAAAACGATAGCACTTGTTGGGAGGCAACCAACTTTATTTTAGTTCCTTTGTTTTTAGTTCTGTTAGGGAATAAATATTGCATCTAGCCTCTGATTAGATGTGGTTTCATGTTTTGTTTAGTGTTTATGCCAAGCAGAACCTTTGGGAAGACTTGTGTGAAGTTTATGTGATCTTGCTGTGAAAAACAGAATCGTTAGCGCTGGCTAAAGTAGTCTTCAGATTTTACTGGAGCGTGCTATTTAGTTGATTATTTTTGTAGATGATTGGTAGACAAATTGCGCAAATTTACCAATTTAGTTTGAATTTTTTGGAGTTCCATAAGTAGGCGAAACCTGCAGATTACTACAGACTGTTCTGTTTTTGACAGATTCTGTTTTTCTTGTGTTCTTTGCTTATTTCAATGCATCTGTGAGTAGTATTGGGAAGTATGAACCATAGAGAAGTTGGAATACAGTAGGTTTAACACCAATATAAACAAAGAATGAATTCATTGCAGTACCTTTGAGTAGTGGTTTGCTTTCTTATACTAACGGAGCTCACGAGATTTTTGTCTAAGTTTTGTGTTGTGAAGTTTTCAAGTTTTTAGTATTGCTTTGATGGACTATGGAACAAAGAGTGGCAAGATCCTAAGATTGGGGATGCCCAAGGCACCCCAAGGTAAAATTAAAGGACAACCAAAAGCCTAATCTTGGGGATGCCCCGGGAAGGCATCCCCTCTTTCGTCTTCATCCATCGGTAACTATACTCGGAGCTATATTTTTATTCACCACATGATATGTGTTTTGCTTGGAGCGTCAATTTAGTTTATTTTGTTTTGCTTGTTGTTTGAATAATATCCCAAGATCTGAAGTTCTTAAATGTTATAGAGTCTTCACATAGTTACATAATTATTCAACTACTCATTGATCTTCACTTATATCTTTCGGAGTAGTTTGTTATTGCTCTAGTGTTTCACTTATATCTTTTAGAGCACGGCGGTGGTTTTATTTTGAAGAAATAGATGAACTCTCATGCTTCACTTATATCTATTTGAGAGTCTATTAAAACAGCATGGTAATGTGTTTAGGCTATAAAACTAGTCTTCACGTGATAGACATCCAATATCAATGTAGTAAAAACTTTCACACTAAGTGCATTGAATACGATGAGATGTTGGATGCTTGATAATTGTTTTGAGATATGAGGATAGTGATATTAGAGTCATGCTAGTGGAGTTATTATGAAATTGAGAAATGCTAGTGTTAAGGTTAGTGATTCCCGTAGCATGCACGTATGGTGAACCGTTGTGTGACTAAGTTGGAACATGAGGTATTTGTAAAGTGTCAACCTTTGTGTGGAGGTCGGGGGCGCGCGATGGTTAACTCCTACCAACCTCCACCCTAGGAGCATGCGTTGATTGCTTTGTTTTGATGACTTGTAGATTTTTGCAATAAGTATATGTGTTCTTATGACTAATGTTGAGTCCATGGATTATACGCATTCTCACTCTTCCACCATTGCTAGCCTCTCTTGTACCGCGCAAATTTCGCCGGTGCCATAAACTCACTATATATCCTTCCTCAAAACAGCCACCATATTGTTCCTCAAAACAACCACCATACCTACCTATCATGGCATTTTCATAGCCATTCCGAGATATATTGCCATGCAACTTTCCACCGTTCTATTTATATGACATGCATCATACTGTCATATTGCCATTGCATGATCATGTAGTTGACATCGTATTTGTGGCAAGGCCACCATGCATAATTTATTATACATGTCACTCTTGTTTCATTGCACATACCGGTACACCGCCGGAGGCATTCATATAGAGTCATACTTTGTTGTTGTAGTATCGAGTTGTAATTTCAAGTAATGAAAGTGTGATGATCATCATTATTAGAGCATTGTCCCATGGGAGGAAAGGCTAAATCTATAAAGCCCCTCTGCAAAAAAAGAAAAAAAAGAAAGGAAAGGCCAAAGAAAAAAAGAAAGGCCCCAAAAAAGGAAAAAAAGAAAAAAAAGAAAGAAAAAAAAGGGGAAAAGAAAAGGGACAATTGCTACTATCTTTTTTCCACACTTGTGCTTCAAAGTAGCACCATGTTCTTCATTGTAGAGAGTCTCATGTTTGGTCACTTTCATATACTAGTGGGAATTTTCGTTATAGAACTTGGCTTGTATATTCCAACGATGGGCTTCCTCAAACGCCCTAGGTCTTCGTGAGCAAGCAAGTTGGATGCACACCCACTAGTTTCTTTTGTTGAGCTTTCATTCATATTTAGCTCTAGTGCATCCGTTGCATGGCAATCCCTACCCACTCACATTGATATCTATTGATAGGCATCTCCATAGCCCGTTGATACGCCTAGTCGATGTGAGACTATCTCCCCTCTTTTTGTCTTCTCCACAACCACCTCTATTCCACCCATAATGCTATATACATGGCTCACGCTCATGTATTGCATGAAAGTTGAAAGGTTTGAAAAGATAGAGTATGAAAACAAATGCTTGGCTGAAATCCGGGTTGTGCATGATATGAATATTTTTGTGTGATAACGAGGGAGCATAGCCAACACTATATGATTTTGTAGGGATAACTTTCTTTAGCCATAGTATTTTGAGAAGACATGATTGCTTTGTTAGTATTGCTTGAAGTATTCTTATTTCTTATGTCAATATAGACTTTTATCTTGATTCTTTGAGATCTGAACATTCATGCCACAATTAAGAGAATTACATTGAAAAACTATATTGGTTAGCATTCCACATCAAAAATTCTTTCTTTATCATTTACCTACTCGAGGACGAGCAGGAATTAAGCTTGGGGATGCTTGATACGTCTCCAACGTATCTATAATTTTTGATTGTTCCATGCTATTATTTATGAAGTCTTGGATGTTTAATGGGCTTTATCATTCACTTTTATATGATTTTTGGGACCAACCTATTAACCAAGAGCCCAGTGCCAGTTTCTGTTTTTCTCCTGTTTTAGGGTTTTATAGAAAAGGAATATCAGACAGAGTCCAATTGACGAGCCAATTTTTTATGATTTTTTCTGGACCAAAAGAAGCCCCCGAAGCAAAAGAGGTGGGCCAGGAGAGCCACGGGCTGCTCTCAAGGGTGGAGGGCGCGCCCTGGGAAGGGGGGCGTGCCCCCCTATCTCGAGGACGACCCGTAGCTCCCCTTTACTTGGCCCCGACTCAAAAAATTCCTATAAATACTGGAACCTCCAGAAATTAACCTAGATCGGGAGTTCCGTCGCCGAAAGCCTCTGTAGCCATCGAAAACAAATCTAAACCCGTTCTGGCACCCTACCGGAGGGGGGAATCCCTCTCCGGTGGCTATCTTCATCATCCCGGCGCTCTCCATGACGAGGAAGGAGTAGTCCACCCTCGGGGCTGAGGGTATGTACCAGTAGCTATGTGTTTGATCTCTCTCTCGTGTTCTTGAGATGGCATGATCTTGATGTATCGCGAGCTTTGCTATTATAGTTGGATCTTATGATGCTTCTCCCCCTCTACTCTCTTGTAATGGATTGAGTTTTCCCTTTGAAGTTATCTTATAGGATTGAGTCTTTAAGGATTTGAGAACACTTGATGTATGTCTTGCACGTGCTTATCTGTGGTGACAATGGGATATCATGTGATCCACTTGATGTATGTTTTGGTGATCAACTTGCGGGTTCCGTGACCTTGGGAATCTATGCATAGGGGTTGGCACACGTTTTCATCTTGACTCTCCGGTAGAAACTTTGGGGCACTCTTTGAAGTTCTATGTGTTGGTTGAATAGATGTTTCTGAGATTGTGTGATGCATATCGTATAATCATGCCCACGGATACTTGAGGTGAAAATGGAGTATCTAGGTGACATTAGGGTTTTGATTGATTTGTGTCTTAAGGTGTTATTCTAGTACGAACTCTATGATAGATTGAACGTTACTACAGACTCTTGAATAGATCGATCAGAAAGAATAACTTTGAGGTGGTTTCGTACCCTACCATATTCTCTTCGTTTGTTCTCCGCTATTAGTTACTTTGGAGTGACTCTTTGTTGCATGTTAAGGGCTAGTAATATGATCCAATTATGTTATCCTTGTTGAGAGAACTTGCATTAGTGAAAGTATGAACCCTAGGCCTTGTCTACTATCATTGCAACACCGCTTATGCTCACGTTTACCACTTGCTACCTTGCTGTTTTTATATTTCCCTATTACAAAAACCAATATCTACCATCCATATTGCACTTGTATCACCATCTCTTCGCCGAACTAGTGCACCTATACAATTTACCATTGTATTGGGTGTGTTGGGGACACAAGAGACTCTTTGTTATTTGGTTGCAGGGTTGCTTGAGAGAGACCATCTTCATCCTACGCCTCCCACGGATTGATAAACCTTAGGTCATCCACTTGAGGGAAATTTGCTACTGTCCTACAAACCTCTGCACTTGGAGGCCTAACAACGTCTACAAGAATAAGGTTGTGTAGTAGACATCAACAACCCCTTGAAAAGGCACCACCCAGTAAGGATGAAATTATTGGCCTTGCTTCTATTGTCGTGCCACCTAATGATCCCTTAGAACAATACTTGTTAGACCATGAAAATGATATGCATATGAATGAGAGAAGGGAGATAGATGAAATATTCCTTACACAGGGACCCATACTGAAAAAACTTGCCTGTTGAAATCCTAGGGGATCCTCCTCCACCCAAGGGTGATCATGTGTTTGAACTTAAACCTTTGCCTGATAATCTTAAGTATGTTTATCTTGATGAAAAGAAGATATATCATGTTATTATTAGTGCTAACCTTTCAGAGAAGGAAGAAGAAAAACTATTGAAAACTCCGAAGAAGTACCGTGCTGCTATTGGATATACTCTGGATGATCTTAAGGGCATTAGTCCCACTATATGCCAACACAAGATAAAATTGGAAGAAAATGCTAAACCGGTTATTGATCATCAGCGACGGTTAAATCCTAAGATGAAAGAAGTGGTCAGAAAGGAAATACTAAAGCTTCTAGAGGCAGGTATTATCTATCCAGTTGCTGATAGCCAGTGGGTAAGTCATGTCCATTGTGTCCCTAAGAAAGAAGGTATGACTGTCGTTCCTAATGATAAAGATGAATTGATCCCGCAAAGAATAGTTACATGTTATAGGATGGTAATTGATTTCCGTAAGTTAAATAAAGCTACTAAGAAAGATCATTACCCCTTGCCATTTATCGATCAAATGCTAGAAAGGTTATCCAAACATACTCATTTCTGCTTTCTAGATGGTTATTCTGGTTTCTCTCAAATACCTGTGTCAAAAGGGGACCAAGAAAAGACCACTTTTACTTGTCCTTTCATTACCTTTGCTTATAGACGCATGCCTTTTGGTTTATGTAACGCACCTGCTACCTTTCAAAGATGCATGATGGCTATATTCTCTGACTTTTGTGAAAAGATTGTTGAGGTGTTCATGGATGATTTTTCCGTTTACGGAATTTCTTTTGATGATTGCTTAAGCAACCTTGATCGAGTTTTGCAGAGATGTGAAGACACTAACCTTGTCTTGAATTGGGAGAAGTGCCATTTTATGGTTAATGAAGGCATTGTCTTGGGGCATAAAATTTCTGAAAGAGGTACTGAAGTTGACAAAGCTAAAGTTGACGCTATTGAAAAGATGCCATGCCCTAAGGACATCAAAGGTATACGAAGTTTCCTTGGTCATGCCGGGTTTTATAGGAGGTTCATTAAGGACTTCTCCAAAATCTCCAGGCCTCTGACCAATCTCTTACAAAAAGATATTCCTTTTGTCTTTGATGATGATTGTCTAGAAGCATTTGAAATACTTAAGAAAGCATTGATCTCTGCACCTATTGTCCAGCCTCCTAACTGGAATTTACCCTTTGAGATTATGTGCGATGCTAGTGATTATGATGTAGGAGCTGTTCTAGGGCAAAGAGTTGATAAGAAATTGAATGTTATCCAGTATGCTAGTAAAACTCTAGATAGTGCCCAAAGAAATTATGCAACTACTGAGAAAGAATTTTTAGCAGTTGTATTTGCTTGTGATAAGTTTAGACCCTATATCGTTGATTCTAAAGTAACTATTCACAATGATCATGCTGCTATCAAATACCTCATGGAAAAGAAAGATGATAAGCCTAGACTTATTAGATGGGTTGTAACGACCCGGATTTAGCAACCCAAGTCTCTGTGCTTACTGTGCTATCCCTGGATCGTAGCTAGCACACACAGTAACAAGAATGAATATCAGTAAAACATACATCATTTTACTACAACGGTAGATCCAGAATTAAGCAAATACATACCATAGGCATAGCTCAATGCTGGCACATCATACAACGGAATAATACGTAGTCGCGAAGTTAGGGCTCCATCAACGCCACTGGGCTCGTTGAGTGTAGACCATAACCCTACCGTCTCTTAACCTGCTGAGATCTGCACATGACAGGTGCAGATAAGTACATGGAATGTACTCGCAAGTTGCAAAGGAAAGTTTTAACAGAATATGTATATATGCACGGTAAGTATTGGTGGAGGTTTCCTTTGCGTAAAGCCAATTTTGTCCTATACTAAATTTTGTAAACTTCTTTTGAAATAAATAGCTTTAGTATAAAAGGTAGGAGTGAGACTTTGGATAAACGCACCAAAGTTCATTCTCCGGTTTTAGTAAAACATTTATATAGTTGAAGTGAAACACAATCACTATGCTCAATCCTCAACCAACCCTTAAAACAGATGTTTAGAAAAGAGAGGGGAGATTCTTCTTCAGTCCAAGTCTTTAGTTGCTCAAATTGCCCGTAACCGGGGGCACGGCTAATCGATTAGGTTTAACCATCTGCAGAGGTCGTACACGTTCCCCACATGACACAACCAACCCCGTTTATCATTACACACTTGGGTGTATGAATAGGAGAAGATTGTGACAAAGCCTTTCCGTAACAGCCCCCTATACCTGACCAAGCCGCCCGCAACTTAGGCAATGAAAGCCCCTCTCCGATGGCGGTCCTGAGGTAAGGGTTTCCCGTTAGTACTGAGCTAAGCCAGAGCCCATAGTAGCATGTGGCTGTACTGGAAGCTACATCAAACTGTACTTGGAAGATCTCATTTCCCTGGACGGCGGTCCCCACCAAAACCTGTGTGCAAGACCCCAGTCGGGCGCATTCACTGCAAGACCCCGATGGGCGCAATCACTTGTAGACGCTCCCGTCAATACCATTCCGCCCAGAGAGAAGAAATAAAGTAATATATATTTTTTTGTTTTTCAAAAGTTTTCACAAAACGTTCCCTCAAAAGATGGCAAGTTTATTTGTTTAAAACTAGTTTGATTTTCAACCCACCCATTTATGCAAGCGCGGCCAAGCATGGTAGTAAGTCTTGAACCTAAGTGTCTAGCTAGTAATAATACTTTGCAAAACTTTTGTAAAACATGCATAGTATTAAATGTAAAGAGTTATGCATAATATAAAATATAGGTCAGGGCATGATCAAATTGCAACTTGCCTTTGGATTCTCGGTAACACAGTTCTACCTCCGCGTAGAATTCGCCGTCACACTCGTCGCAATCTAACGCCATAAAGTTACTTAAGTAAGACACTCCACACATCAAGCATCCATATAAAAAGTGCTCAAGCAAAACCATCCAACACACAAGTCATGCCAAACAACCCTAGCAAGAATATCCATATGATTCGAATTTACGCAATTTGTTCGGTTCTTGCGAATGGAATATAGTTCATGTTAGTAAAATAATTAATAATTTCTAACTCTAAATTTTTATGATGACAACAACTAACCAGAGAGGTTTTCTACACATCAATCTAATGGTTTTAACAATGAAATAAATTTTATTGTAATGAATTTATTAATCGATGACCAAAGAAAGTCAAAACTAGGGTATTGGGCTCGAACACTAACTAAAGCTTGCTGAATAATTGTTCAATGAGTGCTAGCAGATTGGTATGGTTCCAAAGGCAAATTTTTATATGTAAAAAATTTTCATATCAATTACAGAATAAAAGATATAGTAAAAATACTCATATTCTCATTTAAATCAAAACTAAATTTTAATCTGCGTAAAAGTGAGATTTCAAAATTTTAAAATAAACTAGAGGTCCGCAGCTACCCAGGGATATCTTATTTGTCAAATTTGGATAAGCGGTTTAAAAGATGTGATTTTTCGAAGTTGGGCTAAATTTCTGTAATAGAAACGGGAATAAGAAAAAGACTCGCCACGTGGCAGAATCTGGTAGGCCTGTACTGTTTCGTTTTTTTTTTAATTGGAAACAGAGAGGTGTCTCACCGGAGGTTCGCCGGAGCTTCACCGGAGTTGGAGATTATGGTCTCCGGCGGCAACGAGCAGCCGAACGGCGTAGAGGTCGAGGAGGCGGTCGCGACGGACATAGAGAGGTGCTCGGCCTATTCCTCTGGCGGCCGTGAGGAGCTGCCGGAGTTGCGCCAAACTTCGATTGATCACGTACTCGTGGACACAGCGTTCCGGCTGCGAATTAGGAAAGAAGAAGAGGCCAGGGAGGTGCTCCGTGAAGAAATAGATATAAAGGAAGGAACGTTAGGTCCTTGGTGTTACCGACGTCGTCGAAATCATGCGCGAACAGCTGCGGTTGTGGAAAACTCCGGTGAGGAATTCCTCAGACCACGGGGCGATTTTGAGAGGGCTTTCTGGGAAGGAAAACGAGTAATAGAGGGAGATTCTCAGGGCGCCTTTTATAGGTGCGAGGGGCGTACATACGAGGAGATCCAAGGCGAGCTTTGTGCGGCCATTAATGGCTATTTGTGCCTGAACGTTTCACGCATTAGTTCATCCAATTAAGGCAATAATGTTGGGTTTTAATTCCATGAATGGGTTACTTGAAACGTTCTCCACAGTTTTCGTGTTGACTCCGAAGTGAAACGGGCAAGGAATTAAGTGGGAGGAGGGGAGGAAGAGATGAGAAGCCATGGTTGTTCATGTTCTGTTCCTGCTCCAGAATGAAAGTGCAGAGGAAGGAGACGAGCACGTGCGCCTGGGCTTGAGGTGTGATCGCTAGATGGGCTTTAGTGAAAGAACTTGGCCCAGTGAAGAAAAACAAATAGCACTGGAATTTTTTTTATAAGAGATGATGGGCTGAGGCGATTGGACCTAGGACACAATGTAGTTATCTGCATACGTAAATGTGAAAATCCCATAGAATGTAAGCGCACAAAAAAAATTTATTTAAAAGAAAATGTGTACATTAACCTAAATATTGTTTAGAGTCCATAAAATAGTATTATAATTTAATAAGAGTATTTTGTGCACAAACTACTATTAATGCCTTATGGACATAATTGAATTGCTAAAACAAAACAACTTATAGTTTTTTTCAAATACACAAAATTGTACCGTGTTAAATATTTCCAAATACATTTTTGGAGAAGTCACATTATCTCCTCTCATTAAGTTTTATTTGAATACTTTGGAAATATTTAAATGGCTTTAAAATTCCACATAAGACCAATTTCGATGAAAATCATAAATTCAAGAACTCCATATGAAATATTCCTCCACCACTTTTGAGAAAGTCATTTTATTCTCACTCATATATTTGAATGTGGTTTAAAAATATTCTGAAAGAATCTAATGCCTTTTGAGTTCTTGAATAAACTTTCCCAACCATTGTTTTTTTTTATTGGACAAAAATGTTATCCAAATTTTTTTTAACCTGGTTTGAAAAAGTTTAACAAGGACTCAAAAGTTTTAAATTCCCATGAAAATTGAAGCAATTCACTAAATAATATTTTATTATTAACATTCCAAAATTTGAAAATTTTGGGATGTTACATGGGTTCTCTTGCTGCAAGAATTTGACTTGCATATTATTGATAGAAAAGGAGCTGAGAACCCCGTTGCAGACAACTTGTCTAGGTTAGAGAATATACTTGATGACCCACAACCCATTGATGATAGCTTTCCTGATGAACAATAAGCTATCATAAGTACTTCTCGTACTGCTCCATGGTATGCTGATTATGCTAATTATACTGTTGCTAAGTTTATACCTCCTAGCTTCACATACCAGCAAAAGAAAAAGTTCTTCTATGATTTGAGACATTACTTCTGGGATGACCCACATCTTTATAAAGAAGGAGTAGATGGTATCATTAGATGTTGTCTACCTGAGCATGAACAGGAACAAATCCTACGCAAGTGCCACTTCGAAGCTTATGGAGGACACCATGCGGGAGATAGAACTGCACACAAGGTATTCCAATCCGGTTTTTATTGGCCTACTCTCTTCAAGGATGCCCGTAAGTTTGTCTTATCTTGTGATGAATGTCAAAGAATTGATAATATCAGTAGACGTCAAGAAATGCCCATGAATTATTCACTTGTTATTGAACCATTTGATGTTTGGGGCTTTGATTATATGGGACCTTTTCCTGCCTCTAATGGGTACACACATATTTTAGTTATTGTTGATTATGTTACTAAGTGGGTAGAAGCTATTCCAACTAGTAGTGATGATCATAACACCTCTATTAAGATGCTTAAAGAATTTATATTTCCGAGGTTTGGAGTCCCTAGATATCTAATGACTGATGGTGGTTCACACTTTATTCATGGTGCTTTCCGTAAAATGCTTGCTAAGTATGATGCCAATCATATAATTGCATCCCCCTATCATCCACAGACTAGTGGTCAAGTAGAACTAAGTAATAGGGAGTTGAAACTAATCTTGCAAAAGAAAGTTACGAGGTCTAGGAAGAATTGGTCCAAGAAACTAGATGATGCATTATGGGCCTATAGAACTGCATACAAAAATCCTATGGGCATGTCTCCATATAAGATGGTATATGGAAAAGCTTGTCACTTACCTCTCGAGCTAGAACATAAGGCATATTGGGCTATTAAAAAGCTCAACTACGATTTAAAACTTGCTGGTGAGAAGAGGCTATTTGACATTAGCTGTCTCGATGAGTGGAGAACCCAGGCCCATGAGAATGCCAAACTGTTTAAAGAAAAAGTTAAAAGATGGAATGATAAGAGGATACAAAAACGCGAGTTTAACGTGGGTGATTATGTCTTGCTATACAACTCTCGTTTAAGATTTTTTGCAGGAAAACTTCTCTCCAAGTGGGAAGGACCTTACATTATCGAGGAGGTCTATCATTCCGGTGCCATAAAAATCAACAATTTCGAAGGCACAAATCCGAAGGTGGTGAATGGTCAAAGAATCAAACATTATATCTCAGGTAATCCTATAAATGTTGAAACTAATGTTATTAAAACCGTAACCCCGGAGGAACACATAAGGGACACTTTCCGGAACGATCCAGCCTCCGAAAAGGAAGAGGTACGTGATACAGTAAGTAAACCGACTCCAAAACAGTTCTAAAGGCAATTTTTCTCCGTTTTGGAATATTTAGAAAAATAGAAAAATAAACCGCAGTCCGGAAGAGACACGGGCCGTCCACGAGGGTGGAGGGCGCGCCCCCCTTCCCAGGGCGCGTCCCCTTGCCTCGTGGACACCCCGTGTGTCTCCCGGACTCCGTTTTCTTGTGGGTTACTCCTTTTGGTCGGTAAAAATTCATTATATATACTCCCGAAGATTTTGACCTCTGTATCACACAAAAATCCTCTGTTCTTGTTTCGAGTTGTTCCTGTCGCAGATAAAGTAGCATGTCTTCCCAGGACTCGGAGGGAGAAAGCTATGTGGCTGATTACCTTGATGATCCTAAAGTCTATGGGGATTGGGAGCATTATGGTTGGACCACGGAAGAAGAAGAAGATCATGATGCAAAGAAGAAGGATTGGACTAGCTCAGATGAAGACGAAGTCCCACTACCTCAACCTGGAGACATGCACATGGAGTTCAAAAAGTCAAGCCTCCTTGACAGAGTGAAGAAACCTAAGATCGAATTTATCCCTTTTAACCTCTTGCAGGAGAACAAGCAGGCACTATGCAAGAAGATATTAAATGTTGAGCAAGAGATCAATGATCTAAAGGAGCAAAATTCCGCCCTTAAGCGTAAGCTGAGGAAGAAGTCATCATCACCAACCTCGAAGAAGGAGACATAACCATATGGGTATGGGCACTCCCCTTGGCAACTGCCAAGCTTGGGGGAGTGACCCCGGTATCGTATCGCCATCACTCCTATCTTTACCGTTTTACTTAGTT
This sequence comes from Secale cereale, assembly GCA_902687465.1. Lineage (NCBI taxonomy): Eukaryota > Viridiplantae > Streptophyta > Magnoliopsida > Poales > Poaceae > Secale > Secale cereale. The sequence continues at coordinate 43,902,307 of LR738709.1, read as the reverse complement.
CGATCCTTTTGGTAGTATCTTGATCTATTAGAATAAAGTTAGCATGATCTAGTTGTGAGCTTTTGCCTTGTGAGCTTTACCCTTTGTAATCGAGTCCGTGAGCTATATAATAAAGATTAGTGTTGAGTCAAGGGCTTGATTTCCTCACGTGGGTCATGATAAAAATAAACAAAACATAAAGAGTACAAAGAGATCATATCGATCTTATGGGAAGTAATGACTTCACATACAAGAGTATGATAAATAAAAGTTGTTGGGAGGTGACAAACATAGTTTTGGTCGTCGTTGCAATTAATAGGAAGTAATAAAAGAAGAGAGGCATCACATACAAATATACTATCTTAGACATCTTTTATGATTGTGAGCACTCATTAAAGTATGACATGCTAAAGAGTTGATGTTGGACAAGGAAGACAACATAATGGGTTATGTCTTCTTTTATCCGAAATAAAGTATATTGTCATGGATCATCCAACATGTTGAGCTTGCCTTTTCCCCTCATGCTAGCCAAAACTCCTCGCGCTAAATAGAGATACTACTTGTGCTTCCATATATCCTTAAACCCAGTTTTGCCATGAGAGTCCACCATACCTACCTATGGATTGAGAAAGATCCTTCCAAGTAAGTTGTCATGTTGCAAATCCGCTAAAATATGTATGATTTATTAGTGTGGGAGAAATTAGCTTTATACGATCTTGTGATATGGAAGTAATAAAAGCGACGGACTGCATAATAAAGGTCCTTATCACAAGTGGCAATATAAAGCGAAGTTCTTCTATGCTAAGACTTTGTGCATCCAACCATAAAACCACATGACAACCTCTGCTTCCCTCTGCGAAGGGCCTATCTATTATTCCTGTCTTATAAGTGTCAAGGTGAAATCCACCTTTCTTTTTTACATTTTATCTTTTGGCAAGCACATTGTGTTGGAAAGATCCTGACATATATACCCACTTGGATGTAAGTTTTCATGATCTATTGCTGTTGACATTACCCTTGAGGTAAAAGGTTGGGAGGCAACACCATAAGCCCCAATCTTTCTTTGTGCCCGACTAAAACTCCATAAACATAAGTATTGCGTGAGTGTGAGCAATTGTGAAAGACTATATGATGGTTGAGTATGTAGGCTTGCTGAAAAGCTCTTATTGACTCTTTCCGATATTACGATAAATTGCAATTGCTTCAATGACCGAGACCAAAGTTTGTTAGTTTCCAATGAAGTTTATGATGCATACTTGATATTGTGGATGAATTGTTACTTTAGCATAAGAATCATATGACTGTATTTATATAAGTTGCTGTTATGATAATGATCATGATGCCCTCATGTCCGTATTTTGTTTTTATCGACACCTCTATCTCTAAACATGTGGACATATTTTTTGATATCGGCTTTCGCTTGAGGACAAGCGAGGTCTAAGCTTGGGGGAGTTGATACGTCCATTTTGCATCATGCTTATATGTTGATATTTATTGCATTATGTGCTGTTATTACTTGTTATGTCACAATACTTATGCCTTTTCTCTCTTATTTTACAAGGTTTACATGAAGAGGGAGAATGCCGGCAGCTGGAATTCCGGGCTGGAAAAGGAGCAAACCCTGGAAACCTATTCTGCACAACTCCAAAAGCCACGAAACTCAACAGAACCTCGTTTCGAAAAATATAAAAAATATCTAGCGGAAGAAATCCACGAGGGGGGCCACCGGCTGTCCACGAGGGTGGGGGCGCGCCCCCTTCCCAGGGCGCGCCCTCCTGCCTCGTGGGCCAGCCGGAACGCCCCTGACGTCCATCTTCTCCTATATGAGGTGTTTTGACCTGGAAAAAAATCAGAAGGAGGCTTTCGGGACAAGACGCCGCCGTCTCGAGGCGGAACCGAGGCGGAAACCAATCTAGGGCTCCGGCAGAGCTGTTCTTCCGGGGATACTTCCCTCTGGGAGGGGGAAATCGTCACCGCCGTCATCACCAACAATTCTCCCATCTTGGGGAGGGCTATCTTCATTAACATCTTCACCAGCACCATCTCCTCTCAAACCCTAGTTCATCTCTTGTATCCAATCTTTGTACCCAAACCTCATATTGGTACCTGTGGGTTGCTAGTAGTGTTGATTACTCCTTGTAGTTGATGCTAGTTGGTTTATTTGGTGGAAGACATATGTTCAGATCCATTATGCATATTAATATCCCTCTGATCATGAACAATATTATGTCTTGTGAGTAGTTACTTTGGTTCCTGAGGACATGGGAGAAGTCTTGCTATCAGTAGTCATGTGAATTTGGTCTTCGTTTGATATTTTGATGAGATGTATGTTGTCTCTCCTCTAGTGTAATGCCCAGGATGGGACTATACCTCCTACGTGTCGAGGCACGACTTAAAGGTATAAGCCCATCCTAGAATGATCTCAAGTTTGGTATCTTTGCACGACTCATGTAAAAGAGGGATTAAATTGCAAAAAAAGATAGTTGGCTTCACTCGCCACTTCACACAATACATTACATAAGCAAGACATCATTCAAAACATCACAACCCATCTAAGGGTAAGATCCAAAAGACAAGATACCAAACAACATAACGCCACAGGTCTAGATCGAATCCTAGTAGAAACCACTACTGATCGTCGGAAACGTCACAAGCATACGGCCAAACTCTTCATCGAGCTCCCAGTGAAGAACTTGAACCAGCTCCTGCATCATTCTCGGTTGAACCTGCATCTGGTGTTGTAGTAACTGTGAGCCACGAGGACTCAGCAATCCCATAACCATGGGTATCAAGACTAGCAAAGCTTATGGGTAGGAAGAGGTAAAGTGATGAGGTTGCAGCAGCGGCTAAGCATAATATGGTGGCTAGCTTACGAGTACAAGAGTAAGATGAGCATCTACGCAAACGGTCGCAAAAGTAGTGATCGCTAAAGATCCTGAACTACATACGAATCAAACATAACCCCACCGTGTTCTCTTCTCAAAGTGGAAAGAGACAGTCACGGTTACTCACACAGTTGTGTGTTTTACTTCGGATCATCTGTCAAGTTTTCTACAACCGGACATTAACAAATTCCAATCTGCCACATAACCGCGGGCACGGCTTTCGAAAGATCATAACCCTGCAGGGGTGTTCCAACTTAGCCCATCACAAGCTCTCACGATTAGCTGAGTGATAAATATAATATCATCACCCCTTATCTTAGGGAAATCCGATCAGGCTCGGCATCCCGGTAGCACAAGACATTTCGACAATGGTAAAACAAGTCCAGCAAGACCTCCCGGTGTGTCGACACCCTGATAGTAGCCGCGCGTATCTCGTCTCATGCCACGACCGGATGGGCGAGGCTACGGGAGCCAAACCTCGAGTTTCCCCGTGGTGGCCCCGCAGGCTCCCCGTTTGGGACCAACACCATCAGCACTGGCCCCCCTGCTATGTAGAAAGAATCCTCGGGTAGCGCTAACTCCCTATGCAATTTAATTAATTAATTAAGTTGTTATTATGAGCAAATTAAAACCAATGTTGGGCCTTGCTGGAGGAGTTTTATTCAAAGTCGAACTGTCAAGGGGTCCCCATCCACCCATCGTATAAGGAACGCAAAATCAAGGAACATAATGCCGGTTTATCGGCGCCTAAGGTGGCATGAGTGGAACAAAACACCGAGCAAAAGGCCAAGCCTTCCACCCATGCCCAGTATATATAGGTGTGTTAATAATAATTATAGATATTGTGATATGACAACAACAAGTTCCCTCCTGGAAAAAACTTCATCTTCACCTGCAACTAACAACACTATAAGAGGGGCTGAGCAAGCGGGGCTGAGCAAGCGGGTAACATAGCCAAACAGTGGTTTTGCTAGGAAGGTGTCAACAGTTAGAGGTTTCATGGCAACAAGGAGAGGCTGACATAAAAGATGGGTAGCGCGACATGTAACGATAGCATCGAGACAACTAAGCATGGCAATGGTAGTAAAGGTATCCAAGGGTATGATCATCTTGCCTGGGATTCCGCAAGGGTGAAGTAGACGGAGCAACAGTCGAGCGAATCCTCACAACTCCGGAACGAAACCGAAGCTAACAAGAGAAGCAACCGGAAAGAAGCAAACAACACGGTAAACACACAAGCATAAACATGGCATACGATGCACATCCAAATATGATGCATGTCCGGTTTAAATATGCATGGCATGGCAAGTGCACAAACAAATACTACAAGTTAAGTGGAGCTCAATATGCAACGAGTTGCATATTGACGAAACACCACATTTTAATTATTTAATTGACTCTCGTTTATTTACAAGACAAGATTAAATGTTTGTTAACATGGCAAGAGGTGAAGCATAATAAAACTACACTATTTAGACATTTTAAATGAGGCCGGAAGATAACAACAACAATTCCCGGAAAAACCCCATAAGCATGTTTAGTAATTTTAAGCAAACAACAATTTAAACATTTCAATGTTGTTAACATGATGCGGATGACATGATCAAGTTTATGCAATTTTTATTAAAAGTTGACATGAAGAAGATAAGAAGCATTTGTCACCGTGGTGGAAGGAAAGGGTGCCACGACAACGATCCGAAAATGATGCAACGCAACATCTCGGTTTCGGTAACTCGTTGAGAGACCGGTGCAAAAGGAAAAGTGGCGTGAGCGAGCGAAACAAGATGAAAGGTTGGTTGATCCCGTCTCCGGGTTCCCACGAGTCGGCGACGAGGCAACCGAGGAACATGACAAACGGACGAAACGGGCACGGTGCACACAAGGGAAACATCTCATACAACACAACAACATCACACGGGTCATCGTCTCGGGTTATACCTTCGGAACATTCGTTTCGGGGCGGCTCGAGATCGTAGAGGGACGTAGTGGTACACGGGTCGTAGAGGAAGAAGTCGTTCTCGTTTCCGAAGAGGTACTTGTCGCGGCATCAGACGTCTTCGGGGCGACGGTAGTGGTACACGGTTCGTAGAGGTACTTGACGGTTCCGATGGCTCCGGGCGTCGAGGTACTTGATGTCCGTCCTCCACGGGGTCCTCGAGGGTCTACGGTAGACGTTCACGGGCGTCGGTAGGGGTACTTGTCGCGTCCCGGATGTGTAGTCGTTCTCGTTTGTAGATGTTCACGTCACGTCTAGAGGTACTTGGCGAAAACCTGAAACCGTACACTGGTCCTTGGCAAAACAACAGCACAGGCAACACAAAAACACAAGGGGCGACGAGGCGATGGCAGCGGCATGGCGACGAGGACGGACGAGGCAGTGGCCGGCTGCTGCCTGGCGATGGAGGTTTGGCACGCACTGGACGAGGAAGCAGCGCCGAGGGGAATCGAGGCAGGCCATGGCGCGAGGCTGGCGCTTGGGTGCGAGCACCAGGCCGGAGGCAGGGCGCTGGACTCCGTCGGGGTACTTGGACGGCGGCGCGCGAGGGAACCAGAGGGCCGGGGCGCTGGAGGAGACCGGAGGGAGGTCGCGGCCGGGACGGCGGCTGCCGGCGCGGGCTCGCGATGGAGGGCGGCGACCTCTGGCCGCTGGGCCAGAGAGGCGGCGATCGAGGGTGCGGACGCGGGGTGCGGCGCCCTTGGTGGCGGACGAAGGAGCTGAGGCTCGAAGGGATGCGGGCGCTGCGTCCTGGAGGCGAGGGCGCAGCCTTGGCGACGCGAGGAAGGCCGGGCGCGTCGGGAGGCGCGCATCTCAGGGGCTCGGGGAGGCGCACGCAACGGCCTGGAGAGGAGATCGATGGGGGAAACGGGGGGAGGCGCGATGCGAGCGAGGAGGCAGGGCGAAGTGGCAGTGGGGGTGCGGGAGAAGAGGAGCGAGGGAAAGAGCTGCGTGCGGGCTAGGGTACCGCTGGAGGAAAAAGGCCGGATGGGCCTTTGGAGGGAAGATGGGCCGCGGGGAGGAAGGCTGAGGCCCAGATGGCCGGCTGGGCTGGACCTCTACTCTTCTTAGGGTTTTTTTTAAACAGAAAAGAAAGAAGAAGAAAAGGGAAGAAAAGAAAAAGTTAGGGAAGAGATTTAATCACGGAGTTAAATCTCTGGACTCACACAAAATGTAAGGAATTTAAAGAATTTGTTGGAAGACTTTTGGAAGATAAAAATTCAAACGAGTTTGAATAAATGTCAAACTGTTTGAATTTAGAAATCCCTTTAGATGAAATCCAAATGGGTTGGAATTTCAAGAGATGGCCCTACACATTAGATGTGATTTATGGGAAGATTTGGAACATTTGTAGATAAAGTAAAATTGCAACACAATTTTACTAAATGCCTCAAAGGAAGAAATGAAGTTGAATTGGATAAAAGAAAATTGAAGAATGGTGCAATTGTGTTATAGGTGATTCCAAGGAATGGAATATTTATTAATATAGCTCCCTAATATTGGGAGGATATGTTTTAAAGAGAAGTCACACTTCCCTCGATTTAAATGGACCGAAGGTCCACACAATTTATTTAAGTTGAGATGCAAAATAAATATGACATGATGGCATGATGACATGATGCAATGCAAAATAAATAACACAAGCACAAAAGAAACACACGGGAGAACCCGGAACATCTGGAATCTCTGGAATCTTCTGGGACGTCGGTCTTCGGGCGTCACAACTCTCTCACACTAACACAGGATCTCGACCCGAGATCCTAGAGATGGCACCGGATAAAAAAACGGAAGAGGAAGAGGTAAAACAAAGTTGCTTCTTTGACAGACGAGTGAAACCAAAGAACCTTGAGAGGTTGAACAATCTTGAAAGAAAGAGTACAACGGAGATGAACGAAGTTGAAAACACTCCGTTAGAAAGAGGAACAAGGAGCATTATGAGAACCTTGCAGGTTGAAAGACATGAAACAAGAGCTCACGAACCAAAAGAATATGAAACTGCAACGGTATAGCCAAGGAAAAGAATGACATAATTTGGACAGCACTCTGTCTGAAAATGGAAGGAATTAACAAGAACTTGAGGAGAAGGGGTGATACTTGATGAAATCAACAGCACATTGCCTCCGAAACAATTGAAAGAAAGGCACCAGGGGTAAGAAGGATTTCAGACGGCACTCCGGTTGAAAAGAGAGGCAAACTTGATAAGATGAGAGAACTAGAATGAAGAATACAACACTCCAGTTAGATAGATAAACAAAGAAAAGAACATGATCTTGACAAAACGAGATAATGGTCAAAGAGAGCAACATCACAATGCCTCCGGAACGAAAGAATAGAATATAGATCAACGAAAGAAATGAATGGAGAAGAAATATGACAACTTCTCCCAAAATTGAATTTGAAAGAGCATCCTTACGAAGAAGGGTTGAATGGGGTTGATGGAAAAATCAACAACGAAAAGAATAAGCTTGATGTGGGCTTATGGAAAACATCTCAAGATTAAGAGGTGACAACCAGCCACTACGGAAACGATTAATTGGATTGAGATCAACAAGGAGACGATAAACTTATCTCACCGGAATGATAAATGAAGAACTTGGGTCATTTATAAGCACCATAATTAGCAACAATCCTTAGGGAAAGCTTTTAGGTGAAATATAACCCAAGATAACTCCAAGAGATAAAAAAAATGAGGGGTTGACAGGATCTCCTAAAGAAAAAGAAATGATGGTTTTAAATATCTCATTTCTTGATAACTCGTGAATCATGAAACATGAAGGAATTGTCAAGAATGACATACCACCATCTCAAACAATAAGGTAGAAGAATTGCAATTGGAAAGCATGATGAAGAATGCTTGCTCCAACAAGAATCTTGATGAAGACTTCAAGGATGAATTAAATCTTGATGAACCACCATGAAAAACTCCGGTAACAAGAGGATGAGAAGTGAAAGATGAAAAGAATAAGATTCAAGGCCTGCGATGAATTAGATGGAGCTTTGAAATGATAATTGAAATAACTTGGAGCTCCGGAAAAACAAGATGAAGAAATTTAGAACCAAGGATATGATATGATGAACAAGCTCCAGACAAAAGAATTAAATCACCTTGAAGGAATAAGAATAAGAATTATGTAATGCATCTCCTTCACCAATTTAAATTGATGACAACCAAAGGATTTGGCATACTACTTATTCTCGTTGGAAAGAATTAAGAGAGATCTCGCACAAACTTGGGTAAATCTTCAACGAACCACCGGTAGGATTAAGAAAAGAACAAATGAATTAAAACGATAACAACGAAAGGGGTAAACTTGAAAGAACCACCGTAAAAATATGGAGACGAACGAAGAAACATCAATGAAGAATATTTGGAGGACGAAGTTGCAAACAGACAACGAAGAAATATTCTGAAATGATGGCCTTCGGATGATCACAAAGAAAAGAATTCATGAAATGCTTCGGATGGTTATAAAAAGAATTCCTCACAATCTGAACAATAATGAGGATGGCATGAAGCTAGAACCACGAATCTTGAGAACGGGTCAAAATTTAAGAGAAACTCTTCTTTGGTCTTCAAATGTTGAGAATGAAGGCGAGAAATGCCAAGAAGAATTTCGAGATACTCCGGACGAATGACAATAGGAAGGTGGAGCTAAAGATGGAAATAATTGAAAACAAGCTTGGAGAAGGCATGTGACTGATGGAAATCATTCTTACGTCACACTTTAAAAGAATTTGATTATAACTCCAGAAAAATAGAAGAGTCAGGTAAGATCCTGGAAAAAGACCTGTGGGTTAGGGCCCACTCAAAGAAATCACCGTTGGAAAAATTGCTTAAGAGATATTGCACCGGTTGAATTAAATGGCTTGAATGAGATAACAATCTCAAAATAGCTTGAAGGGATTAAGAATGGAAACGTGAATCTTCTGAGATAATTTCAGCACACCGGATATGGATAGCAAGAGGAGAATGATTAATTGGTGCACCGGAATAAGAAAGCATTGTGAAAAGAGGTAAAGGATAAGATCAACACCTAAATCTTGAATTACATCCACCAGAGAAGAAACGAGAACAAAGAATGATGAACTTGAAGCTCTTGAGCATCTTCACGATAAATCACCGGATAAGAACATTGGAGGAAAAGAATGAAGAAACATCACATGAATAAAATGGATATTTCATTTGAGAATTACTGACTCCAAGAAGAAAAAGGGAGGGAGGGTGGGGAAAACAAAGACAACTTGGGATGAATGAAACAGACAAATCGTCAGATTTCTCAACGGCGTCCGTATGGAATAACTTGAAGAGAAGGCACACCGGTTGGAAAAGAATTAACATGACAAACTTGATGGTCAAGAAGAAGTAGCACTCCCATAGAAATATGAGAATACCGATTAGGAAGGTATGGGATCAACATTTGACATCGAAGCAACTCGAATACCAGAATCAAAACAAAACAAAGGATAGCTATGTTGCAGCATCATCTTCACAATATCATTCGAACAGAGGATTGAACGAATGAATTCCGTAGGTACATCAGCTTGACGAGAAACCACTTGGGAGAACAAAAGATAAATAAAAGCAACAAGGAGCAGATAGAACAAATACAAGATAGAAGCTTCGTCCGACATATTCGTGCTGAAAGCTCATGGAACGTGTTACAAAAGGTTTTGCAATCCCCTTATCAGCGTAGCCAAGGACCCTTTAAGATGCAACTCCCGATCAGAACAAGTCCATAAAACCACTTCACTCAATGTAGAACCCCGAACTTCATATCATGCATCCGTTGGAAGAATGCCTAGAACTACTAGATAGAACCCACCTATTAATTTCCGAAAGTTTCCAGTTATGCAATCAGGTGTTGGGGATACAGGGGAAGCACCGCGCAATCAACTCTAAACCTACATCCAGCTGTATCCATCCTTCAACACATAACCAGTTGTTCTCGGAAACCGTTTACCTTGGACCTTCGAAACACATCTACTATACAAGCTACGGCAATACTCCCGAACTACCTCCCCAGTACTGGGTGATGTCGGGGTTATCTTGCCACTAACCGCATAGGAGAGTTTTCGATGTCGGCCGTCTTAAGTATTCTAGTACTGCCGCGATGGATTTGTGACAACAACACCTCAGAGCTCAACTCCCTGGGACACTGCCACAACCCCTAAATGACAGGAGGCATCGAGAACAATGTTCTCGTCACAAAGACATCGAAACAATCCAAACAATACTCGCGAGATCCTAAAAAAAAATTTGGTGCATTTTTTGAAAGTAGAAGAGGCAAGAGTAATCGTCAGGAGTCCTCACTAGAGTGAAAGAGATGAGGAGCAAAAGAAATCCTACTCTCCGATATATATATAGGACTCAAAACATTTTCAAGTGTGTGCCTAGACTCAACCGTCAACGATTCGATCAATCAGAGGGGGCTTCTAGGTCGGAGAAGGCTCTGAATACCAACTTGTAATGCCCAGGATGGGACTATACCTCCTACGTGTCGAGGCACGACTTAAAGGTATAAGCCCATCCTAGAATGATCTCAAGTTTGGTATCTTTGCACGACTCATGTAAAAGAGGGATTAAATTGCAAAAAAAGATAGTTGGCTTACACTCGCCACTTCACACAATACATTACATAAGCAAGACATCATTCAAAACATCACAGCCCATCTAAAGGTAAGATCCAAAAGACAAGATACCAAACAACATAATGCCACAGGTCTAGATCGAATCCTAGTAGAAACCACTACTGATCGTCGGAAACGTCACAAGCATACGGCCAAACTCTTCATCGAGCTCCCAGTGAAGAACTTGAACCAGCTCCTGCATCATTCTCGGCTGAACCTGCATCTGGTGTTGTAGTAACTGTGAGCCACGAGGACTCAGCAATCCCATAACCATGGGTATCAAGACTAGCAAAGCTTATGGGTAGGAAGAGTTAAAGTGGTGAGGTTGCAGCAGCGGCTAAGCATAATATGGTGGCTAGCTTACGAGTACAAGAGTAAGATGAGCATCTACGCAAACGGTCGCAAAAGTAGTGATCGCTAAAGATCCTGAACTACATACGAATCAAACATAACCCCACCGTGTTCTCTTCTCAAAGTGAAAAGAGACAGTCACGGTTACTCACACAGTTGTGTGTTTTACTTCGGATCATCTGTCAAGTTTTCTACAACCGGACATTAACAAATTCCAATCTGCCACATAACCGCGGGCACGGCTTTCGAAAGATCATAACCCAGCAGGGGTGTTCCAACTTAGCCCATCACAAGCTCTCACGATTACCTGAAGTGATAAATATAATATCATCACCCCTTATCTTAGGGAAATCCGATCAGGCTCGGCATCCCGGTAGCACAAGACATTTCGACAATGGTAAAACAAGTCCAGCAAGACCTCCCGGTGTGTCGACACCCTGATAGTATTCCTAAGTTGATGCTAGTTGGTTTATTTGGTGGAAGCCATATGTTCAGATCCATTATGCATATTAATATCCCTCTGATCATGAACAATATTATGTCTTGTGAGTAGTTACTTTGGTTCCTGAGGACATGGGAGAAGTCTTGCTATCAGTAGTCATGTGAATTTGGTCTTCGTTTGATATTTTGATGAGATGTATGTTGTCTCTCCTCTAGTGGTGTCATGTGAACGCCGACTACATGACACTTCACCATTATTTGGGCCTAGAGGAAGGCATTGGGAAGTAATAAGTAGATGATGGGTTGCTAGAGTGACAGAAGCTTAAACCCTAGTTTATGCGTTGCTTCGTAAGGGGCTGATTTGGATCCATATGTTTCAGGCTATGGTTGGGTTTACCTTAATACTTCTTTTGTAGTTGCAGATGCTTGCATTAGAGGTTAATCATAAGTGGGAGGCTTGTCCAAGTAAGGGCAGCACCCAAGCACCGGTCCACCCACATACCAAATTATCAAAGTACCGAACATGAATCAGACGATCGTGATGAAAACTAGCTTCACGATAATTCCCATGTGTCCTCGGGAGTGTTTTACTTTATATAGGAGTTTGTACAGGCTTGTCCTTTGCTACAAAAAGGATTGGGCCACCTTGCTGCACCTTATTTACTTTTACCTTTTGTCACTTGCTACCAATTACCCTATCACAAAACAATCTGTTACCTATAATTTCAGTGCTTGCAGAAAATGCCTTACCGAAAACTGCCTAACATTTCCTTCTGCTCCTCGTTGGGTTCGACACTCTTACTTATCGAAAGGACTACGATAGATCCCCTACACTTGTGGGTCATCAATTTGTCACTCCGAGTGTCGGAGAGGTATCTCTGGGCCCTCTCGGTAATACACATCATAATAAGCCTTGCAAGCAAACGACTAATGAGTTAGTCACAAGATGATGCATTATGGAACGAGTAAAGAGACTTGCCGGTAACGAGATTGAACTAGGTATGATGATACCGACGATCAAATCTTGGGCAAGTAACATACCGATGACAAAGGGAACAACGTATGTTGTTATGCGGTTTGACCGATAAAGATCTTCGTAGAATATGTAGGAGCCAATATGAGCATCCAGGTTCCGCTATTGGTTATTGACCGGAGATGTGTCTCAGTCATGTCTACATAGTTCTCGAACCCGTAGGGTCCGCACGCTTAACGTTCGATGACGATTTGTACTATGAGTTATGTGATTTGATGACCGACGTTTGTTCGGAATCCCGGATGAGATCACGGACATGACGAACAACCTCAAAATGTTCGAGACGTAAAGATCGATATATTGGAAGGCTACATTCGGACATCGGAAAGTTTCCGAGTGATTCGGGTATTTTTCGGAGTACCGGAGAGTTACGAGAATTCGTATTGGGCCTTAATGGGCCATACGGGAAAGGAGAGAAAGGCCTTAAGGGTGGATGCGCCCCTTCCCCATGGACTGGTCCGAATTGGACTAGGGAAAGGAGGCACCCCCTTCCTCCCTTCTCCTTCTCCCTTCCCCTTTTCCTATTCCATGTGGGAGGAGGAATCCTACTAGGACTAGGAAGTCCTAGTAGGACTCCACACTTGGCGCGCGCCCTCTAGGGCTGGCCTCCTCCTCCTCCCTCCTTTATATATGTGGGCAGGGGGCACCCCAAAGGCACTCCAAGATTTGTCTTAGCCGTGTGCGGTGCCCCCCCCCCCCCCACGTCGGTCATATCGTTGTAGTGCTTAGGTGAAGCCCTACGCTGGTAGCTTCATCATCACCATCCCCACGCCGTCGTGCTGATGAAACTCTCCCGTGACGCTCAACTGGATCAAGAGCTCATGTGACGTCATCAAGATGAACGTGTGCTGAACGTGGAGGTGACGTACGTTCGGCGCTTGGATCGGTTGGATCGCAAAGACGTTCGACTACATCAACTGCGTCACTAGACGCTTCCGCTTTCGGTCTACGAGGGTACGTAGACACACTCTCCCCGCTCGTTACTATGCTTCTCCTAGATAGATCTTGCGTGTTCGTGGGAAAATTTTGAAATACTACGTTCCCCAACAGTAACTTGATCCGAAGTTTCATGATTATCATCATTAGCTTCCTCGCTAACCGGTGTAGGAATCACTGGAACTAGTTTCTGTGATGCGCTACTTTCCAATTCGGGAGAAGGTACAATTACCTCATCAAGTTCTACTTTCCTACCACTCACTTCTTTCGAGATAAACTCCTTCTCTAGAAAGGATCCATTCTTAGCAACAAATATTTTGCCTTCGGATCTATGATAGAAGGTGTACCCAACAGTCTCCTTTGGGTATCCTATGAAGACACATTTCTTCGACTTGGGTTCGAGCTTATCAGTTTGAAGTTTTATCACATAAGCATCGCAACCCCAAACTTTAATAAACGACAACTTTAGTTTCTTGCCAAACCACAATTCATAAGGGGTCGTCTCAACGGATTTAGATGGTGCCCTATTTAACGTGAATGCAGCTGTCTCTAAAGCATAACCCCAAAACGATAGTGGTAAATCGGTGAGAGACATCATAGATCGCACCATATCTAATAAAGTACGGTTATGACGTTTGGACACACCATTACGCTGTGGTGTTCCGGGTGGCGTGAGTTGTGAAACTATTCCACATTATTTCAAATGAAGACCAAACTCGTAACTCAAATATTCGCCTCCACGATCAGATTGTAGAAACTTTATTTTCTTGTTACGATGATTCTCTACTTCACTCTGAAATTCTTTGAACTTTTCAAATGTTTCAGACTTGTGTTTCATCAAGTAGATATACCCATATCTGCTCAAATCATCAGTGAAGGTCAGAAAATAACGATACCCGCCGCGAGCCTCAACACTCATTGCTCCACATACATCAGTATGTATGATTTCCAATAAATCTATTGCTCGCTCCATTGTTCCAGAGAACGGAGTCTTAGTCATCTTGCCCATGAGGCATGGTTCGCAAGCACCAAGTGATTCATAATCAAGTGATTCCAAAAGTCCATCGGTATGAAGTTTCTTCATGCACTTTACACCAATATGACCTAAACGGCAGTGCCACAAATAAGTTGCACTATCATCATTAACCTTGCATCTTTTGGCTTCAATATTATGAATATGTGTATCACTATGATCGAGATACAACAAGAATAGACCACTCTTCAAGGGTGCATGGCCATAAAAGATATTACTCATATAAATAGAACAATCATTATTATCTGATTTAAATGAATAACCGTCTCGCAACAAACAAGATCCAGTTATAATGTTCAGGCTCAACGCTGGAACCAAATAACAATTATTTAGGTCTAATACTAATCCCGATGGTAGATGAAGAGGTAGCGTGCCGACGACGATCACATCGACTTTGGAACCATTTCCCACGCGCATCGTTACCTCGTCCTTAGCTAATCTTCGTTTAATCCGTAGCCCCTGTTTCGAGTTACAAATATTAGCAACCGAACCAGTATCAAATACCCAGGTGCTACTACGAGCATTAGTAAGGTACACATCAATAACATGTATATCAAATATACCTTTGTTCACTTTGCCATCCTTCTTATCCGCCAAATACTTGGGGCAGTTCCGCTTCCAGTGTCCAGTCCCTTTGATTTGGAAGCCCTCAGTTTCAGGCTCTGTTCCAAACTTGGGTTTCTTCGTGGGAGTAGCAACTGTCTTGCTATTCTTCTTGAAGTTCCCCTTCTTTCCCTTGCCCTTTTTCTTGAAACTAGTGGTCTTGTGAACCATCAACACTTGATGCTCCTTTTTGATTTCTACCTCCGCAGCTTTGAGCATAGCGAAGAGCTCGGGAATTGTCTTCTGCATCCCTTGCATGTTATACTTCATCACAAAGCCTTTATAGCTTGGTGGCAGTGATTGAAGAACTCTATCAATAACACTATCTTCGTCAACTTTGCATCCAAGTTGAGTCATATGATTGTAGTACCCAGACATTCTGAGCAAGTGTTCACTGATAGAACTGTTCTCCTCCATCTTGCAGCTGTAGAACTTATTGGAAATTTCATATTTCTCAATCCAGGCATTTGCTTGAAATATTAACTTCAACTCCTGGAACATCTCATATGCTCCATGATGTTCAAAACGTTGTTGAAGTCCCGGTTCTAAGCCATAAAGCGTGGCACACTGAACTATCGTGTAGTCTTCAGAACAAGCTTGCCAGACGTTCATAACGTCCGGAGTTTCTCCTGCATCAAGCTTGTCACCTAGCGGTGCTTCTAGGACATAATTCTTCTGTGCAGCAATGAGGATAATCCTCAAGTTACGGACCCAGTACGTGTAGTTGCTACCATCATCTTTCAACTAGAAACGCATTAAAATTCAACGGAACAACAGCACGGGCCATCTATCTATAACAATAGAGACATGCAAAATACTATCATGTACTAAGTTCATGATAAATTAAAGTTCAATTAATCAAATTACTTAAGAACTCCCACTTAGATAGACATCCCTCTAATTATCTAAGTGATCACGTGATCCATATCAACTAAACCATGTCCGATCATCACGTGAGATGGAGTAGTTTTCAGTGGTGAACATCTTATGTTGATCATATCTACTATATGATTCACGCTCGACCTTTCGGTCTCTAGTGTTTCGAGGCCATATCTGCATATGCTAGGCTCGTCAAGTTTAACCCGAGTATTCTGCGTGTGCAAAACTGGCTTGCACCCGTTGTATGTGAATGTAGAGCTTATCACACCCAATCATCATGTGGTATCTCGGCACGACGAACTTTTGCAACGGTGCATACTCGGGGAGAACACTTATACCTTGAAATTTAGTGAGAGATCATATTATAATGCTACCATCGATCTAAGCAAAATAAGATGCATAAAAGATAAACATCGCATGCAATCAATATAAGTGATATGATATGGCCGTCATCATCTTGTGCCTTTGATCTTCATCTCCAAGGCACCGTCATGATCACCATCGTCACCGGTGCGACACCTTGATCTCCATCATAGCATTGTTGTCGTCTCGCCAACTATTGCTTCTACGACTATCGCTACCGCTTAGTGATAAAGTAAAGCAATTACATGGCGATTGCATTTCATACAATAAAGCGACAACCATATGGCTCCGGCCAGTTGCCGATAACTCTGTTACAAAACATGATCATCTCATACAATAAAATTTAGCATCATGTCTTGACCATATCACATCACAACATGCCCTGCAAAAACAAGTTAGACGTCCTCTACTTTGTTGTTGCAAGTTTTACGTGGCTGATACGAGCTGAGCAAGAACCGTTCTTACCTACGTATCAAAACCACAACGATATTTCGTCAAGTATGTGTTGTTTTAATCTTCAGAAGGACTGGGCGTAGCCACACTCGATCCAACTAAAGTTGGAGGAACTGACACCCGCCAGCCACCTGTGTGCGAAGCACGTCGGTAGAACCAGTCTCGCGTAAGCGTACACGTAATGTCGGTCCGAGCCGCTTCATCCAACAATACCACCGAATCAAAGTATGACATGCTGGTAAGCAGTATGACTAGTATCGCCCAGAACTCACTTGTGTTCTACTCGTGCATATAACATCTACGCATACACCTGGCTCATGATGCCGCTGTTGGGGAACGTAGTAATTTCAAAAAAAAATCCTACGCACACGCAGGATCATGGTGATGCATAGCAACGAGAGGGGAGAGTGTGTCTACGTACCCTCGTAGACCGAAAGCGGAAGCGTTTATCAACGTGGTTGATGTAGTCATACACCTTCACGATCCGTCCCGATCTAGTACCGAACGTACGACACCTCTGCGTACAACACACGTTCAGCTCGATGACGTCCTCGCCTTCTTGATCCAGCAAGACGGGCGAAGTAGTAGATGAGTTCTGGCAGCACGACGGCGTGGTGACGGTTGTTGATGAAGAACAATCTTGGCAGGGCTTCGCCAAGCACTACAGAAACTAGACGAAGGATAAACTAGAGGGTCGGGGTTGCCGACACACGGCTTGGTGTATCTTGATGTGTCTTGGGTGCTAGCCCTGCCCCTCTATTTATATGTTGAGCCTTGGGGTCGAAACTTGAAGTAAAAGACTCCACAAAGTCGGTTTCACCCGAAAGGCAAGAGTCCTTCTCGGACTCCAAGGCCAGATGCCAGGGTTCCCGGCGTCTGGACCCAGACGCTTGGGACCCTGGCGTCTGGCCCCTGGACTCCGCAAAACTTCCTTTTGCGCTTTCCAAAAACCTTGTGGGCTTTCCCCTTTGGCCCAAATAAAGTGTTCTCGTACCCAAACATTTCGAGAAACATCCGGAACCCCTTCCGGTGTATTCCGGAACCCTTCTAGAGGCCAAACACTATTATCCCATATATCAATCTTTATCTCCGGACCATTCCGGAGTTCCTCGTCATGTCTGTGTGATCACATCCGGGACTCCGAACAATATTCGGTCACCAACATACATAACTCATTCAATACTATATCGTCAACGAACGTTAAGCGTGCGGACCCTACGGGTTCGAGAACTATTTAGACATGACCGAGACATCTCTCCGGTCAATAACCAATAGCGGAACCTGGATGCTTATATTGGCTCCTACATATTCTACAAAGATCTTTATCGGTCGAACCGCATAACAACATACGTTGTTTCCTTTGTCATCGGTATGTTTACTTGCCCGAGATTCGATCGTCGGTATCATCATACCTAGTTCAATCTCGTTACCGGCAAGTCTCTTTACTCTTTCGGTAATGCACTATCTTGTAACTAACTCATTAGTTACATTGCTTGCAAGGCTTATAGTGATGTGCATTACCGAGAGGGCCCATAGATACCTCTCCGACACTCGGAGTGACAAATCCTAATCTCGATCTACGCCAACTCAACAAGTACCATCGGAGACACCTGTAGAGCACCTTTATGATCACCCAGTTACGTTGTGACGATTGGTAGCACACAAAGTGTTCCGTCGGTATTCGGGAGTTGCATAATCTCATAGTCATAGGAACATGTATAAGTCATGAAGAAAGCAATAGTAGTAAAAACTAAACGATCAATTTGCTAAGCTAACGGATGGGTCAAGTCAATCACATCATTCACTAATGATGTGATCCCGTTAATCAAATGACAACTCATGTCTATGGCTAGGAAACTTAACCATCTTTGATTCATCGAGCTAGTCAAGTAGAGGCATACTAGTGACACTTTGTTTGTCTATGTATTCACACATGTACTAAGTTTCCGGTTAATACAATTCTAGCATGAATAATAAACATTTATCATGATATAAGGAAATATAAATAACAACTTTATTATTGCCTCTAGGGCATATTTCCTTCAACCCTTTCAGGCCATCGCGGCGACGACCGGCTCGGGGATCGATTTCGACCTCTCTCCGGTCGTCGGAGGTTTTAGGAAGCGGTGGGTGTTTGTGGATGTTGGTGTGCGCAGCCCCATGCTACTTCTTCCATGGTTTCGGCTGCTCCAAGCTCCGGCTGGAAACACGGGAAACTTGCCGACCGGCGGCTAACCCACGTTTGGCACCGGCTGGCCATGTTGAAGAATCTTGGGGTGACGGCGCCCATGGTGGTGAAGGAGTACCTCCAGTGCCGCATCGCTCCACTCCAGCGCCACTCTCGACCGATGTGGACCTTCTCCAACTATGGGGACCGCATGAGGCTTCAAATGCCTACTCTTCCTCGCGAGGTACGGCGCACAGTGCTCGAGCTTCTGACGGGTGACCCAGCGCCAGCCAGCTTGCCGGAGGAAGGTTGTATTCTGTACTACTGCTCGAACAAGGTGGAGTTTGTGAAGCAGATGCCCTCCTTCGACGAATGGGGGCTCCGCCCGGTCGGCCTTGAGGGGCCTGGCGAGAGCCCTGTCTGCGTGGCACCCCTGCCCGCTGCCGACGCGGCGCTCGCCCCAGAAGGGGCGCGCGTGGGGGGAAGGGGGGCGATTGCCGCCGAGTGCTGGTGGCGTGGCTGCTCTGGCGTCGATGTCTCTTGGGGCTCCTGAAGCGCCGTCCCTGGGGCTCGGGAGAGCCGCCCAAAGGGAACGGCCGAGGGGTCGGTGCAGCCTGGTGCTCCTGAGGCCAAAGCCCCCGAGGCCCCAGCGAGTCGCCCTGAGGCGGGGGCCGGGGGCCCCGCACGGCCCAACGTTCCTGAGGGCGCCTCCTCAGGAGCCACCCCGGTCGTGCCCGACGCTGGTGGCCGCATCCAGGGCTTCGGCCGGCTCCAGCCGAATTTCGATGCACTCCGCAAGAGGAAGGGATCTCCAAGCTGCAGCGGTGATGCCTTCCGGCCATTGAAGCAGAGGAAGTACATTGACATAGATGAGTGAGTACCTTATCTTTGTAATTCCTTGAGTGCTGCTTCCCCTCCCGACCGTGGTTCCTCAGGGCCCCTTCTTAATTAGTTTCTTAAAACCCAATGAAATCAGGGTTAGCTTTAGCAATAGTATCACACAGGCACTGAATTTTCCCAGGTTGACCTAATCCTCTAATGTTCCAAATAATACTAATCATAATTAAGCTATCTTGAATGGGTGAGAGAAGCCACACGGCTTAACTTTTTTCAAAACAACAGGTGATTCCCTCAGAATATCAGCAGTGCCCACTGATATATGGAGAGAAGACCTAACTGGAGTATGGCTATCATTATTCAAATCAATATCCAATTTGGGTGCTAAAATAGTTTCAGGGTTATTATTAGCAAAAATCAAGCATTTTTCCTTCTCATCGACAATCAAATCATTAATAATCTCATACTGAGAATATGCATCATCACCAAATTTCAAACTAATCTTATCAGTATGATGAGAAAGAATAGCAGGATCAAGTAAAGCAAATGAGTTACCTTTGTAAGTTGAAGGAACCTCCAAATTTTGTTTTCTTTTGTATTCAACAGCTTTTTTCATGATGTTAACATTACCATGCCCCCTAGTGTGTGGCTTCTGAGACAAAACAGGGCCCCACTTGACCTTTGTGTTTTTAGGCTTACCAATATCAACCACCTCCTCCAAAGAAGTAATCAGTGATCTCTTCATCCCACAAGAATTGATCAATTTAACAGCCTCAGTAGGTAGAACATCCATCTCATCTTCCTTGCTTATCTCATCCTCAGAGTCAGAGCAGTCAACAGACAGCAGTAACTTTTCACAATACTCCACACTCTTGTTTCCATCTGCATCATCATGGTCATCATAGGGATAAAAATCCTCGGGAAGAGCTTCATCTTTCTTGGTTGTACAGATTCCCATATCCTCAAATGAGGCCACTTCCTCCCCCATAGGGGTCCCACTTACTGAATCAGTCAGCAAAGCCTGACCTGCCTCTTCAGTTTGACCTTGGACAGAAAAATCACAAATTCCATCAGGAGACAACCCCTCACTAGACCCATCCTGAATTGTACTACTATAATTCTTAACTTTCTCCAAAGCACACTGCATAATGAAATTCTCATGTTCACTATCAGTACAAGGAGCATGGCAAAATACAGCCTCAGATGTTTTTGTGTGACTACCAGTCACTTTTCCATGTGAGTTCAGGTTAGCTTTATCCAACTCATCAATAGCATTTTCCCCATTAGTCAGGCTTTCATTCTGAACATCATCAGCCTTATTTCCATGCAAGTTACCATTATCTTCATCAAATTCCTCATCCTCTCCATCTTCATCATCTCCATCCTCATCATGCACCACAGAGCCAATTCCTCCAACCTGTTCAAATCCCTCCACAGTAAAGCCAAGGGGAACAATTTCTTTTTCATCTCAATGAGCCTTTCAAAAGGAATTTTAGTTGGGTCTCTGCAGGCAATCTTTATCCTCACATTTTCAAAGAAGGTCCTAAACATACCATTCCAATCCACATCAGTGAGCACACAAAATAGAGAGGCAAGTTGACATAATACTTTCCAAGTACACCATTTTGGTGGGATGCCTTCAACCAAAACCCATGCTTCCACAAGCTCCCCAAAGGGGTCACAAGCACATTTCCACCCAGTCACATTTACAGTCACTCCATCCTTGGGTAGGTCAAAAGCAGGAAATCCTATCAAATCTTCTGCATTCTTCCATGGTGGAAACCTAAACAAAAAGGTTCTACTGGACATCTCTGTGATTTGCCATGGCCATTGTCTGGTCTTGCAGAACACAACAGAAATCAAGCCAAAAAGCTCAGATTTAAGGACATCACCTTTGACTATATTCACCACGTCATAGTTCTGATAATTAAGCCATTTAGTTTCAGAAAGCATGGACCTCAACATGGTAAAAACCTAACCCACTAGCACCACTCCCAAAGAAAGTAGCAGATGGTTGAATTTTGGTCCACGCATCACAGTTATTGACGTTGTGGTTTTGCTGGCAAATAAAACAAGCTTTGGATTTCACACAATTCCCCACATAGTGACCAGCCCCCCCACAATTGAAACATATCATATCCTTATATCTGGGGTCTAGAACTTGCTCTATCTCACCAACTACAGCTTGAGACGTAGGAACTTGATAAGACGACGATGTAGATGTTGTAGATTTGGAATTATGTGCAGGCATAGTATCCTTACCAGACGGTGTAGAAGCTTGCATATGCTGCACAGGGGCTGGGGCACGCTGGGCAGGACCGCGTTGAGATGCAGCCCCAGAGCTTGAACCCGACTGACGACGATCTGCCATACCCACACCTTGTTTAACAGCTTCAGCAAATGAGCGAGATCCCAGACCAATTCCTTCACACGGAATGTGGATCTCTTTTGGAGTACGATTAGATAATCGCAACGTAGCAGGGTGACAATCAGACAGAGTAAACTCTCCAATAGCTAGAAGATTTTTTCTAATCCAAAATATACTAGGGAGAGGTTTGGGGAAGGACGAACTAGGGTTACTACAGCGGTGGGGAGGGGGGAGAAGGAAGGGACCATAACTGGCCATAGAGCTCCTCTATATATTCTAGGTCACGATCCCGAGAACAGGAAGACGGTTTTCCAGAACCTGCTTTATCCTTCACCACACATCCACGGATGAGCAGCTCATGAACCGCAGGGAAGGATTGGTTATCACCTTTAACTTTATCAGACTTTTTCAAAGCAAAAGCTTCACTATCAGCATTCTGTCGCAGCGAGGCACATGACTGCAAATCTGGCATGTCCCTATTATCTTCAGAAATTACCATCCCACCTTCAGAATTGAAATTAACTACATCATCAACCTCCTAAGGGAGAAACCTCAAAATCTCAACATTCTGATCATTATCCACACTATTAACACCACACATAGCAACAGCTAAATCCTTCTCTTCCAAAATGGAAGCGCAATCTACAACACATCTTCGGCGAGCACAAAATGCATGCAGATACTCAAGTGAAGCAGCAGGTAGGATCTCAAGAATCATACCAAGGTCTCCAGGCCATGGAGGAGGCTCGATGTCGCGCTTGCGCCATGGGCACGCCTGATTGTGACCGGCAGGAGAGGGATTCCCACCCCGCGTCCTCCGACCATTGCCAACGGCGACGATTATTGCTGGGGGGGGGACCCCCGGCGGTAGGGCATCCGGTGGTATTCTGGACAGAGCATCCACCCGTGGCCTTGCGATGTTGAGGTGAGGCAGATTGAGCGCGCGAAAGTTGCTCCATCTCGCCGCCTGTGTTGGATATGGAGAGCTCGCTCCTGAATGACCCAGAACAGAGCTCCACATCCGATGCGCCATCATCGCCGTTGAACCTCGCATATTCCTCGAACGTGGCATGCTGAATGATGAGATCGAAGAGATCTGATCACTCAGAGCGGTCTGGGAATCTCTCCCGCACCACAGGCTCCATCTCCTGATACGCCTCCGGTGAACTCACATCGACTGGGGAGGGGCGCCGCGCCGGTGAGAGGCAGTCATCCGCCGATGGAGGAAGCAGTTGTCGAGCGCAGATGAAGCGTGGTAATGGCAAGTGGGTGGTAGGTAGAAGGATGAAGGGAGGGAAGGGGAAAATCGTTTCCCAGGCTCCGCTCCCGAGGTGTCCATGAGCACGCCCCACTAGAGGCTATTTTTTTAATAATACATTTTTAATTAAATTTCAGAAATATTACGCCGTAATTATATTTTTTTAAATAATTACCCAGTCGGCCTACTGCTGGCCGATTGGATCTAATCGGCCTACTGCTGGCCAATTGGCCCTCAGTCGGCCCACAGTCGGGCAATTGGATCTAGTCGGCCCACTGCTGGCCGATTGGCCTCAGTCGGCCCACTGCTGGCCGATTGGTACCCTCTAGGGTGACAGGTGCATGCAACCAGTTATCTGTTGGATGGGTATTTGAAAATGTATATAAAAATATTATTCGAGCATTTAAAAATGTTAATTATGTATATGAAATGTTAATCGAGCATTTGCAAAACATGTTGAACAAATATTTGAAAACTGTTGAATAGGTATTTGAAAAATATTGAAGAAATATTTTAGAAAATGTTGATTATGTATATAAAAATGTTAATCCAGCATCTGCAAAAAAATTGAACAAATATTTGAAAAAATATTAATAATATATATAAAAATGTTGAACAAGTATTTGTAAAAATGTTGATCATGTATATAAAAATGTTGAACAAATATTTGAAAATATGTTGAACAAGTATTTAAAATATGCTAAACAAGTACTTGTTTAATATTTGTATATACATGATCAACATTTTTAAATACTTGTTCAAAAAAATTACTTGTTCAAATTTTTTCAAATACTTGTTCAACATTTGTATATACATGATCAACATTTTTACAAATACTTCTTCAACATTTTTATATACATGATCAATATTTTTTTTAAAAATTGTTCAACATTTTTTGCAAATGCTTGATTAGCATTTTTATATACATGATCAACATTTTTAAAATACTTCTTCAACATTTTTTAAATACCTATTCAACAGTTTTCGAGTATTTGTTCAACATTTTGCAAATACTTGTTCAACATTTTTTTAAATGCTTGATTAATATTTTTAAATGCATGGTAAACATTTTTTCAAATACTTCTTCAACATTCTTTTAAATACTTATGCAATAGATAAATGGATGCAATGCACATGTCGGCCCAGAGGAAGCAGACTGGGTGCCAATCGGCCAGCAGTGGGCGGACTGGGTCCAATCAGCCAGCAGTGAGCCGACTGGATTCAATCGGCCTGCTGTGGGCCGACTGGGGGCCAATCGGCCAGCAGTAGGCCGACTGGATCCAATCGGTCATCAGTAGGCCGACTGGGTAATATTTTAAAAAAATATAATTACAGCATGATATTTCTAAAATTTAATTAAAAATGTATTATTTAAAAAAAATAGCCCACTGGAGCCCTTTCATCTGAAAAAAAAATGGAGCAAAGCCATGTGTGTACGATGCTGATGCTGACCAGCTTTACAGGATACTGAGCAGGCCTTGATGCGCAAACGACGGCCGAACCGATCGCCCGGCGCGGCGGGCGCGGGCGAGGCCGGCATTCCGTCGAACAGAGCGCGGGCGCCCGCCTTCTCTCTCCCGGCGGCGAAACCTTCAGTCCCTGTTCCCCTCGACGGCGACGCGCTCGGCCGAGGCAGAGGCCCCCACGCGGCAGAGGCTCTTGCGGCGTGGCGCCCCGAGCCGCGGCCACCTGCCTGCCCGGATTCCACCGCCCCACCTCCGCGCGCGCGCGACGCGAGTGGGCGCGAGTGCGGCGCGAATCCGATTCCCCCGTATAAGAAGAAGCGGGGGTGAGTGGGCGGATGGGAACGCAGCCCGGCTCGCGAAACCCAATCCTCCCTCCTCCTGGTGCTGCTTCGGAATCGGTACGACTGATCCCCTCCCATCTCTCGTTTTGATTTCCCTTCCCCCCCTTTGCTTGATCTCTGCGGGCTCGTTCATGATCTCGATGCCATGGAATGAACGAACGCCGTGATACATGGATCGATCGATCGACCAATCGCTGACGAATCTGATTCTTAGGGATATGTTTGATGGATGGCTTAATTTGCGAACTGTGATCCTTGTTCACCGTGGATTTCCTCATCTGCGCATCAAATTTCAGATTGAGTAATAATAGGTCATCAGTACGGAATTATATGTGGCGAGTTCATCCGGTGTTGAGCAGACGTCCTGAAACTAAGAGAAATTGCCTGTGACTGGTGTCGAGGTATACGGGATAGTTGCCGCTAAGATCAAAGAGCTTAGTCAAGATTACTGGCAGCCCACCTCTAATAGTCCGAGTTAATCCATTTTAAAATTTGTCTACCCGCGTCAAATTTCAAACTGATTAAAGGATTGTAATTCTTTAGCACCTACGGCTGGTGATGAGGGAGAACAAATTTAGATCCCTGGACGGATATATAGCATGCTGATGCGTTTATCTCTGGCGTTTACACAGATTCTACATATATAATGTGTTGCTTCTCTATGTTTTCTTAAATCAATTGAAAGAAATCTGGTCAGTAACAAACGATGAGTTTTCTTAAACAAAAAATTGCATATTCCTGAGTTAGCCATTTATTTATTTTCAAAACGGAGGCAAAAGATTTGGCTCGTCGATTAATTAAGAAGAAGAGAATTGCCCAGTTCAGGAGAAACCCTCGCCTTCTCCTTTCGTGCACTGTTCGCATTCACCATTTGCACCTTCCTAACGACCACACCATTGCATCAAATAGTACTGTAGTAAGCAACTTTTCAAAATTGTCTCAGATACTATCACCAAATTTTGCCTTAGAACCTACAAGTATTTTTTTGGCAAAGAAACCTACCAGTAGAGGCGCATTTTCGGTTTATCTTTTGCCAGTCAGTTTGGCTGAGACCTTTTTTGTTTTGTTGTCACAAGATGTTGTCAGTCAGTTTCATTATCTTTGAGTTTTGACAGTGGAACTTGGGTTTGCATAAGGGTCATATGGGGAAAAAAGTAGAAAACGCCTAAAGCAAGACTAGGTTTGTTCTTCTCACGTCAATCTTCATGTCTGATCCGCCATCTTCCATCTACATTTTGAGGTGAGGTACATGCCCAACCATGCGCGGCAACGCATCTCCATCGTATAAGGTTGGGTTGTGCAACCTTCATAGTGATCTTGATATGGAAAGCTCAAATAATTTTTGGGAGAAGACATGGTACTCTGATCCTCCCCTGGATGCTGCTATATATCATCTAGGCATGGGATTAGCAGCATACTGATCATATAGAGTTGTATGCTTATCCAAATACATGAATCTTCTTAACTATGACTACTAAACCTTGAGAGACTGGATGACATGAGCAATCAAACAATGTCGCACTGGGTAGAGCTCGTGCATTTGGTTGGAATAAGAAATGCTACAGTTGTGCATACCTGTGTTACGCGGCCAGCTAAGTCAGGAGGAGATCGCGAACTTACTCTAGTAAAGATTTGTGGTACCCAGAATAAAGTTGCAGATTTCTAGCTAAACTATCTAGGATGGGGCACCTGGCCATTTTGTGATTATAAATGATGATCCGGACCACATTGTGGACTTATCAGTTTCAGATTGTAACCTTGTTAATTGATCAATAAAGTATCAACTGTTCGCGCAAAAAAATCAGTTTAGCCTAAGATTTTTTTCAAAATTTGTTCCGCTAGCCCATCCTCTCATCCATAATCCACCTACTAATGACACTCCTTCGCATATATCCGGGGAACATATGATCTAAAATGGAGGCCATCCAAGAGAAGCGACTCATCCTAGCCATTGCCCCAAAGTAGGACCGACGCCGCTATGTTATCTCCTCTCCACCCACATGGGTCCAAGTTCTAGAGATTGTATGATTTCACATGGCCTTGTGGCCCTTGTCACACATTGGTAAAGCTAGTATGTCTTTAGGCACCAAACAACAACTTGATATACAATGATTGCGTAAGCTACTATGGCTTTGAGCTGGCATAATGTTTCAGATTGTACATCAATGGTTATACAATTCATACATGTTATGACAATCTAATATATATAATTTTTCTCTATGTAATATTTCTTTTCTCTAAATGTAATCTGGTGAGGATAAATATTTTCTAATTTTCTTAGGGATACATCCTTGCAGGTAAGTCGGCGACGCAACAATGGAAGAAGGGAAAGACAAGAATAACACCACCGAGAAGGGGCTGTTCTCAAACATGATGCATGGGTATCCACCTCATGGAGGATATGGATACCCTCCTCAAGGGTACCCGCCACCGGGGGTCCCCTACCCTCCTCCCGGGGCGTATCCTCCTCCACCACAATATGGGTACCCTCAGCCCGGTGGCTACCCACCTCACGGTGGATATCCCCCCGTCGGCTACCCTGGTATGTGTGCACGTCCCGATTGTGTCTGTCTGTTAATTTGCTCAGCTGGACCTTAGTTATATGATCTACACTGTAACTTTTTCTTGCGGGAATTGGTCTTTAAGTTGTTAGGAAACTGAATTTATCTATGTCATATAAGTTATTGCGCATCAATTTCAGGCTATGGGGGTGGCCACGGAGGCTACGGTGGACACATGGGCTATGGAGGCGGCTACGGCGGCGGCGGCCATGGTCTTGGGCACCACCACGGAGGCCACGGCTACGGCCACTATGGTCACGGAGGTCATGGCTACGGACACCACGGTCATGGACACTACCACGGCGGGCACGGCTGGGGGCACCATGGCCATGGACATCACCACCACCACCACCACGGAAAGCACGGGTACGGCAAGTTCAAGAGGTGCAAGTGATGTGATCATGCATGCCTCAGCAACTATCTTAAGTAAGTTTGGTTACAGAAATACTCCCGCGGATGGGAAGAGCGCTAGCTTGTCTCCTGTGAGACTGATGATGCAATGCACATGTGCTGTTACTAGATACATAATTTGGTGATGTAGCTAATAAGGTCTGCTAATAAGTAGCAGAAGCACATACCACCAGTCATGTGCTGCAGTTCAGATGTTCTCTTTCGTCCGTACACAGATGTGCTAGCGAGATATCATGCTCGATTATTGATCAGTTCATGCTCTTGGTACGCACCTCATGTGAAGGCCGGCGCCTGGGTGCGATTGCCACCGTGGTGATCATCTGGCGCAGCCGCGCGGCTTAAGGCCGGCGATCATCATGTAGCAGTGGCAGGCTGGCAGCCGCTGGGGAGGCGAGCTCTGACCAGCAGCGACTCCATCCCTCCCTGCCGTTCCTGGCCGCCATAGATACAACAAAAGAAACCGTACCTATTCTTGTTCAAAGAACGGGTGGCGGCAAATCGGGAAAGTGTGGGTACGTGCCATGATCACCTTGGCTCTGCTGGAGTTCTTTCCCTTATTATAAGCTAAAACGTACCAGGAATATGACCAAGAAATGGATGTCCAATCGCACATCACCTAAGATCATCGGCCTAAACTGCCATGCCACTTTCAATTTTCGTGACAAGATTGAAGAGGCCAGGATACTGTCTCAGCTTGAATCCGATCTTAGGATTGCGGTCAAGCTTTCACTGCACCGGCACAATGCTGCCATTACGGCCTACTCGAGGTAACGGGCCAAACTTAAGGATTGCATTTTTGCAACGGGCCAAGCTTAAGGATTGCATTTCCGGTGACGAAAACTCGGTTACCTTCATAGCCGCGCCTCAGTTAGACACCGGAACGATGACAATGGTACTACCTACACTGCATCCGGCGCCTGGAGATCTACGGCGGCTGTCCTTCTTGATCCTCCTTCCTGGTGGGTTGAGCCCCATGGCACTTGCATCTCTGCTGGTCTCGGTTCGTCTCGCTGTCGGATCCGGAGCAGTCGGAGGTTTGGTGGTATAGGTTGGGGACCGGAGGAAACTTTGGCCGTCTGGTCCGGCCCGGCATCGACGGCGTCCCACGACGCCGTTACCCTCCTTGGAGGCGAAGCCGAGGTCCCTCCTATCCACATCCGAACCCCTCCCGGACGAAAGTCTAAAATTCAGTCTGGATTGGGCGGCGGCGGCGCCCTGCGCGTCATAACCTCCATGGAGGCGCCGTCTTGGGAGGCTCAGGTCGGGCAAGAGATGCTATGGGTGTTGGGCGTTGTGTAGCTCCAGCAGCGGCGACGACGTGAGCTCCAGGGGAAACCCTTGATCTGGGTCTACCGGATCTGACGATGATGGCACCTTCGATGTCGTGTCCCTCCTGGGGGCATCGTTTTGGAGCACGCGCTGGCTGGAGGGGACAAGAGGAGGAGCGGTGTTACATCTACCGCGAGGCCGACGGCGGATCCTGGCGGCATGGTGTCGCGGAGGTTCGGCGATGGGCGCGTCTGGAGATGAACTCGCGCAGGAGGAGGAAGTTGTCTAGCGTCATGGTGGCGTTGATGGCAGAGAGGCCTGCCAAGGTTGGTGCAACAATTTTGCTCTGAGGATGGACCGAGGGATGATGGAGGTGTCGGCCCTTGCAGCGTGCGGTGCTCACTGGGAGTGTGCCTGAACCGGTGTGGGACCCAATCCAGGTAGTGGCTTGGAGGGGACACCCGGCTTTAGATGTTAGGCTTTAGTGCGATGTCTGTTTGGTATTAGGCCCGGACATTCGGCACGCCTTCATCAAAGGGATAGGAGTAGCAACGGTGTTGCCAAGATGGTGGCTTCAGGCTTGTTGATGTATCACCTTGTATGGTCTTTGTGAATAATTAATAATATGGCTGCATTCATCGTCTAGATGCAGAGGCCGGGGGTACATCCTCCTTTTCTAAAAAAAAACTACCTACACTGCACACTGTGGCAAGGAAACTGTTCTTTTGAATTTTTTCAAAAATCTGGTGGGCGCGAACTCTTCTGTTTCCACTTCTTTTGATCTTGATGGTTTGCGTTAACTCTGCTCAGGCATATGATATCTCTCGGCCATTTACCTTGGAGGAAATAAAAGAGGCCCTATGGGCCATGAAGGATGATGCAAGCCCAGGGCTGGATGGTTTCGGCTCGACTTTCTACAAATCCAACTGGAGCCTTGTAAAAATGGATCTACTCAATATGCTCAATGATTTTCACGCTGGCAAAATAGACCTTAAATGCTTAACACGAACTCATATCATGCTCCTACCAAAAAACTCGAACGCCTCTAAACCTGAAATTTTCGCCCGGTGTCCCTCCAAAATTGCTTTCCCAAGCTTGCTTCTAAGTGTGTCGCTAAATCGGATACAACCTCTAATCGACCATCTTTCCCTTCTCCTCAAAGACATTTCTAAACTGCACGGCGTTCAAACCACGAGAGAACCTTCCTACATTGTCACCAAGTACGGTTGGTCGAGCACACATGACGTGGGCATGTCGAATAGTCATCATACTCCTATTTGGTGTGACATCATGAAAGGTATTGAGTTCTTTCGATCAACCACCATGGTGCAGCTCGGCAACGGAGCCACTACCTCCTTCTGGCTCGACCTTTGGCTCCCTCAATCTACCCAAACCATAGCCCAACTTTTCCCAGCGTTGTTTTACCACTCCAACAGGATCCGCAGTCACGTGGCTCATGCTTTGGCTTCGAGAGACCTAACCTTGGAACTACCCCCGCAGTTGTCCCACACGGCCGAATGCGAGCTCTCCGAGTTATGCAATGTTTTGGCTTCGGTAAGCGTGAATATGCAGGTGGCTCACAAAAATGACTTCGAGGGATGCAGGCAAATACTCCCTCCGGTCCTTTTTACTCTGCACATTGGATTTGTCGAAAGTCAAACTTTACTAAGTTTGACCAAATTTATATTAAAAATTATTAGCATCTACTCCCTCCGTTCTTAAATATTTGTCTTTCTAGACATTTGAAATGGTTACAACATACGGATGTATGTAGACATATTTTAGAGTGTAGATTCACTCATTTTGCTTCGTATGTAGTCACTTGTTGAAATCTCTAGAAAGACAAATATTTAGGAACGGAGGAAGTATAATATCTAATAAATATAATACGAAAATATATTCCGAGATGAATCTAATGATATTGGTGTTGTTATGTGAATGTCAATATTTTTTTATATAAACTTGGTCAAAGTTAGATAAGATTGATTTCAGAAAACCTAATATGCAGAGTAAAAAGGACCGGAGGGGGTAGTTAACCACCGAGCTGGCATACCGGGCGGTTTGGAAGAGGAGGCCCACCGACACCATCATCCCGGCCATCTAGAGAAACTACGACCCAAATAAATGCATAATTTTTATCTGGCTTGTCAACAAAGACTGCGTGTTCACGAACGCAAGGCGCTTTAGGCGGGGCATCACCACTTCTGCCGCTTTCCCTTTCTGCAGCCAATGTGAAACCATCTAACACCTCCTATTTGAATGCCAACAGCTTTGGGCCCCGCCGCCGCCCACGTCGGCCGGGCTTTGCCCAGCGACGCTTCCACGCGGCGACATAGTTTCAAATAGCGAAGACAACATCCGCTATTGCAACCGCCAGTGCAATAGCGTATGCTAACGCTCAAATTAAATTTCATTACTTTTTTTAATGATCTAGAAATATAAACAATAATCTAGGGTTTTTACAAATCCGCTACGCGGACATAGCGTCTGAAGGAAATATGCTCTCGAGGCAATAATAATGTTGTTATTTATATTTCCTTATATCATGATAAATATTTATTATTCATGCTAGAATTGTATTAACCGTAAACTTAGTACATGTGTGAATACATAGACAAAACAGATTGTCCCTAGTATTGCCTCTACTAGACTAACTCGTTAATAAAAAATGGTTATGTTTCCTAACCATAGACATGTGTTGTCATTTGATAAACAGGATCACATAATTAGGAGAATGATGTGATGGACAAGACCCATCCGTTAGCTTAGCACTATGATCGTTTAGTTTTATTGCTATTGCTTTCTTCATGACTTATACATGTTTCTCTGACTATGAGATTATGCAACTCCCGAATACAGGAGGAACACCTTGTGTGCTATCAAACGTCACAACGTAATTAAGTGATTATAAAGATGCTCTACAGGTGTTTCCGAAGGTGTTTGTGGTGCTGGCATAGATCGAGAATAAGATTTGTCACTCCGAGTGTCGGAGAGGTATCTCTGGGCCCTCTCGGTAATACTCATCATAGTAAGCCTTGCAAGCAAATGACTAATGAGTTAGTCATGAGATGATGTATTACGGAACGAGTAAAGAGACTTGCCAGTGACAAGATTGAACTAGGTATGATGATACCGACGATCGAATCTTGGGCAAGTAACATACCGATGACCAAGGGAACACCCTATGTTGTTATGCGGTTTGACCGATAAAGATCTTCGTAGAATATGTAGGAACCAATATGAGCATCCATGTTCCACTATTATTTATTGACCGGAGATAAGTCTCGGTCATGTCTACATAGTTCTCGAACCCGTAGCGTCCGCACGCTTAACGTTCGATGACGATCGGTATTATGAGTTTATCTGTTTTGATGTAGCGAAAGTTGTTCGGAGTCCCGGATGAGATCACAGACATGACGAGGAGTCTCGAAATGGTCGAGACATAAATATTGGTATATTGGAAGGATATATTCGGACACCGGAAGGTTCCGGAGTGTATCGGGTATTTTTCGGAGTACCGGGAGGTTACGGGAACCCCCGGGGAGTCTATGGGCCTTATTGGGCCCTAGTGGGGAAAGAGGGCAGCAAGCATGTGGTGGGGTGCGCCCCCCTTGGCCCAAACCGAATTGGTTTAGGGCTTGGGGGGGCGGCCCCCTTTCCTTCCCCCCTCCTCTTCTTTCCTACTTTCTCCTAGTAGGACTAGGAAAGGGTGGAACCTACTCCTACTAGGAGTAGGATTCCTACTCCTTGGCGTGCCCCATGTAGGCCGGCCTCCTCCTCCCTCCCTCATTTATATACGTGGGGAGGGGGCACCCCATAGACACACAAGTTGATTTCTTAGCCGTGTGCAGTGCCCCCCTCCATAGTTACACACCTCGGTCATATCGTCGTAGTGCTTAGGCGAAGCCCTGCGCCGGTAACTTCATCATCACCGTCACCACGCCATCATGCTAACGAAACTCTCCCTCGACCTCAACTGGATCAAGAGTTCGTGGGACGTCATCGAGTTGAACATGTGCTGAACGTGGAGGTGCCGTACGTTCGGTGCTTGGATCGGTTGGATCGCGAAGACGTTCGACTACATCAATCGCGTTACTAAACGCTTCCGCTTTCGGTCTACAAGGGTACGTAGACACACTCTCTCCGCTCGTTGCTATACTTCTCCTAGATAGATCATGCGTGATCGTACGGATTTTTTTGAAATGCTACGTTCCCCAGCAGTGGCATCATGAGCTAGGTCTATGCGTAGATGATATGCATGAGTAGAACACAATGAGTTGTGGGCAATAATAGTCATACTGCTTACCAGCATGTCATACTTTGATTCGGCGGTATTGTGAGATGAAGCGGCCCAGACCGACATTGCTTAAAGGTGACCAGCGGGTGTCTGTCTCTCTCACTTTAGTTGAATCGAGTGTGACTACGCTCGGTCCTTGTGAAGGTTAAAACAACACACCTGATGAAAAATCGTTGTGGTTTTGATGCGTAGGTAAGAACGGTTCTTGCCAAGCCCGTAGCGGCCACGAAAAACTTGCAACAACAAAGTAGAGGACGTCTAACTTGTTTTTGCAGGGCATGTTGTGATGTGATATGGTCAAGACGTGATGAGTTATACATTATTGTATGAGATGATCATGTTTTGTAATTATCGGCAACCGACAGGAGCCTTATGGTTGTCTCTTTATTGTATGAGTTGCGAAGGCCATGTAATTGCTTTACTTTATCACTATGAGTTAGCGATAGTAGTAGTAGCAATAGTTGGCGAGACGACCACGACGCTACGATGAAGATCATGGTGTTAAGCCGGTGACGATGGAGATCATGACGATGCTTTGGAGATGGAGATGAAAAGCACAAGATGATGATGGCCATATCATGTCACATATTTTGATTGCATGTGATGTTTATCTTTTTATGCTTCTTATTTTGCTTAGTATGGCGGTAGCATTATAAGATGACCCCTTACATAATTTCAAGGTACAAGTGGTCTCCCTGAGTATGCACCGTTGCGAAAGTACGTCGTGCCGAGACACCACGTGATGATCAGGTGTGATAAGCTCTACGTTTAAATACAATGGGTGTAAGACAGTTTTGCACATGCAGAATACTCGGGTTAAACTTGACGAGCCTAGCATGTACAGACATGGCCTCGGAACACTGAAGACCAAAAGGTCGAGTGTGAATCATATAGTAGATATGATCAACACAAGATGTTCACCATTGAAAACTACTCCATCTCACGTGATGATCGGACATGGTTTAGTTGATATGGATCACGTGATATTTAGATGACTTGAGGGATGTCTATCTAAGTGGGAGTTCTTAAGTATTATGATTAATTGAACTTTAATTAGTCTTGATAGTATTTGCAAATTATGTTGTAGATCAATAGCTTGCGTTATAGCTGCCCTATATTTTTGATATGTTCCTAGAGAAAACTAAGTTGAAAGATGTTAGTAGCAATGATGCGGACTAGGTCCGTGATCTGAGGATTATCCTCATTGTTGCGCAAACGTATTATGTCCATGATGCACCGCTAGGTGACAAACCTATTGCAGAAGCAGATGATGTCGTTATGAACGTTTGACAAGCTCGGTATGATGACTACTTGATAGTTTAGTGCGCCATGCTTTACGGCTTATAACCGGGACTTCAAAAACGTTTTGAACGCCACTGAACATATGAGATATTCCAAGAGTTGAAAAATATTATTTCAGACTCATGCCCGTGTCGAGAGGTATGAGACCTCTGACAAGTACTTTGCCTATAAGATGGAGGAGAATAGCTCAACCAATGAGCATGTGCTCGTAATGTCTGAGTACTACAATCACTTGAATCAAGTGGGAGTTAATCTTCGAGATAAAATAGTGATTGAGAGAATTCTCTAGTCACTATCACCAAGTTACTAAAACTCCGTGATGAACAATAATATGCAAGGGATGACGAAAACGATTCCCGAGCTCTTCATGATGTTGAAATTAACGAAGATAGAAATCAAGAAAGAGCATCAATTGTTGATGGTTAACAAGACCACTAGTTTCAAGAAAAGGGCAAGGGGAAGAAAGGGAACTTCAAGAAGAATTGCAAGCAAGTTGTCACTCCCGTGAAGAAGCCCAAAGCTGGACCTAAGCCTGAAACTAAGTGCTTCTAACTGCAAAGGAAATGGTCACTGGAAGCGGAAGTTCCCCGAATATTGAAGGATGGCGAAGTGAACAAAGGTATACTTGATATACATATTGATAATGTGTACCTCACTAGAGTTCATAGTAGCCCCTGGGTATTTGATACTTGTTCGGTTGCTAAGATTAGTAACTCGAAACAAGAGTTGCACAATAAACGGAGACTAGTTGAGGGTGAGGTGACGATGTGTGTTGGAAGTAGTTCCAATATTGATATGATCATTATCGCACACTCCCTGTACTTTCGGCATTAGGGTTAAACCAAAATAAATGTTATTTGGTGTTTGCGTTGAGCATGAACAAGACTGGATCATGTTTATTGCAATACGGTTATTCATTTAAGTGAGAGAATAATTGTTATTCTGTTTACATGAATAAAACCTTCTATGGTCATACACCCAAGGTGAATGGTTTATTGAATCTCAATCATAGTAAATACACATATTCATAATATTGAAGCCAAAAGATGCAGAGTTGATAATGATAGTGCAACATGCTTGCAGCACTGCCGTTTAGGTTATATTGGTGTAAAGCGCATGAAGAAACTCAATACTGATGGACTTTTGGAATCACTTGATTATAAATCTGGGGCTTGCGAACCATGCCTCATGGGCAAGATGACTAAAACTCCATTCTCCGGAACAATGGAGTGAGCAACTGACTTGTTGGAAATCATACATACTGATGTATGCAGACCGATGAGTGTTGAGGCTCGCGGCGGGTATCGTTATTTTCTGACCTTCACTGATGATTTGAGCAGATATGGGTATATCTACTT
Source organism: Secale cereale (assembly GCA_902687465.1). Classification (NCBI taxonomy): domain Eukaryota; kingdom Viridiplantae; phylum Streptophyta; class Magnoliopsida; order Poales; family Poaceae; genus Secale; species Secale cereale. Next base: position 43,866,092 of record LR738709.1, on the reverse strand, counting down.
GATGAAGCACAAGTCTGAAACATTTGAAAATTTCAAAGAATTTCAGAGTGAAGTAGAGAATCATCGTAACAAGAAAATAAAGTTTCTACAATCTGATCGTGGAGGCGAATATTTGAGTTATGAGTTTGGTCTTCATTTGAAACAATATGGAATAGTTTCACAGCTCACGCCACCTGGAACACCACAGCGTAATGGTGTGTCTGAACGTCGTAACCGTACTTTATTAGATATGGTGCGATCTATGATGTCTCTTACCGATTTACCACTATTGTTTTGGGGTTATGCATTAGAGACAGCTGTATTCACGTTAAATAGGGCACCATCTAAATCCGTTGAGACGAAACCGTATGAACTGTGGTTTGGCAAGAAACCAAAGTTGTCGTTTCTTAAAGTTTGGGGTTGCGATGCTTATGTGAAAAAAGCTTCAGACTGATAAGCTCGAACCCAAATCGGAGAAATGCGTCTTCATAGGATACCCAAAAGAAACTGTTGGATACACCTTCTATCACAGATCCGAAGGCAATATATTCGTTGCTAAGAATGGATCCTTTCTAGAGAAGGAGTTTCTCTCGAAAGAAGTGAGTGGGAGGAAAGTAGAAGTTGATGAGGTAATTGTACCTTCTCCCGAATTAGAAAGTAGTACATCATAGAAACTAGTTCCAGTGATTCCTACACCAATCAGTGATGAAGCTAATGATGATGATTAATAAACTTCAGATCAAATTACTACTGAACCTCGTAGGTTATCCAGAGTACGTTCCGCACGAGAGTGGTACGGTAACCCGGTTCTAGAAGTCATGTTACCGGACCATGACGAACCTGCGAACAATGAGGAAGCGATGATGAACCTAGATTCCGCAAAATGGCTTGAGGCCATGAAATCAGAGAGGGATCCATGTATGAGAACAAAGTGTGGACTTTGGTTGATTTGCCCGATGATCAGCAAGCCATTGAAAATAAATGGATTTTTAAGAGGAAGACCGACGCCGATGGTAATGTTACTGTCTACAAAGATCGACTTGTTGCAAAAAGGATTTTTGACAAGTTCAAGGAGTTGACTACGATGAGACTTTCTCACCCGTAGCGATACTTAAATCTGTCCGAATCATGTTAGCAATTGTCGCATTTTATGAAATCTGGCAAATGGATGTCAAAACTGTATTCCTTAATGGATATCTTAGAGAAGATTTGTATATGATGCAACCAGAAGGTTTTGTCGATCCTAAAGGTGCTAACAAAGTGTGCAAGCTCCAGCGATCCATCTATGGACTGGTGCAAGCATCTTGGAGTTGGAATATATGCTTTGATGAGGTGATCAAAGCATATGGTTTTATACAGACCTTTGGAGAAGGTTGTATTTACAAGAAAGTGAGTGGGAGCACTACAACATTTTTGATAAGTATATGTGAATGACATATTGTTGATCGGAAATGATGTAGAATTTTCTAGAAATCATAAAGGATTGTTTAAAAAGAGTTTTTCAATAAAAGACCTCGGTGAAGCTGCTTACATATTAGGCACCTAGATCTATAGAGATAGATCATGACGATTGATAAGACTTTCGATTAGTACATACCTTGATAAAGATTTTGAAGTAGTTCAAAATGGATAAGTCAGAGAAGGAGTTCTTGCCGGAGTTATAAGGTATGAAGTTGAGTAAGACTCAAAACCCGACCACGACAGAAGATAGAGAAAGAATGCAAGTCATTTCCTATGCCTCAGCCATAGGTTCTATAAAGTATGCCATGATGTGTGCCAAACATATTGTGTACCTTGCCATGAGTTCGGCAAGGAGGTACAATAGTGATCCAGGAGTAGATCACTTGACAGCGGTCAAAATTATCCTTAGTTACTAGATGACTAAGGAAATGTTTCTTGATTATGGAGGTGATAAAGAGTTCGTCGTAAAGAATTACGCCGGTGCAAGCTTTGACACTAATCTAGATGACTCTAAGTATCAATTTGGATGCATATTGAAAGTGGGAGCAATTAGCTAGAGTGGCTCCATGCAAAGCATTGTAGACATAGAAATTTGCGAAATACATACGGATCTGAATATAACAGACCCACTGACTAAACTTCTCTCACGAAGCAAAACATGATCACACCTTAGTACTCTTTGGGTGTTAATCACATGGCGATGTGAACTAGATTATTGACTCTAGTAAACCCTTTGGGTGTTGGTCACATGGCGATGTGAACTATGGGTGTTATTCACATGACGATGTGAATTATCGGTATTAAATCACATGGCGATGTGAACTAGATTATTAACTCTAGTGCAAGTGGGAGACTGAAGGAAATATGCCCTAGAGGCAATAATAATGTTGTTATTTATATTTCCTTATATCATGATAAATGTTTATTATTCATGCGAGAATTGTATTAACCGGAAACTTAGTACATGTGTGAATACATAGACAAAACAGATTGTCCCTAGTATGCCTCTACTAGACTAGCTCGTTAATCAAAAATGTTTATGTTTCCTAATCATATACATGTGTTGTCATTTGATGAACGGGACCACATCATTAGGATAATGATGTGATGGACAAGACCCATCCGTTAGCTTAGCACTATGATCGTTTAGTTTTATTGCTATTGCTTGCTTCATGACTTATACATGTTCCTCTAACTATGAGATTATGCAACTCCCGAATACCGGAGGAACACCTTGTGTGCTATCAAACGTCACAACGTAACTGAGTGATTATAAATATGCTCTACAGGTGTTTCCGAAGGTGTTTGTGGTGTTGGCATAGATCGAGAATAGGATTTGTCACTTCGAGTGTCGGAGAGGTATCTCTGGGCCCTCTCGGTAATACTCATCATAATAAGCCTTGCAATCAAAGGACTAATGAGTTAGTCATGAGATGGTGTATTACGGAACGAGTAAAGAGACTTGCCGGTGACGAGATTGAACTAGGTATGATGATATCGATGATCGAATCTCGGGCAAGTAACATACTGATGTCAAAGGGAACACCGTATGTTGTTATGCGGTTTGACCGATAAAGATCTCCGTAGAATATGTAGGAACCAATATGAGCATCTAGGTTCCGCTATTGGTTATTGACCAGAGATGAGTCTCGATCATGTCTACATAGTTCTTGAACCCGTAGGATTCGCACGCTTAACGTTCGATGACGATCGGTATTATGAGTTTATGTGTTTTGATGTATCGAAGGTTCTTCGGAGTCTCGGATGAGATCACGGACATGACGAGGAGTCTCGAAATGGTCGAGACATAAAGATTGATATATTGGAAGGATATATTCGGACACCGGAAGGGTTCGGAAGTGTATCGGGTATTTTTCGGAGTACGGGGAGGTTACCGGAACCCCCGGGGAGTCTATGGGCCTTATTGGGCCCTAGTCGAGAAAGAGGACAGCAAGCATGTGGTGGGGTGCGCCCCCCTTGTCCCAAACCGAATTGGTTTAGGGCTTGGGGGTCGGCCCCCTTTCCTTCTCCCCTCCTCTTCTTTCCTCCTTTCTCCTAGTAGGACTAGGAAAGGGTGGAACCTACTCCTACTAGGAGTAGGATTCCTACTCCTTGGCGCGCCCCATGTAGGCCGGCCTCCTCCTCCCTCCCTCCTTTATATATGTGGGGAGGGGGAACCCCATAGACACACAAGTTGATTTCTTAGCCGTGTGCGGTGCCCCCCTCCACAGTTACACACCTCGATCATATCGTCGTAGTGCTTAGGCGAAGCCCTGCGCCGGTAACTTCATCATCACCGTCACCACGCCGTCGTGCTGACGGAACTCTCCCTCGACCTCAACTGGATCAAGAGTTCATGGGACGTCATCGAGCTGAACGTGTGCTGAACGTGGAGGTGCCTGATGTCTACTACACAACCTTCTTCTTGTAGACGTTGTTAGGCCTCCAAGTGTAGAGGTTTGTAGGACAGTAGCAAATTTCCCTCAAGTGGATGACCTAAGGTTTATCAATCTATGGGAGGCGTAGGATGAAGATGGTCTTTCTCAAGCAACCCTGCAACCAAATAACAAAGAGTCTCTTGTGTCCCCAACACACCCAATACGATGGTAAATTGTATAGGTGCACTAGTTCGGCGAAGAGATGGTGATACAAGTGCAATATGGATGATAGATATAGGTTTTTGTAATCTGAAAATATAAATACAGCAAGGTAGCAAGTGGTAAAAGTGAGCATAAACAGTGTTGCAATGTGTAGAAACAAGGCCTAGGGTTCATACTTTCACTAGTGCAAGTTCTCTCAACAATAATAACATAACTGGATCATATTACTAGCCCTCAACATGCAACAAAGAGTCACTCCAAAATCACTAATAGCGGTGAACAAACGAAGATATTATGGCAGGGTATGAAACCACCTCAAAGTTATTCTTTCTGATCGATCTATTCAAGAGTCCGTAGTAAAATAACACGAAGCTATTCTTTCCGTTCGATCTATCATAGAGTTCATACTAGAATAACACCTTAAGATACAAATCAACCAAAACCCTAATGTCACCTAGATACTCCATTGTCACCTCAAGTATCCGTGGGCATGATTATACGATATGCATCACATAATCTCAGATTCATCTATTCAACCAACACGAATTACTTCAAAGAGTGCCCCAAAGTTTCTACCGGAGAGTAGGGACGAAAACGTGTGCCAACCCCTATGCATAGATTCCCAAGGTCACGAAACCCGCAAGTTGATCATCAAAACATACATCAAGTGAATCAATATAATACCCCATTGTCACCACATGTATCCCACGCAAGACATACATCAAGTGTTCTCAAATCCTTAGAGACTCCATCTGATAAGTTAACTTCAAAGGGAAAACTCAATTCATCACAAGAGAGTAGAGGGGAAGAAACATCATAAGATCCAACTATAATAGCAAAGCTCGCGATACATCAAGATCGTGCCATCTCAAGAACACAAGAGAGAGAGAGAGAGATCAAACACATAGCTACTGGTACATACCCTCAGCCCCAAGGGTCAACTGTTGGGGAACGTAGCAGAATTCAAAAAAATTCCTACGCTTCACCAAGATCAATCTAAGGAGTCATCTAGCAACAAGCATAATGGAGTGCATCTACATACCCTTTGTAGATCGTGTGCGGAAGCGTTCGATGGAACGTGGATGAAGTAGTTGTACTCTTCGCGTTCCTCATCACCAATGATCCCAGCGCCGAACTGACGGCACCTCCGCGTTCAACACACGTATGGTACAGCGACGTCTCCTCCTTCTTGATCCAGCAAGGGCGGAGGAGAGGTTCTCGGAGATCCAGCAGCACGACGGCGTGGTGGTGGATGCAACAGGAAATCCTGCAGGGCTTCGCCGGCGCCCTGCGTAAGGAGTAGGAGGTGTGACGGGAGGGGGGAGAGGCGCCAGAGGCTTGGGGTGTGGCTGCCCTCTCCCCCCCCCCACTATATATAGGGGCCAGGGGGCGGCCCTGGGAGATCAGATCTCCAGGGGGGCGGCGGCCAAGGGGGGAAACTTGCCCCCCAAGGCATAGGGGGCGCCACCTCCCCCTAGGGTTTCAACCCTAGGCGCATGGAGGGGGGGCATATGGGTGCGCCAGCCCACCAGGGGCTGGCCCCCTCCCCCTTGCGGCCTAGGGGACCCACCAGGATGGGTGGCCCCACCCGGTGGACACTCCCGGTGACCCCCGGAGTTCACCCGATGACCGAAACTGGACTTCCTATATATCATTCTTTACCTCCGGACCATTCCGGAACTCCTCGTGACGTCCGGGATATCATCCGGGACTCCGAACAACATTCGGGTTTCCATGTGCATGTATCTCTACAACCCTAGCGTCACCGAACCTTAAGTGGGTAGACCCTACGGGTTCGGGAGACACGTAGACATGACCGAGACGACTCTCCTGTCAATAACCAACAGCGGGATGTGGATACCCATGTTGGTTCCTACGTGTTCCTCGATGATCTTCATCGGATGAACCACTGTGTCAAGGATTCACTCAATCCCGTATGTTATTCCCTTTGTCCATCGGTACGGTACTTGCCCGAGATTCGATCGTCGGTATGCCCGGTACCTTGTTCAATCTCGTCATGGCAAGTCTCTTTACTCGTTCCGTAATCCATCATCCCGTGACTAACTCCTTAGTCACTTTGAGCTCATTATGATGATGTCTTACCGAGTGGGCCCAGAGGTACCTCTCCGTCATACGGAGTGACAATATCCCAGTCTCGGTTCGTACCAACTCAACAGACACTTTCGGAGAAACCCGTTGCCTACCTTTATAGCCACCCAGTTACGTTGTGACGTTTGGCACACCCAAAGTATTCCTACGGCATCCGGGAGTTGCACAACCTCATGGTCTAAGGAATAAATACTTGACACCGGAAAAGCTTAAGCATTACGAACTAAACGATCTTGTGCTAGGCTCAGGATTGGGTCTTGTCCATCACATCATTCTCCTAATGATGTGATCCCGTTATCAATGACATCCAATGTCCATGGTCAGGAAACCGTGACCATCTACTGATCAACGAGCTAGTAACTAGAGGCTTACCAGGGACACATTGTGGTCTATGTATTCACACATGTATCGCTGTTTCCGTACAGTACAATTCAAGCATGAATAACAGACAATTATCATGAACAAGGAAATATAATAATAATACTTTTATTATTGCCTCTAGGTCATATTTCCAACAGTCTCCCACTTGCACTAGAGTCAATAATCTAGTTACATTGTGATGAATCGAACGCCCATAGAGTTCTGGTGTTGATCATGTTTTGCCCATGGAAGAGGTTTAGTCAACGGGTCTGCAACATTCAGATCCGTATGCACTTTACAAATATCTATGTCTCCATCTTGAACATAATTCCGGATGGAGTTGAAACGGCGCTTGATGTGCTTGGTCTTCCTGTGAAACCTAGGCTCCTTGGTAATGGCAATAGCTCCAGTGTTGTCACAGAAGAGAGTCATCGGGTTTGACGCGCTCGGAATGACTCCTAGGTCGGTGATGAACTCCTTCATCCAGACTCCTTCTTGTGCTGCTTCGCAGACAGCTATGTACTCCGCTTCACACGTAGAATGCGCCACGACGCTCTGCTTGCAACTGCACCAGCTGACTGCTCCACCATTCAAAATATACACGTATCCGGTTTGTGACTGATGACCCACAACCATAAGGGATCTATTGCAGCGTTTTCGATAAGTAAGAGTGTCGAACCCAACGAGGAGCAGAAGGTATTGATAAGTGATTCTGAGCAAGGAATAACTACAAGCACTGAAAGATAACTTTTTAGGGGTTTTCTTGATATAAGCAACAGGAAAGTAAAAGCGAGCAAAGTAAAAGGCACTGGAGAGTAACAAGTGGCCCAATCCTTTCTGAGCAAAGGAGAGGCCTAGCAACTGAACTTATAAAGGCTAAAGTGTTCTTGAGGACACACGGGAGAGGTAGTCATGTGTACTATGTGATGTGTTGATAAGTGTTGAGTGGGTGGATCTATGCTAGTACACCCTCTAGACTAAGATGAGTGCACTCTTATGATTAAACACCTTGCAAGCATCCGCAAATACAAGATAGTATTTAAGGCAAAAGCCTAACCATAGCAATACGATCGATGATCCATTGTTCCCTTGTGCAAAAGCGTGCGAACTGGGGTTCAGGTTTTTGTCACTCCGGCAACCCATCGTAAGCATTCTTTGTACACAATGTATTCCCCTAGGTCCTTAATAAGGCGAAGTGTTGAGTGTTCGACTCACACAACACCACTAGGAAAATAACAACACAACTTAAGTATCAAACAACACATATTACTTCAACATCATATGACTACTAACAACAAGGCTTCTCCCATGTCCTCAAGAACTAAAGTAACTACTCACAAGACATAAAAGAGATCATGATCAGCGGAGATAGATGGATGATAAACAATCTGGACACAATGATATTTCTCTAACAAAACTCAATAGCATTCACCACAAAGTAGTAGTCAACACCGATAGAGTAGAGAGGATAGATAGTACGGATTACAACACAAGTTGCAATTGTGAGATGAGATTGGATGAAGATGGAGATGGTGCTGATGTTGGGGATGATGTTGATGATGATCTCGATGATGCCCGTGACGATGGTGATGACGATGGCGATGATCTCCCCTTCCGGGAGGTGATCTCCCCGGCGGAATCTGCCCGCCGGAGATGGCTTTTCTTCTCTGTAGGTTTCCGCCACGGAGCGGCGGTGGAACTCCGTAAACTCTCTCCTTTTTAGGGTTTCTGGATGATGAGGAGTATATAGGCCAGAGGGGGGAGCCTGGAGTGGGCCAGGGGCTCCAGGCGCCCTCCCGGCGCGGCTAGGGTGGGGGCCGCGCCAGGTGGCCGCCTGGGCACCCTGTGGCCCCCCTCTGGTTGCTCTTTTGCGTATCTTCGTGATCCTTCTGGAAAATACCCTCCGTCGATTTTCAGGTAATTTGGAGGTATTCTTCTTCAGCAACTCAGCGTCCACTTTTTACCGCTGAATCCTGCGTCTGCTGCTTCGGCACCGGAAAATTGCAAACTGTGTAAAATAGGCCAAAACAACATAAGAACATCATCGTAATGTGAAATATATCAATGAATAAGGATGAATTACAATATAAAATAGTGATGCATTTTGGACGTATCAACACCCCCAAGCTTAGACCTCGCTTGTCCCCAAGCGAATATTGAGCTCGGTAAACGTGTCCACAAGTTTAGAGAGTGAAGTGTCGATAAATAGAATACGGACAAGAAGCATCACAGTTTCTTCACCAAACTCAAATATCCTCAACAGCAATCTTCAACTCATAAGGCCCTTATAAAAGAGTGGTAACACTTATAATCGAAAGTAGGGCTAAGGAAACTCATCAAATCATGGCAAACATGTCCTTTGGTCAAAGAACAAGTAATAGCTTTTACTTTTGCTCTTTCTCTTTATGTTTTGATGAGATTAATTGAAGCTTTTGAAAGAACATGTTATTAGGCAAGAAGTGAAAGTGTTAACACAAAGGAAGATGTTTGCTTTAGCTGGGCTTGACAAACAACTTACTTATCAAATGATAATGTCAACAAGGATATGATATGACAAATCTTAATGCAACTTTATATGAATGAATCCTCGTCAACATCAAATGTCTGCTCTCTTTAAGAATAGAAGGAAGTAGGTATAACTGACTCAACCTAAAACTAAGAGATAGGCCCTGCTCTAGGGAAGTAGGGAAAACTCATGTGCTATCCTTAAATCAAACATAATGAAAACAAGTTTTGAGAGGTGCATGATTTGTCAACGAATGCTAATAGATAACTCAATTACTTCTCGAACTGGACAAGTTTCGAGGAACAGCTCCTGCACGGGGACGATCACATCTCCTTAATCTCCTTTGTTTATCACTGCCAAAGTTTTCTGATTTCTCATGAACAAAGCGTGAAGGAGGGTTTGTTTGTTGTATTATCTTTTATGAGCCGGGCGCACTCATGCCAGTTCCTCCTCGTATTAGGGGTTTGCAGATTAGACATGCAATCCCGGGGTAAAACTTGTCCAACTTAAAAAGATCATGAATTAACTACTACTTCCTCATGAGCTAAAACAGGGGCACAAAATAGAAGATTTTGAACATTTAAGGATAACACATAAATTCTATACTTTAGGAGGTGGTAGTGGAATACCACGAATAGGAAGGTATGGTGGACTCATATGGAAGGTATTGGTTTAAGGGTATGGATGCACAAGCAGAATTCCGCTTAGTACAGAGTTTAGGCTAGCAAAGGCTTTGAGAGAACAGACAATTGATGATGACTAAGATGCAAAGCAATATAAAGCATAAACATTAAAATAAGCATAACACATCAAGTTGTCTTCCTTGTCAGCATAACACTTCAAGCATAATAACATAAAGGTTTTGGCTATGTCGCTACTTTAAGAAAATCATGCTTGTTGTTATGACCAAAGCTATGTTTGCCAAGATTAAATAAAGTTTTCAAAGCCATACCTGATATAAGGTCAATACTCCCCATAAGAATCATCATATAAGGTCGATTGCGTGAAGAGAATACCGAGTGCAGCAAAGGAACCAATAGACTTCTCATTAATATTCCATCATAGACGACTCCACACTCACGGATACAATCTCTCCACAGAAGGAGTGATAGACCTCAATGCACACACCTATTTCATATAACCTCCCTAGACATGATACGACTCTACTTGACTCTAAAAGACAAAAGATAAAGATAAAGATACCGGGCACTCCCCCAAGCTTGGAACAAGCCAAGGGGATGCCATTACCCAAGGAGATTTCACTCCTCATTCTTGTTGACGTTGATCACGTAGTCCTTGGGGGAACTTGGGGAAGCCATGGCACCTAGGTCTAGCTAAAAGATTTCCTGGCAGAAACATATCGAAAAGAAAACACACGAAATCGCGAGATACGTTGCCGGAACAATCCGGGCAAATATATAGCAAAAATTTCTGCACAGAAAGGAAGGTAACAAGCTAAAGTGGGGTCGGAGACGGACTCCTGGGTGCCCAGGTGATGTCTACTACACGCTTCTATTCCTGTAGACAGTGTTGGGCCTCCAAGAGTAGAGGTTTGTAGGACAGCAGCAAATTTCCCTTAAGTGAGTAACCCAAGGTTTATCGAACTCAGGGAAGTGGAGGTTGAACGTACCCCTTTCAAGCAACCCTGCAATTAAGAAACAAGAAGTCTCTTGTGTCCCCAACACACCAAATACACTTGTCAGATGTATAGGTGCACTAGTTCGGCGAAGAGATGGTAAAATATGGATGATAGGAGTGGCAAAGCAAAGTAATATAAATCTGTAATAAAAAGTGCAGCAAGCAAACAAGTGGTAAACGTGAGCGCAATTGGTATCACAATGGTGGAAACAAGGCCTAGTGATCATACTTTCACTAGTGGCAACTCCCAACAACATTAACATAATCGAATCACATGATATTTCCCATAAAACATGCAATGGAGACGCACTTGGAGGTCATTCCTTTGTGGTCAAGAGAGGACGAGAATTATGTAGGGCTACAAAAGCACACCTCAAAGTTCGTAATTCTCAATCTATGGATTTCCCAATGTCACCGCGGCCATCCAAAGAGAGTACCACAATCACCACAACATATCTCAAGGATAGTCAAAGACAAGCACCAAGAGACTCTCAATCTTCAATCAACACACAAAAGAGGAAATCACTCATGAAAATATTCTTCTAATCCATGTCCAATAGACCGCTGTCACCTTGGTCTCGGGGATTATAGTAGATAAAGACAAGTGAGTACATCAATCCAATACATAGAGGAAGGGGAAATATCATGGGATCACCCTAGATTAACATAGCCTATGATCGCAACGAAGATCACATCATGGGAGAGAGAATTGACCACATAGCTACACGTACAAGCCCTCAACCCCGGAGAAGACTACTCACACATGACCATGGTGAGCAAGAGATTGATGGTGGTGTTGATGGAGAGGTGCAGCCCGGAGAGGAGGAGGCGGCCGGCGGCAGCCGTGGCGGCGGCGGCAGCCCTCCGGGGCGGCGGCGGCCCTCGGAGCGGCGGCGGCCCTAGGGGGCAGCGGCTCCTTGCGCCCCCCCCTTCTTCCTTGTGGATGGTGCTGCAATGGTGCTGGTCCTCCCCTCCAAGACGGCGGCTTGGAAGGAGGAAAATTCGTGGCCCTTGGTGACCTAGGTTTCCTCTCTTTATATAGACTCTCGGATTCCCGTCATCAGATTTTGGGCTTCAGTAAAACGGGCTTTTCTCGGCCGTCCGGACTCCGATTTGGACGAATTTTATATCCAGAAGCATCCTCTCGAAATTCCCCACAACTTTCGCAACAAGGCTTTTCCGTTTGACGTCGTCTTAGGGCCGGAACGTGACCATATTCTATAAAGGTTCTCAGACAGATTTCAGAAAAGTCAGAGTCCTACTCCAATACGACTCCTTTTGCGTTTTTGTCAATTTCCAAGTAATTCCTACACAATAAAGTGTAAAACAAGAACATTGTGCACTTTTGTAACCATTAGTAGGTTAGTCCAATAAATGCCTAAAAAGATAGAAAACTTTGATATAAACATGAGACAATGATGCAAAACAAGCATGTCACAAGCAAAAATTATGGATACGTTTGGGACGTATCAACATCCCCAAGCTTAATTCCTACTCGTCCTCGAGTAGGTAGAATGATAACATAGATAATTTTTGAGGTGACATGCTACTAACACAATCTTGATCAAGTAATATAGTAAAGCACATGAACTGAAATAAAGTGAACCAAAACAATTGTCTATAGTTGGAAGCAAGTAAAAAATGAATAACCAAGTGATCATCTAAGTAAATTCTTTTCATGAATAGTACAATTAAAGACATGAAACTATAAAGTTAAGCACAACTGTTAGCCCCAAAGGAGTTCTCTCATCAAAAGCATTCTAGTTAACACAAAAGGAAGATAAAGTTTCAGCAATGCTTTCCACTTTTCAACATTTTATCGCATGGATAAGTTCAATGCACAAGGATTATATATAACTAAGCAGAAATTTTGAACATAATCAACTTGAACCCAGGGTTAACACTAGATGCTTGCTTATGGTGGAGGAAGAAGATTAGAACATAGGAAAACTGACTCAACATTTAAAAGTAAAAGATAGGCCCTTCGCAGAGGGAAGCAGGGATTACTCATGTGCTAGAGCTTTTTATTTTTGAAAACATAGAGATATAAAAGCAATTTTGAGAGATGTATGCTTATGTCAACGAATGGTAATAAACAATGCACTACTACTCATGCCAAACAGAACTTAAGAGCGGCTCCCATAGAGGAATGATAACACTCCCCTTTCTCCTTTGTTTATCACTAGCCAAAGTTTGTCTGATTTCTCAGGTACGATGTGTGAAGGAGGTTTTGATATTGATATTGATGACATGTAAAGTGGGCTGGGCATACCCTTTTGCCAGCTCTTTTTGCAAAATTAAGGACATGCACATTATTCATGCACGTCAGGGGTCGTTCTGTCCAACACAAGTAATAATGAACTATCTACCACTTCCTCATGAGCTAAAACAGAGACACAAATAAGGATAAATTTTGAAGGTTTTAAAGGTAGCACATGAGCAATTTACTTGGAATGGCTATTAAATACCATGCATAGGTAGGTATGGTGGACACATATGGCAGAATTTTGGCTATGGAATTTAGATGCACGAGCAACATTCCCGCTCAGTACAGAGTTTTTGGTTTAGCAAGTTTTTAGCAAGCACATGTTAACCGGTACAAGAGAATTATAACATCCTTTCAGCATAATTATAAGACTTCTACACTGTCTTCCTTGTCAACCATCTTACTTCTAAAAAGAGAACAAGAACTTTAAAACTACCAATGGTGAAAAACTAAACAATTGCAAACTTCAAAGGTATTTCTTCACTAATAAGACTTTATTAAATGATCTCCATGTTTAGACATCACTACTTAATTTCTCAAAACAATTGATAGGGATCAAGTTACTCAATGATCTTCAAGACTATGCAAGCTTTTTATTCTTTGCACCACGGCCACACTTGGCATTTACTTTACCAACATATTATTTAGCAATTCAAACCAATTCAACTCTCCAAAAAGATATAAGTGAAGCAAGAGAGTACTTTCTATAAAAGAACTAATAGCTCTGAACATGATATGAAATAAAAACAAGAGCTAGAAGCATATAACAAGGTAGCTAAAACACTCAAAAAGATATAAGTGAAGAACATGAGTGTTTCATGAAAAAGCGGAGCGTGTCTCTCTCCCAAATAAGAATGATCAGATGCAACTTCTTTAAGACCAGCAAAGAAAACAAAACAAAACTGAAAACAAAACAAAAAGACGCTCCAAGAATAGCACATAACGCATGAAGTGATTAAAATATAGTGGAACGAAAGACGAACTGATAATTGTTGATGGATAAGGGGATGCATGGGGGCATCCCCAAGCTTAGACGCTTGAGTCTTCTTGAATATTTCTTGGGGGTGCACGGGGGCATCCCCAAGCTTGAGCGTTTGACCCTCCTGAGTCTTCTTTTATCATCTTCCCTCGCACACTTGAAAACTCCCTTCATACATAACTCATCATAATCCGATTAGCGAGGTTAGTACCCACAATAAAATAACTTTTCCCTACTGGAAATAAAGATAATCTTGAAGAGCTACTGTTTCTCAAGATTGCCAAAAGGTTTTTGCAAAGAAAAGGCAAGCTCAAGGTTTGCAAAACGAAGAAAAGGCAAAACAGGACAGAATCTGTGAAAAACAGACCAGCAGGTAGTAAATAATTTTTTCGGGGCACTTCTGCAACTCAAATCAAAAAACTCAGAACAGACGCTCGAAAACCAATTGTATAGAGCACGCTGTCAAAAAAATTCAGATCAAAAAGATGATCTGGTGATTTTATTCGAATTTTTCTGTCCAAGGACAGAATCTGTTTCCTGGACAGCACGTCACAACTTTTGAACTTTCTTGCAATCGGAGGCTAAACTTGGCACAAAGCTGAAAAATAAAGATACAATGATGTTGCTACAGTAGTAACAAACATCAAGACCACTAAAAACTGAAAGAACAAACTGAAAGCAAAGATAACAAGGGTTGTCTCCCTAGAGCTCTTTCTTTATAGCCATAAAGATAGGCTTAAGACTTTAATGATGCTCTCGTAGGAATAAGAGTTGAAGAACAAAAGAGAGCATCAAGAAGCAAATACCAAACACATTTAAGCCTAACATGCTTCCTATGCATGGGAATCTTGTAAGAAAATAAATTATTGAAGCATAAAGCAACTAGCATAGGAAGGCAAAACAAGCATAACTTCAAAATATTCACCATAAAGAGAGGAAACTTCTTATTATTAAGATATTTAGAACCATGTCTCCCTCTCTCATTATAAATTTCAGTGGCATCATGGATGAACTCAACAATATAACTATCACATAAGGCATTATTTCCATGATCCAAAAGCATAAAAGTATCATTACTCTTCATATAAGCAAAATCTTTCTTATTAGGAATAGTGAGAGTAAAGCAATCATAACCATCATGGTAATCATCATATTTAGGAGGCATATCATAATCATAATAAATTTTATCCTCAATAGTAGGTGGACTAAAAAGCTCACATTTATCATTGTAATCATCATATATAGGAAGCAAAGTATCATCAAAGTAAATTTTCTCTTCAAAAGTTGGGGGACTAAAAATATTATGTTCATCAAACGTGTCATCCCCAAGCTTAGAGATTTCCATGTCATTAGCAATATTGATATTAAAAAAACATAATAATAACATCACCACCATCATGATTGTTATGCAAATAATAAAGTTCCAAAGGTTTTTTAATTTTCTCTTCAAACACATCATGTCCAAGTTCAAGGTAGAGCTTATAAAGCTCTCTCATATTTTTGTTGTTTTCCATTAAGCAAAACTAGTGAAATAAAAACAAGAAACAAAAAGATTTAATTGCAAGATCTAGAGAAGGTACCTTCACTTACCTCACTTCCCCGGCAACGGCGCCAGAAATAGCTTGATGTCTACTACACGCTTCTATTCCTGTAGACAGTGTTGGGCCTCCAAGAGCAGAGGTTTGTAGGACAGCAGCAAATTTCCCTTAAGTGAGTAACCCAAGGTTTATCGAACTCAGGGAAGTGGAGGTTGAATGTACCCCTTTCAAGCAACCCTGCAATTAAGAAACAAGAAGTCTCTTGTGTCCCCAACACACCAAATACACTTGTCAGATGTATAGGTGCACTAGTTCGGCAAAGAGATGGTAAAATATGGATGATAGGAGTGGCAAAGCAAAGTAATATAAATCTGTAATAAAAAGTGCAGCAAGCAAACAAGTGGTAAACGTGAGCACAATTGGTATCGCAATGGTGGAAACAAGGCCTAGGGATCATACTTTCACTAGTGGCAACTCCCAACAACATTAACATAATCGAATCACATGATATTTCCCATAAAACATGCAATGGAGACGTACTCGGAGGTCATTCCTTTGTGGTCAAGAGAGGACGAGAATTATGTAGGGCTACAAAAGCACACCTCAAAGTTCGTAATTCTCAATCTATGGATTTCCCAATGTCACCGCGGCCATCCAAAGAGAGTACCACAATTACCACAATATATCTCAAGGATAGTCAAAGACAAGCACCAAGAGACTCTCAATCTTCAATCAACACACAAAAGAGGAAATCACTCATGAAAATATTCTTATAATCCATGTCCAATAGACCGCTGTCACCTTGGTCTCGGGGATTATACTAGATAAAGACAAGTGAGTACATCAATCCAATACATAGAGGAAGGGGAAATATCATGGGATCACCCCAGATTAACATAGCCTATGATCGCAACGAAGATCACATCATGGGAGAGAGAATTGACCACATAGCTACACGTACAAGCCCTCAGCCCCGGAGAAGACTACTCACACATGACCATGGTGAGCAAGAGATTAATGGTGGTGTTGATGGAGAGGTGCAGCCCGGAGAGGAGGAGGCGGCCGGCGGCAGCCGTGGCGGCGGCGGCAGCCCTCCGGGGCGGCGGCGGCCCTCGGAGCGGCGGCGGCCCTAGGGGGCAGCGGCTCCTTGGCCCCCCCTTCTTCCTTGTGGATGGTGCTGCAATGATGCTGGTCCTTCCCTCCAAGACGGCGGCTTGGGAGGAGGAAAATTCGTGGCCCTTGGTGACCTAGGTTTCCTCTCTTTATATAGACTCTCGGATTCCCGTCATCAGATTTTGGGCTTCAGTAAAACGGGCTTTTCTCGGCCGCCCGGACTTCGATTTGGACGAATTTTATATCCAGAAGCATCCTCTCGAAATTCCCCACAACTTTCGCAACTAGGCTTTTTCCGTTTGACGTCGTCTTAGGGCCGGAACGTGACCATCTTCTAAAAAGGTTCTCAGACAGATTTCAGAAAAGTCAGAGTCCTACTCCAATACGACTCCTTTTGCGTTTTTGTCAATTTCCAAGTAATTCCTACACAATAAAGTGTAAAACAAGAACATTGTGCACTTTTGCAACCATTAGTAGGTTAGTCCAATAAATGCCTAAAAAGATAGAAAACTTTGATATAAACATGAGACAATGATGCAAAACAAGCATGTCACAAGCAAAAATTATGGATACGTTTGGGACGTATCACCAGGCGGCCTCCCAACGCGGCCAGGAGGTAGGCCGCGCCAGGGGGGCGCCTGGGCCCCCTGGAGCTTGTATCCGGCTCCACTTAGGCTTAGAATTTTCCTAATTTTGCAAAAAACTCATAATATGGAACTTTTATGGCGGTTCGCGATGTTTCCTTACCGTAATACATACATTTTCTTATTCTGCTTCTGCTGGTGTCTGAAACAGGGCTGCAACATGTTCTTCGTGAGTTGTTGTATATATCATATTCACATCAACATTGACAGGGTCTCCTGCTATGTAATGCTTAAGTCTTTGCCCATTCACAACTTGAGGTTTGGTGCCTTCAAAATTGTTAATCTTGATTGCACCAGACCGATAGACTTCTTCAATATGAAATGGCCCTTCCCACCTGGAAAGTAGTTTGCCTGGAGAAAACCTGAAACGGGATCTAAACAACAAAACTTTATCACCAACATTAAATTCACGTTTCAGAATCCTCCTATCATGCCACTTCTTTACCTTTTCCTTGAACATTTTAGCGCTCTCGTAAGCTTCACTTCTCCACTCATCTAGAGAAGTCAAGTTCATGAGACGCTTCTCACCAGCTAACTTTGGGTCAGCATTAAGCTCTCTAACAGCCCAGAAAGCTTTGTGCTCTAATTCTAATGGCAAATGGCAAGCCTTGCCATAAACCATCTTATAGGGGGACATGCCCATGGGGTTTTTGTAAGCAGTTCTATACGCCCACAAAGCATCTCCTAACTTATTTGACCAGTCATTTCTATTTCTATTAACTGTCTTCTGCAAGATCAACTTGATCTCTCTATTGGTGAGCTCAACTTGCCCACTAGTTTGAGGATGGTACGGTGAAGCAATTCTATGATTGACATTGTACTTGGCTAAAGCTTTTCTAAAAGCTCCATGCGTGAAGTGTGATCCTCCATCAGTCATGAGATACCTAGGTACACCAAACCTAGGGAAAATCACATCTTTGAGCATTTTCAAAGATGTGTTGTGATCAGCTCTTTCAGTGGGGATTGCTTCAACCCACTTGGTCACATAATCAACAGCTACTAAAATGTGAGTGTACTTGTGCGAAGAAGGAAAAGGACCCATAAAATCAAAACCCCAGCAATCAAAAGGTTCAATCACTAGTGAGTAATTCATAGGCATCTCATTCCTTCTACTAATGTTACCAACTCTCTGACATTTATCACAGGCTAAAACATAATTTCTAGCATCCTTAAAGAGAGTAGGCCAATAAAAACCTGATTGAAGAACCTTATGTGCGATCCTCTCACCGGCATGATGTCCTCCATAGGGACTATCATGACATTGTCTGAGAATGTCCTTCTGCTCATGTTCCGGTATGCATCTTCTCATGATCCCGTCTGGACCTTCTTTGAAAAGATGTGGGTCATCCCAAAAGTAGTGCCTCAAATCATGAAAGAACTTCTTCCTTTGCTGAAATGTTAAACCTGGAGGCAAATACTTCGCAACGATAAAATTAGCATAATCTGCAAACCAAGGATCAGAAAGAGATTGTACTTTTACAACGGCAAGTTGCTCGTTTGGAAAACTGTCGTTGACTGGGATGGGATCATGCGGTATATCTTCCATCCTTGAAAGATTGTCCACCACCGGATTGTCTTCTCCTTTCCTATCAACAATCTGCAAATCAAATTCTTGAAGAAGGAGTACCCATCTGATAAGTCTTGGCTTGGCATCCTTCTTTGTCATAAGGTACTTAATGGCAGCATGGTCAGTATGAATAATAACTTTGGAATCAACAATATACTACCTAAACTTATCACAAGCAAACACTACAACTAAGAATTCCTTCTCAGTAGTAGCATAATTCTTTTGAGCACTATCAAGGGTTTTACTAGCATAATGTATAACATTCAATTTCTTATCAACCCTTCGCCCTAAAACAGCTCCAACAGCAAAATTACTAGCATCACACATAATCTCAAAAGGTAAATTCCAGTCAGGTGGTTGTACTATAGGAGCGGTTATTAAATCTTTCTTAAGAACTTCAAAAGCCTCCTTACAATCTTCATCAAATACAAAAGGAACGTCCTTCTGGAGAAGATTAGTGAGGGGTCTCGAAGTCTTAGAAAAGTCTTTAATAAATCTTCTATAGAAACCAGCATGACCGAGAAAACTGTGAATACCTTTGATGTCCCTTGGATAGGGCATCCTCTCAATTGCTTCGATCTTGGCCTTGTCCACCTCAATTCCCCTTTCGGAAATCTTGTGACCAAGAACAATTCCTTTGTTAACCATGAAGTGTTACTTCTCCCAGTTGAGTACCAGATTTGTCTCCTCACATCTCTGCAAAACTTTATTAAGGTTGTGGAGACAATGGTCAAAGGAAGTTCCATAGACGGAGAAATCGTCCATGAAGACTTCCACAATCTCCTCACAGAAACCATGAAAGATAACAGACATACACCTTTGAAAAGTAGCAGGGGCATTACATAAACCAAAAGGCATACGCCTGTAAGCATAAGTACCATAGGGACAAGTAAAAGTGGTCTTCTCTTGATCATCAGTGTTAACATGAATTTAAGAGAAGCCAGAATAACCATCGAGGTAACAAAAGTGGGTATTTTTGGATAACCTTTCAAGCATTTGGTCGATGAACGGCAACGGGTAGTGATCCTTCCTGGTTGCCTTGTTCAGCTTCCTGTAATCAATACACATTCTATATCCAATAATAATTTTCTGAGGTATTAGTTCATTCTTATCACATTAGGAACCACAGTTGTACCTCCTTTCTTAGGAACACAATGTACCGGGCTTACCCACTTGCTATCAGCTATAGGGTAGATAATACCTGCGGCTAGAAGCTTGAGAATCTCAGTTCTTACAACATCCATCATCTTCGGGTTCAACCGTCGTTGATGATCAACAACTGGTTTAGCATCGGGCTCAAGGTTGATAGTATGTTGACAGATAGATGGACTAATCCCCTTAAGGTCATCAAGGGTATAGCCAATTGCACCTCGGTGTTTACGAAGTACTTCCAATAGTCGCTCTTCTTCATATCCTGAAAGGTTAGAGTTGATAATAACAGGATATACTTTCTTTTCATCTAAATAAGCATACTTGAGCGTATCGGGAAGAGGTTTAAGATCGAACACCGGGTCTTCTTTTGGTTTTGATAAAATTCCCAAAGGTTCAACCGGAAGGTTGTGCTTCAGGATAGCAGGTTGTCTCAAGAATATTTCATCTAGTTCATTTCTTTCCTGCATATGCAAATCATTCTCGTGGGCCTCCATATATTGCTGCAAAGGATCATTAGGGGGAATAGCAATAGAAGCAATACTTTCAATAATTTTATCGTCACTAGGTAAATCGGTACCACGAGGCTGCTTAGAGAACTTAGAAAAGTTAAATTCATATGGCTCACCATTGAATTCAACAGAAACTTTACCTTTCTTGCAATCTATTATAGCTCCACAAGTTCTGAGAAAAGGTCTACCAAAAATAATAGGAAAAAAATTGTCCCTCACTGAACGAAGTACTAGAAAGTCGGTAGGGTATTTTACCTTTCCACATAGGACTTCAACGTCTCTCACAATTCCGATAGGAGAGATAGTTGCTCTGTTTGCAAGATGAATGGTAACATCAACTTCTTCAAGTTCACAAGGTGAAATCTCACCGATGATCTCTTGATAAAGTGAATAGGGGATAGCACTAGCACTCGATCCCAAATCGCATAGCCCATAATAATTGTGATCTCCTATTTTAACAGATACTACTGGAGTACCTGAAATTGGGCCTTTATTCTTGGCTGTGACAAGGTTAGTGGAAACAGCACAAAAATTTACATTGGAATCCAAAACATCATTAGTAACAAGGTATTTAACCAATGCAACTTGAGGATCGACCTTGATCTGGTCCTCAGGCTCATCAATTCTTCTCTCACTTTTATTTATTATGCCTGTCACAAGAGAGTGCTCCCTTATCCTTTCGGGAAAAGGAGGCTTTTCATATATAACTGCAGGCAAAATAGGGTCAGCAACATGAATATCAACAGGTAACTCTTTGAAAGGTTCATGATGCTGATCTCTTTTCTTTGTAAAAGAATCAACGTGAGAGGCAAAATCCTTACAGAAATCAATCATTAGATGGGAATCAAGACCAATCTTAGAGCAAAAGGTATTGAAGTAATCCGTTTTCACATAGCTCTCAATATAATCATGCTCATAATTTATAGCGGGTTCAATACCTTTATCGATTTCCCAATCTTCGGTATTCCTCTGGATCCTTTCAATGAGATCCCACCTTTCTTCAACACTCTTCGTCTGAAATACCCCACTAGAGGAGGCATCCAGCATCTCCTTATCCTGACGAGAAAGCCTGGCATAAAAATTTGTAAGTATAATTTTCTTGGGGAGCTCATTAATAGGACATTTAAGCATTAGGGACTTCAATCTCCCCCAAGCTTGAGCAATGCTTTCTCTGTCACGAGACCTAAAGTTATAGATATATTTCATGTCTTGATGAATTTCATGAAGAGGATAAAACTTGGTATAAAAGAGAGACATAAGCTCTTGCCAATCAAGCAAGTGTGAGTTATCGAGAAGCTTATACCAATCTGAAGCTTTATCTATAAGCGATACGGAGAACAATTTCCTCATGACAAACTCCATTGATACACCTGCAAGCTTAAATAATGAACATAGTTGTGACAGATATAGCAAGTGTTCACCGGGATGTCTGTCTCCTGCATAACGATTAGCCAAAACATAATCGATAATACCAGCTGGTATTTTATAGGGCACAATTTCAGTAGGGGGAGGAGCAACCACCATAGATGTGGGGCGTCTTCCCACAAGCAACGATCCAATAGCAAGGTTGTCCATAAGGACAAAGAGCAGCAACAGCAAAATAAAAACAGAAATATAAAAACTTCCTTACCAGCTTCACTTACCAATAGCGCTACACTCCCTGGCAACGGCGCCAGAAAACGGTACTTGATGACCCACAACCGTAAGGGATCTATTGCAGCGTTTTCGATAAGTAAGAGTGTCGAACCCAACGAGGAGCAGAAGGTATTGATAAGTGATTCTGAGCAAGGAATAACTGCAAGCACTGAAAGATAACTTTTTAGGGGTTTTCTTGATATAAGCAACAGGAAAGTAAAAGCAAGCAAAGTAAAAGGCACTGGAGAGTAACAAGTGGCCCAATCCTTTCTGAGCAAAGGAGAGGCCTAGCAACTGAACTTATAAAGGCTAAAGTGTTCTTGAGGACACACGGGAGAGGTAGTCATGTGTACTATGTGATGTGTTGATAAGTGTTGAGTGGGTGGATCTATGCTAGTACACCCTCTAGACTAAGATGAGTGCACTCTTATGATTAAACACCTTGCAAGCATCCGCAAATACAAGATAGTATTTAAGGCAAAAGCCTAACCATAGCAATACGATCGATGATCCATTGTTCCCTTGTGCAAAAGCGTGCGAACTGGGGTTCAGGTTTCTGTCACTCCGGCAACCCACCGTAAGCATTCTTTGTACACAATGTATTCCCCTAGGTCCTTAATAAGGCGAAGTGTTGAGTGTTCGACTCACACAACACCACTAGGAAAATAACAACACAACTTAAGTATCAAACAACACATATTACTTCAACATCATATGACTACTAACAACAAGGCTTCTCCCATGTCCTCAAGAACTAAAGTAACTACTCACAAGACATAAAAGAGATCATGATCAGCGGAGATAGATGGATGATAAACAATCTGGACACAATGATATTTCTCCAACAAAACTCAATAGCATTCACCACAAAGTAGTAGTCAACACCGATAGAGTAGAGAGGATAGATAGTACGGATTACAACACAAGTTGCAATTGTGAGATGAGATTGGATGAAGATGGAGATGGTGCTGATGTTGGGGATGATGTTGATGATGATCTCGATGATGCCCGTGACGATGGTGATGACGATGGCGATGATCTCCCCTTCCGGGAGGTGATCTCCCCGGCGGAATCTGCCCGCCGGAGATGGCTTTTCTTCTCTGTAGGTTTCCGCCACGGAGCGGCGGCGGAACTCCGTAAACTCTCTCCTTTTTAGGGTTTCTGGATGACGAGGAGTATATAGGCCAGAGGGGGGAGCCTGGAGTGGGCCAGGGGCTCCAGGCGCCCTCCCGGCGCGGCCAGGGTGGGGGCCGTGCCAGGTGGCCGCCTGGGCACCCTGTGGCCCCCCTCTGGTTGCTCTTTTGCGTATCTTCGTGATCCTTCTGGAAAATACCCTCCGTCAATTTTCAGGTAATTTGGAGGTATTCTTCTTCAGCAACTCAGCGTCCACTTTTTACCGCTGAATCCTGCGTCTGCTGCTTCGGCACCGGAAAGTTGCAAACTGTGTAAAATAGGCCAAAACAACATAAGAACATCATCGTAATGTGAAATATATCAATGAATAAGGATGAATTACAATATAAAATAGTGATGCATTTTGGACGTATCAATGACTTAGAGTCATCCAGATCTGTGTCGAAGCTAGCATCGACGTAACCCTTTACGACGAGCTCTTCGTCACCTCCATAGACGAGAAACATATCCTTAGTCCTCTTCAGGTACTTTAGGATGTTCTTGACCGCTGTCCAGTGTTCCATACCGGGATCACTTTGGTACCTCCCTACCAAACTTATGGCAAGGTTCACATCAAGTCTGGTACACAGCATGGCATATATGATAGAACCTATGGCTGAGGCATAGGGAATGACACTCATCTTTTCTCTATCTTCTGCCGTGGTCAGGGACTGAGCCTTGCTCAATCTCATACCTTGCAAAACAGGCAAGAACCCTTTCTTGGACTGGTCCATATTGAACTTCTTCAATATCTTGTCAAGGTATGTGCTTTGTGAAAGACCAATGAGGCGTCTTGATCTATCTCTATAGATTTTGATGCCTAATATGTAAGCAGCTTCTCCAAGGTCCTTCATTGAAAAACTCTTATTCAAGTAGGCCTTTACACTTTCCAAGAATTCTATATCATTTCCCATCAACAATATGTCATCCACATATAATATGAGAAATGCTACAGAGCTCCCACTCACTTTCTTGTAGATATAGGCTTCTCCATAAGTCTGTATAAAACCAAACGCTTTGATCACATCATTAAAGCGAATATTCCAACTCCGAGATGCTTGCACCAGCCCGTAGATCGAGCTCTGGAGCTTGCATACCTTGTTAGCATTTTCTGGATCGACAAAATCTTCCGGCTGCATCATATACAGCTCTTCCTTGAGGAAGCCATTAAGGAATGCCATTTTGACGTCCATTTGCCATATCTCATAATCATAGAATGCGGCAATAGCTAACATGATTCTGACTGACTTCAGCATCGCTACGGGAGAGAAAGTCTCGTCGTAGTCAATCCCTTGAACTTGTCGATAACCCTTAGCGACAAGCCGAGCCTTATAGATGGTCACATTACCATCCGTGTCTGTTTTCTTCTTAAATATCCATTTATTTTCTATGTCGTGCCTATCATCAGACAAGTCCACCAAAGTCCATACTTTGTTTTCATACATGGATTATATCTCGGATTTCATGGCTCCAAGCCATTTATTGGAATTCGGGCCCGCCATCGCTTCTTCATAGTTCGAAGGTTCACCGTTGTCTAACAACATGATTTCCATGACAGGGTTGCCGTACCACTCTGGTGCGGAACGTGCCCTTGTGGACCTTCGAAGTTCAGTAGTAACTTGATCTGCTTCTTCATGATCATCATCATTAACTTCCTCCCTTGTCGGTGCAGGCACCTCAGGAACAATTTCCTGCGCTGTGCTACTTTCCGGTTCGGGAGGGGTGACTGTCACCTCATCAAGTTCTACTTTCCTCCCACTCACTTCTTTCGAGAGAAACTCTTTCTCCAGAAAGGATCCATTCTTGGCAACAAAGATTGCCTTCGGATCTGTGGTAGAAGGTGTACCCAATCGTTTCCTTTGGGTATCCTATGAAGACGCATTTTTCCGATTTGGGTTCGAGCTTCTCAGGTTGAAGTTTCTTGACATAAGCATCGCAACCCCAAACTTTCAGAAACGACAACTTAGGTTTCTTGCCAAACCAAAGTTCATACGGTGTCGTCT
This sequence comes from Secale cereale, assembly GCA_902687465.1. Lineage (NCBI taxonomy): Eukaryota > Viridiplantae > Streptophyta > Magnoliopsida > Poales > Poaceae > Secale > Secale cereale. The sequence continues at coordinate 43,840,860 of LR738709.1, read as the reverse complement.
CAACGGATTTCGACGGAGCCCTATTTAAAGTGAATGCGGCAGTCTCTAAAGCATAACCCCAAAAAGATAGCGGTAAATCGGTGAGGGACATCATAGATCGCACCATGTCCAACAGAGTATGATTTCGACGTTCGGACACACCGTTACGCTGAGGCGTTCCGGGCGGTGTCAATTGTGAAACAATTCCACAGTTCCTAAGGTGCGTGCCAAACTCATGACTTAAATATTCACCCCCACGATCCGATCGCAAGAACTTTATTTTTCTGTCATGTTGATTCTCAACCTCATTCTGAAATTCCTTGAACTTTTCAAAGGTCTCAGACTTGTGTTTCATCAAGTAGATATACCCATATCTACTCAAGTCATCTGTGAGGGTGAGAACATAACGATAGCCTCCGCGAGCCTCAACACTCATTGGACCGCACACATCGGTATGTATGATTTCCAATAAGTTGGTTGCTCGCTCCATTGTTCCGGAGAACGGAGTCTTGGTCATCTTGCCCAAGAGGCATGGTTCGCACGTGTCAAATGATTCATAATCAAGAGACTCCAGAAGTCCATCAGCATGAAGCTTCTTCATACGTTTGACACCAATATGACCAAGGCGGCAATGCCACAAGTATGTGGGACTATCATTGTCAACTTTACATCTTTTGGCATTCACACTATGAACATGTGTATCGTCACGATCGAGATTCATCAAAAATAAACCATTGACCAGCGGGGCATGACCATAAAACATATCTCTCAAATAAATAGAACAACCATTATTCTCGGATTTAAATGAGTAGCCATCTCGCATCAAACGAGATCCAGATACAATGTTCATGCTCAAAGCTGGTACTAAATAACAATTATTAAGGTTTAACACTAATCCCGAGGGTGGATGTAGAGGTAGCGTGCCGACGGCGATCACATCGACCTTGGAACCATTCCCGACGCGTATCGTCACCTCGTCCTTCGCCAGTCTCCGCTTATTTCGCAACTCCTTCTTAGAGTTACAAATATGAGCAACTGCACCGGTATCAAATACCCAGGAGCTACTACGAGCGCTGGTAAGGTACACATCAATAACATGTATATCACATATACCTTTGACGTTGCCGGCCTTCTTGTCCGCTAAGTACTTGGGGCAGTTCCGCTTCCAGTGACCCGTTCCCTTGCAATAAAAGCACTCAGTCTCAGGCTTGGGTCCATACTTTGGCTTCTTCCCGGCAACTGGCTTACCGGGCGCGGCAACTCCCTTGCCGTCCTTCTTGAAGTTCTTCTTACCCTTGCCCTTTTTGAACTTAGTGGTTTTATTGACCATCAATACTTGATGCTCTTTCTTGATCTCCACCTCCGCTGATTTCAGCATTGAATACACCTCGGGAATGGACTTCTCCATCCCCTGCATATTGAAGTTCAACACGAAGCTCTTGTAGCTTGGTGGGAGCGACTGGAGGATTCTGTCAACGACCGCTTCATCTGGGAGATTCATTCCCAACTGAGACAAGCGGTTGTGCAACCCAGAAATCTTGAGGATGTGCTCACTGACAGAACTGTTTTCCTCCATCTTACAGCTGTAGAATGCATTGGAGACATCATATCTCTCAACTCGGGCATGAGCCTGGAAAACCATTTTCAGCTCTTGGAACATCACATATGCCCCGTGGTGCTCAAAACGCTTTTGGAGCCCCGATTCTAAGCTGTAGAGCATGCCGCACTGAACCAGGGAGTAATCATCACAACGCGACTGCCAAGCGTTCATAACATCTTGGTTTGCCGGGGCGGGAGCATCACCTAGCGGTGCTTCTAGGACATAAGTTTTCTTGGCAGCTATGAGGATGATCCTCAGGTTACGGACCCAGTCCGTATAGTTGCTACCATCGTCTTTCAGTTTGGATTTCTCTAGGAACGCGTTGAAGTTGAGGGTGACATGAGCGTGGGCCATTTGATCTACAAGACATATTGTAAAGAATTTAGACTAAGTTCATGATAATTAAGTTCATCTTAATCAAATTTTAATGAACTCCCACTCAGATTGACATCTCTCTAGTCATCTAAGTGATACATGATCCGAATCGACTAGCCCGTGTCCGATCATCACGTGAGACGGACTAGTTATCAACGGTGAACATCTTCATGTTGATCGTATCTTCTATACGACTCATGTTCGACCTTTCGGTCTTCCGTGTTCCGAGGCCATGTCTGTACATGCTAGGCTCGTCAAGTGAACCCTAAGTGTATTGCGTGTGTAAATATGGCTTACACCCGTTGTATGCGAACGTTAGAGCCTATCACACCCGATCATCACGTGGTGCTTCGGAACAACGATCCTAAGCAACGGTGCACAGTTAGGGGGAACACAATTCTTGAAATTTTAGTGAGAGATCATCTTATTTACTACCGCCGTTCTAAGTAAACAAGATGCATAAACATGATAAACATCACATGCAATCAATTAAAGTGACATGATATGGCCAATATCATCTTGCTCCTTCGATCTCCATCTTCGGGGCACCATGATCATCTTTGTCACCGGCTCGACACCATGATCTCCATCATCATGATCTCCATCATCGTGTCTTCATGAAGTCGTCGCGCCAACTATTACTTCTACTACTATGGCTAACGTTTAGCAATAAAGTAAAGTAATTACATGGCGTTATTCAGTGACACGCTGGTCATACAATAATTAAGACAACTCCTATGGCTCCTGCCGGTTGTCAAATTCATCGACATGCAAGTTGTGATTCCCTATTACAAGAACATGATCAATCTCATACATCACATATATCATTCATCACATCTTCTTGGCCATACCACATCACATAGCACATGCTGCAAGAACAAGTTAGACGACCTCTAATTGTTGTTGCAAGTTTTACGTGGCTTCTATAGGTTTTCTAGCAAGAACGTTTCTTACCTACGTCAAAACCACAACGTGATTTGTCAATTTATATTTACCCTTCATAAGGACCCTGTTCTTCGAATCCGATCCGACTAAAGTGGGAGAGACAGACACCCGCCAGCCACCTTATGCATCTAGTGCATGTATGTCGGTGGAACCAGTCTCACGTAAGCGTACGTGTAAGGTCGGTCCGGGCCGCTTCATCCCACAATGCCGCCGAATCAAGATTGGACTAGTAACGGCAAGAAAATTGAGCAAACTCAACGCCCACAACTTGTTTGTGTTCTACACGTGCAAGATGCTACGCAAAGACCTAGCTCTGATACCACTCTTGGGGAACGTAGCAGAATTCAAAAAATTTCCTACGCTTCACCAAGATCAATCTAAGGAGTCATCTAGCAACGAGCATAATGGAGTGCATCTACATACCCTTTGTAGATCGCGTGCGGAAGCGTTCGATGGAACGTGGATGAAGTAGTCGTACTCTTCGCGTTCCTCGTCACCGATGATCCCAACGCCGAACGGACGGCACCTCCGCGTTCAACACACGTACGGTACAGCGACGTCTCCTCCTTCTTGATCCAGCAAGGGCGGAGGAGAGGTTCTCGGAGATCCAGCAGCACGACGGCGTGGTGGTGGATGCAACATGAAATCCTGTAGGGCTTCGCCGGCGCCCTGCGTAAGGAGTAGGAGGTGTGACGGGAGGGGGGGAGAGGCGCCAGAGGCTTGGGGTGCGGCTGCCCTCTCCCCCCCACTATATATAGGGGCCAGGGGGGCGCCGGCCCTGGGAGATCAGATCTCCAGGGGGGCGGCGGCCAAGGGGGGAAACTTGCCCCCCAAGGCATAGGGGGCGCCCCCTCCCCCTAGGGTTTCAACCCTAGGCGCATGGAGGGGGGCCCATATGGGTGCGCCAGCCCACCAGGGGCTGGCCCCCTCCCCCTTGCGGCCTAGGGGACCCACCGGGATGGGTGGCCCCACCCGGTGGACCCCCGGGACCCCTCCGGTGGTCCCGGGACACTCCCGGTGACCCCTGGAGTTCACCCGATGGCCGAAACTGGACTTCCTATATATCATTCTTTACCTCCGGAACTCCTCGTGACGTCCGGGATCTCATCCGGGACTCCGAACAACATTCGGGTTTCCATGTGCATGTATCTCTACAACCCTAGCGTCACCGAACCTTAAGTGTGTAGACCCTACGAGTTCGGGAGACACGTAGACATGACCGAGACGACTCTCCGGTCAATAACCAACAGCGGGATCTGGATACCCATGTTGGTTCCTACGTGTTCCTTGATGATCTTCATCGGATGAACCACTGTGTCAAGGATTCACTCAATCCCGTATGTTATTCTCTTTGTCCATCGGTACGGTACTCGCCCGAGATTCGATCGTCGGTATGCCCGATACCTTGTTCAATCTCGTCATGGCAAGTCTCTTTACTCGTTCTGTAATCCATCATCCCGCGACTAACTCCTTAGTCACTTTGAGCTCATTATGATGATGTCTTACCGAGTGGGCCCAGAGGTACCTCTCCGTCATACGGAGTGACAATATCCCAGTCTCGGTTTGTACCAACTCAACAGACACTTTCGGAGATACCCGTTGCGTACCTTTATAGCCACCCTGTTACGTTGTGACGTTTGGCACACCCAAAGTATTCCTACGGCATCCGGGAGTTGCACAACCTCATGGTCTAAGGAATAAATACTTGACACCGGAAAAGCTTAAGCATTACGAACTAAACGATCTTGTGCTAGGCTCAGGATTGGGTCTTGTCCATCACATCATTCTCCTAATGATGTGATCCCGTTATCAATGACATCCAATGTCCATGGTCAGGAAACCGTGACGATCTATTGATCAACGAGCTAGTAACTAGAGGCTTACCAGGGACACATTGTGGTCTATGTATTCACACATGTATCGTTGTTTCCGTACAATACAATTCAAGCATGAATAACAGACAATTATCATGAACAAGGAAATATAATAATAATACTTTTATTATTGCCTCTAGGGCATATTTCCAACATCAACTACTCCTCCCTCGTCATGGAGAGCGCCGGGATGATGAAGATGGCCATCGGAAAGGGATTCTCCCCTCCGGCAGGGTGCCAGAACGGGTCTAGATTGGTTTTCGGTGGCAACAGAGGCTTTCGGCGGCGGAACTCCCGATCTAGGTTATTTTCTGGAGGTTTGGGTATTTATAGGATTTTTTGGCGTATGGCACAAGTCAGGGGGACTCCGGGTTGTCCACGAGATAGGGGGGCGCGTCCAAGGGGGTGGGTAAATTCCTACTCGTCCTCGAGTAGGTAAATGATAAAAAGGAATTTTTGATGTGGAATGCTACCTAACATAATTCTCAATGCAATTTTCTTTATTGTGGCATGAATGTTCAGATCCGAAAGATTCTAGACAAAAGTCTATATTGACATAAGAATAATAATACTTCAAGCATACTAACAAAAGCAATCATGTCTTCTCAAAATAACAAGGCCAAAGAAAGTTCATCCCTACAAAATCATATAGTCAGGCTATGCTCCATCTTCGTCACACAAAATATTCCAATCATGCACAACCCCGGTTTCAGCCAAGCACTTGTTTCATACTTAATTTTTTTTCAAACTCTTTCAACTTTCACGCAATATATGACCGTGAGCCATGGACATAACACTATGTGGAATGGAGTGGTGGTTGTGGAGAAGACAAAAAAAGGGAGATGGTCTCACATCAACTAGGCGTATCAATGGGCTATGGAGATGCCCATCAATAGATATCAATGTGAGTGAGTACGGATTGCCATGCAACAGATGCACTAGAGCTATAAATGTATGAAAGCTCAACAAAAGAAACTAAGTGGGTGTGCATCCAACTTGCTTGCTCACGGAGACCTAGGGCATTTGAGGAAGCCCATCGTTGGAATATACAAGCCAAGTTTTATAATGAAAATTCCCACTAGTATATGAAAGTGACAAAACAAGAGACTCTCTATCATGAAGATCATGGTGCTACTTTGAAGCACAAGTGTGGAAAAAGATAGTAACATTGTCCCTTTTTTTATTTTTTTCTCTCTCTCTTTTTTTTTTCCTTTTTTCATTTCTTTTTTCTTTTTTGGGCCTTTCTTTTTTTCTTTGGCCTTTCCTTCTTTTTTTTCTTTCTTTTTTTCTTTTTTTTCTTTGGGACAATGCTCTAATAATGATGATCATCACACTTATATTGATTTACAACTCGATACTAGAACAAAGTATGACTCTATAAGAATGCCTCTGGCGGTGTACCGGGATGTGCAATGAATCAAGAGTGACATGTATGAAAAATTATGCATGGTGGCCTTGCCACAAATACGATGTCAACTACATGATCATGCATGGCAATATAACAATGATGAAGCGTGTCATAGCAAACGGAACAGTGGAAAGTTGCATGGCAATATATCTCGGAATGGCTATGGAAATGCCATGATAGGTAGGTATGGTGACTGTTTTGAGTAAGGTATATGGTGGGTGTATGGTACCGGCGAGAGTTGCGCGGTACAAGAGAGGCTAGCAATGGTGGAAAGGTGAGAGTGTGTATAATCCATGGACTCAACATTAGTCATAAAGAACTCACATACTTATTGCAAAAATCTACAAGTCATCAAAACAAAGTACTACAATCCTAGGGGAAGGGTTGGTAGGTGTTAACCATCGCGCGATCCCGACCTCCACACAAAGGATGACACTCAATGAAATACCTCATGCTTCAAATTTGTCACACAACGGTTAACATACGTGCATGCTACGGGACTTGCAAACCTCAACACAAGTATTTCGCAAATTCACAACTACTCTATTAGCATAGCATGTCTCTAATATCACCATCCTCATATCTCAAAACAATCATCAAGTATCAAACTTCTCCTATCATTCAATGCACCTTATGTGAAAGTTTTTACTATACCCATCTTGGATGCCTATCATATTTGGACTAGAATTATAACCAAAGCACATTACCATGTTGTTCTAAGAGACTCTCAAAAAGATATAAGTGAAGCATGAGAGTTCATCTATTTCTTCAAAATAAAACCACGGCCGTGCTCTAAAAGATATAAGTGAAGCACTAGAGCAAATGACAAACTACTCCAAACGATATAAGTGAAGATCAATGAGTAGTTGAGTAATTATGTAACTATGTGAAGACTCTCTAACATTTAAGAATTTCAGATCTTGGGATATTATTCAAACAACAAGCAAAACAAAATAAAATAAAGTGACGCTCCAAGCAAAACACATATCATGTGGTGAATAAAAATATAGCCTCGAGTAAAGTTACCGATAGATGAAGACGAAAGAGGGGATGCCTTCCCGGGGCATCCCCAAGCTTAGGCTCTTGGTTGTCCTTGAATTTTACCTTGGGGTTCCTTGGGCATCCCCATGCTTAGGCTCTTGCCACTCCTTATTCCATAGTCCATCGAATCCTTACCCAAAACTTGATTTTTTTTTAAATACTACGTTCCCCAACAGCGTCCGCTATCCGCATTCCGCTACGCGGACCCCAGTCCGCTACCAGCCCGCTATCCGTTATTTAAAACTACAGCGGTAGGGGGGACGGGGCCAAAGGAAGGGGTGGAGAGGCGGCGATCTAGGGTTCCCCCGTCTGCTCGCGGAAACGGCGCGAGGGAAAGGCGGGAGTCCAATTTTCTTTTCTTTCTACTTCCTCTACACCCCATGTAAATCTGGTGCCCCTGTGCTATGTAACGCACCTGATTGTTGATAATAAAGGTTCAGGCAGGTGTAAGCCCGCCGTTGACGCGTAAAAAAAACCATACCATAGGGTGACACGCTCAAACGAGTTTTTGTATGCAAACACACAGGCTAAAAAAAAATTTAGGTGTACACACGGGCTCAAATGAGAGAGCAAGCAAAGAGAGTGTTGGGGATAAAGTCTGGCCCAATACTTTTGTAGCAGTGGCAGGCCCGTCGCGTCTGCCTGGGCGGTGGACCGAATCCAGGCCCAGCCGGAAAGAAGCGCCCGCACGCCACTTGTCGCCCCGTCGTCGTTTCAACGCGGAAATATCCCCCGAGCAAAGCAACGTGGGGTTCCTTCGCCGCGTAGCTTTCCATCCTCGCTCCCACGACGGTCGACGCGCTTGCCCCGCGGCTGCCTCGAGCGAAGGAGTCCCGGCCCCCACCTGTCATCGACGCGGCGCAGCGAGGTCAATCCTATCCACCCGCCCACGAATAACTCCACGCTGCGGGACCCACCCGGGATTCGGTGCGCCTGCGAGCCGGAAGGAAGCGCGTACCCGAACTCACCCACCGGCCCTGTATAAAATCCCCCGGCACACACAGGAGCCCAATACACAGGAGATCGCCATCATCCGCCAAACCAGATCGGCTGCTGCTGCTTCTTCTTCTTCTTCGACTTCGCAGAATCGGTGATCTTCTCTTCCTCTAGGTATGCGCGCCCCTACGAATCCGCGGCCTCTCTTGGCTCCTAGTAGTAGATCGTGGTAAATTTTACTGGAGGGGATAATTTTTTTATCTTCTGTTCGACGAACTGGGTGGGGGATTTTCCTTTTCGAGGTCGGTTATGGAAAGGGGATCGGTCACGGATTTGGCTCCGCCGGATCTGGTTTGGGGGTGAGAAAACCCTAGTTCGTCGTCGTGGTACGGGGCACCCAAATTAGCCGTTAATGTGTGGGAAGTCATGCCCGAGGGTTTCCAGTTGGATCGATGCGGCTTGTCATCGATCGCTCATGCCATGGATTAGGCAGTGCTGTTGTGGAATTTGTTGTCAGGATGATGCGAAAGGCTAAAATCTAGCGCTGCTTGCACTTGTTTTGTTTTGGGTAAAAAAGAACTTATAGATCATCTCTGATTGGTTAATCATATATGTATGCCCTTCTTCTATGTTTGATTAGTACTCCCTCCGTTTGGAATTACTTGTCGCAGAAATGGATGTATCTAGACGTATTTTAGTTCTAGATACATCCATTTCCAAGACAAGTAATTCCGAACGGAGGGAGTACATGCATGTTTCACCTATCTTGTATGAATAGACTGCTGCTTGTTAGGCACTATGATGCACATGGGCATGGTTTGGTCACACTTGAAAATTGGGATGGAATTGGGTACGCAGTTAGGCATGATGCTTGGTTGTTGCTCCTGCCCTGTTTATTTTAATCAGAGGACCATGTCTGATTGCTTGCACGCAGCAGTCATTCAAGCATACGTTTTTTTTACTAAGTCAAATGTTTTGAAAGGAGAACGATTACTTCTGCTCTAGCTGGCATAATAATAAACACATCAATGTGGTGGTGCTACCGGCCCTCTAACCAACAAGAAAATATATTAGCAACTGTTAACAGTACATCACATGTTTAATGGCAGTTCATATGCTTAAATGACAGCAAGATATTGCTATTGTGAACTAACATTTCTCTGATCATGATATGTGCAGTTAGATCCCTCGAGAGCAATGGGAGGAGGCAATGATGGTCATGGGTACCCACCCGGTGGCCAGGGGGGATACCCTCCAGCAGGGTACCCGCCGCAACAGGGAGGTTACCCTCCACAGCAAGGAGCTTACCCGCCTGCACCTGGAGCTTACCCACCTGCACCTGGGGCATACCCTCCAGCACCTGGGGCTTACCCTCCTGCACCTGGAGCGGGAGGCCCTGACGGGGAGAAGGGGCTCCTCTCCAACATCATGCACGGCGTTGCTGGTGCTCATGGTGGTGGTCATGGGTACCCGTCTGGTGGTCATGGGTACCCATCTGGTGGCCATGGATACCCTCCTCAACAAGGGTACCCTCCTCAGCATGGCTACCCCCCGCAGCAGCATGGCTACCCTCCACAGCAGCATGGTTATCCCCCTGCCGGCTACCCTGGCTCATCTGGTATGTGCCCTTCCTTGTTTGTACATTCCTGTTGGACTCCATAAATTGCTATGCTACCATTTGTACTAGCATTTACATTTCCACAATTGAGATGCATGTGTATGTGTATTATTCGCTGCATCTTCAACCCAATTTCAGTCTCATATGAGTAGTGTTTTATCTTGATGTTAAAGAGTCCCAAGTTCTCTTGTATCAACCTCATTGTTTTTCAGGTCGTATTGTGTAGTATGCGCTGTATTGATATGCATGTAGTATGTGCTGGATTGATATCCATTTATATGTGTGGTATGCGCTGCATCTTCAATAATATGCCAAGTTCCATCTTAGGATGCGAGTAGTGCTTTATATATCTGTTGTATCATTCTTAAGCATCCATCCTCATCGGCTATTGTTTCTCAGGTCACAGTGGTAGCCATGGAGGAGGAGGCATGGGCATGGGCGGCATGCTAGCTGGAGGCGCAGCAGCTGCTGCGGCCGCTTACGGAGCACACAAGATTTCTCACGGCGGCCACGGTGGAGGTGGACACATGATGGGAGGCATGATGGGCGGCCATGGAGGCTACGGCGGCGGGTACGGCCACCACGGCGGCAAGTTCAAGCACGGGAAGCACGGCCACGGCAAGTTCAAGCACGGCAAGCATGGGAAGCACGGCATGTTCGGCGGCGGCGGCAAGTTCAAGAAGTGGAAGTAATGCGCTAGCTAGTAGCTTCACCATGGCTGATAAATCAAAAAAATACCTAAACTCTTCGTGTAGGCTTCCAGAACTTGGTTTGGTCAGGGAAAGCCTTTGAGATGTATCTAAGCAGGGTGTGGTGTGGTCGTTGCTCGGATCTCGTGGAGCTTCCATCCTTTCCTCTATATATGATTTGGCACTCTTAGTCTGCGTCTGTGACAAGATATGACTTGCTAATAAGTACCTGAATGCTGTTTGGTGCTATGCTTACCCTGTTCTGATGCTGTTCATATATGTTCGTTCTTTCTGGGGCATCTTATTCTCTGAATTGGTATTGTGTTTGCTTTGCTGGGGCAATTCTGCCCCTTCTGGGGCATCTTATTCTCTGAATTGGTATTGTGTTTGCTTTGCTGGGGCAATTGCTGCTCCTGACCAGAACATGTAACAGTTCTGTTGTGATTAAACTGTCCGATGCTCCTCCAAATGGGTGGGCAAGCAACATTTTGTAAGTTGCTGCTCCGTAGTACTGCACCTGACCAACATTTTAGAGCATCAACTTGTTCTGATCCTGTGAAGAACAGATTGAACTGTTCAATGCCACATTCTGTAGCAATGTGTTTCAGAACGCTAATCATGCATAGCAGTGTTACAGACTTACAATCGGTTTCAGAACAGCATGATCTCTAGTCACACTAGTCTTTTTTCCAGGCACTAGTCCCGCTTGATGTCTGTTGAATGCGACTCACTGGAAATTTCTTTTTTTAGAAGAACAGGGAGGCCTCTCCCCGGTTCCATTTCCTCGATGAAACCAACACGGTTACAAGGTACCATCGACCCACTAAGACGGGTAGTTCAAAAAACAAAAGCATTTTTAAGAGAAAGCAGCTACAAGCTGAATAAGAGCAACTCTAGCAGACCCCGTATCCGGCCGGCCCGCAAAACGCGTTTGCGGTTTGTGGAAAACGGTCTTTGTAGGCTGGTTCGGACGGCCATAGATGCAGACCCCGCATAACGGATCCGTAAAAAAGCATATTCGTGAAATATGCTCTTTTACGGGTCGGCTTTGTGGGGTCTGGTCTGGCGCAGCTACTCTCGGCCCGGAAAACCTAAATTTGCATATTAATTTGATCTAACATAATGCATTTCTTTGCTTTTTCAATAACATTGGATACATAAGACGTCACCAAATCTTTGCTAAAATAGCAAGACCAAAGAAAACAAGAACCACAAGTATGCATTTTGGAAGATTTCCAACTCCATAACTCCTCCCACTAGTTGAAGCAATATCTTCTCTATGCATTCATTGTTGATCTGCGGATTCTTAATCTTGCATTCTTCATTCTTCATCTTTGGTTCAAAAGAAGTAGAGGTTGCTTCCCCTCTAGTTGCACATGCCGCACCATGTTCGAAATGAGGATCCACAATTGAACCAAAGAATGAGCTACCGCAAGTGCACGTACCCTGTCGTTTTCGCATTTGAAGAACACCCATCCGGGGTGCTTTGGCATGGCCGAAGTAAGCCGCAGCACTGTCCGCGTGTAGTCGTCGCACTGTATGAGCGGCAACGGCAAGCCACAGAGCCGCTGCGTGAGCGCCGAGCCCGGTGGACGACCGGACGAATCCATGTCCGCAAATCGTCGGCGGCGCCGAGACGACGAACCCATCCCTGCATGCGGTGATGCGCCCTTGCTGGGGCTGCGGGAGATGCTCCCCGACCACTTCATCACTGGGCGCAGCCACCGGCGGCCGGCAAAAGCCAAATCCGACGGCCCCGCGATGAAGGTCTGCAGATCCGCAAAGCCGGCGGCCCGCC
>LR738709.1:43789021-43828480 GCA_902687465.1 Secale cereale | reverse complement strand
GTGGCAGCCTTTTTCAGCGAGCTCTTGCCGGCTGCTTTCGCCGGAATATTGGGCGGCGGGGCGGCGGCGACGCGAGGGTGGAGGGGGAGGTGGTTGGTGGGGGAAAGCACGGGCTGAGTTGTCCCCCCACCAACCGCTCCCGCTTATATGCAGGGCACCGCAGCGGCGAGGGGAAAACCCGTGAATACGCGGGTTGGGGCCGAGATTTTGCTGCACCCCTTAAATTTTTTTGCGGACCGAGGCGGGATGCGGGGTCTTATCGGGCAGGTTTTTCCGTCCTGACCCGTATTTTGGCGGTTATTTTGCAGGTCGGGGCGGGATGCGGGGTCTGCTAGAGTTGCTCTAAGGAAACCTCGCCAGAAGGGCAAGGGGAGAAAAAAGAAAAGCTACTGAAAGCACATTTGCTGGGGGGCATCGCCTTTGCCGTCTTCAAGGGGGGTGGTCACCCCAGCTTGCTGGGAGGAGTCTTGCAGCATCCTTCCGAGATTTTGAGTTGGCGTTAGGGGTCAGTGGAAGTAGCATCGGACATCCACTAGCCTAGCCACTTGTGAGTAGCAGCGGCGTTGCAGAAAGGCGGTCTTGTTCTGCTCATCTCCGGGGACAGAATGGACCAGGATTTTGTCATCCTCAGGACCAATCTCATGACCTGTTTAATAGAAGACCAGATGGTGTTGTCAAAAATCATAGAGTTTCTGAGCTTCCAAAGCCCCCACAGGGCGACTCACTGGAAATTTCTCTGGTAGCGGATATGATTATTGTTTAATAACAAAATGTCGCTGAGGTTTAAAAATGGCACAACCCAGAACTGAGGGACGAAATTCAGCATGAAAACATGTGGCCTCAGCCCGAACGACTTTGAGGTAGAGAAAAACAAAATTATTTGTCATTGTCACACAGAAAACAGAGCGGTTGCTTGTCCGGTCGGTGGTGGCTAGTCGGCGAAGACGGAGTCGTCGAGCTGGAAGGCCTTGGTGAAGAAGGCCGGCCAGCAGAGGTAGGTGGAGAGGATGCTGCTGACGGTGGAGGCGCCCATGAGCATGTTCATCACCACGATCTGCAGCTGGATGGCCTCCAGCGGCGACGCGCCGCCCATGATGAGCCCCGTCATGGCCCCCGGCAGCGCGATCAGCCCCACCGTCTTGGCGTTGTCGATCACCGGCGACAGCGCGATCACCAGCGACCGCCGCACCTGCTGCACCGTCGCCTGCCGCGGCGTCGCCCCCAGCGCCAGCGCCGTCTCCACCTGCAATGAAATAATCAGAAAGATGAAATGTCACTAGAGTCAATTTTTCTGAATTTTTGACGAAAATAGTTCAGAATTTTGTACTACTAGTAGTTTCTTCTTGAATTCGTTTTAAATGTCGGAAAAGGTTGGGTAGTCGTGGAGATCATGATCATGTACTTTAAACTGACAGAAATAATAATACACACACCTTCAGCGAATGCAGAATGGCGTAAAAGATATTATACTTGACCTTTTTTTTCTAACAAAGTTATTAACAATGCAAGATGACGGCGAGTCACTACGCAAAGTTAGTTAATCGGCATACTATTTGATTTTTTTTAATGGAAGACTTACGAGGCTCCGCTGCGTCTTGACGTCCTCGTGGAGCTTCTTCATGGTGACGCCGGTGACGGTCATGGCGTTGCCGACCATCATGCCGGCGACGGGGATGATGTAGCGGGGCGTGAAGGGGAACACGCTGAGCACCACGAGCAGGAACATGGTGACGGCCGTGCCGGCCAGGATGGACACGCCGGCGATGTACCCGCCGCGCGGGACCTGCCTGGCGCGGCGCCCGGCCGTGTAGCCGGCGACTGTGACCATGAAGAGGTAGGCGAGCAGGATCCAGAGCGGGCTGCTCTGGGTGAAGATGAAGTGGAGCACGAAGCCGATGACCGAGAGCTGCAGGAAGGAGCGCGCGATGGCGTAGAGCATCTCCGCCTCCACGCCCAGCCGCTGCGTGAAGCTCAGCGCCACCGCCATGGCCACCACCACGGTCGCCGCCAGCGGCTTGAGCATGCCGACGGCGAAGTCGCGCCAGAAGCCCGGCGCCCACGGGTCCACCTCCTGCGCCAGCCGCGACAGCAGCGCGGTCACCGCCGAGGGGGAGGAGGTCGCCATGGCCGAAGAGAGCTGAGGTGAGCGCCGGCGTGGTGCCCTTCTTGAGGTGGTGGAGGAGGTGGGCAAAAAGCAGGGGGAGGGAGCAAGTGAGACGGGCGATGAATGGGAGAGGTCCTTCCTGCTCTGCGGCGTGGCGCTTGGGTGGGTGCTACGTGGTGGAGGCCGGGCGAGGCACCTTGTGGAAGGCGGGACCCACCGCTCAGTGAGTGCATACCATGCCATGCCAGATGCAACCCGAGATAAAAGAATCTAGCAGCAAAGAAAAAGGAAATTCAATTTGGCTCCCGGGAGCACATGCTTCCGGGCCTAAAAATCAGAAAATTCAAGAAAAAATAATTTATGTGATTTTTTGGCTTGTGTAAAAAAGATAAATTGAAGACCAAATGTCCATCCAAATTTGTTTTCACCAACGGAAGAATGCTGCTCCGCTTGAAATTTGTCAAGCATGCTTGTGACACTAACACGAACATCTACCAAAAAAATTCAGATTTTGTTTTGTTTACTTTTTTTGTTGTCAAAACGCCCCTCCCGAAAGAAAAGAAGAACTCAGCAGCAAAAGTCAGCAATTTCCTGCCCCGTTTCACAAGCATTGGCAAATTGTGCGAGAATCTAAGCTGACGCCCTCACAAGACAGCCATGGCATAAAACAAATGAACAATCATCAGGATGCAAGTCAAACGGAAAATGGCTCCACAAAAACGTCATGAATCATGCAGTCTAAGAGGTCATTTCATCCATTCATTCGTTCATTCACAAACGTGCCGCCATCATCTACTACTAATTTTCATCCCCAGGACAGAGTCTTAAAACGGACTGGACAGAGTCAATCCTCAAATCATAGTGAACCTACTAATACTAATAAGTGAAAGTAATAACAATTAGCTTGCTAAGCGGTCGGTCATGCTCTCATGGATGGGGGAGCGGGTTGACTAAGCCTTCTTCTGGCCGTCCTCGGGCTTCTTGTAGGCATGGTCCAGCTCCTTGGCCTTGCCCATCAGGCCCTGCATGTAGTTCTTGATGTTGGGGACGTCGTAGTTCTGGGCGACGTAGATGCCACCCGCCGCGCCGACCAGGAGCGAGAAGGTGCTCTGGATGAAACCCATTGGAGCTAGTCTGTAAAACAGGAACCAAGAGGTCAAAACATGATTTAGCAATATGAGAATCTCATCTATATGAGAGGCTGCAGCAATGGCGAACTTTGGCAGTTTGCAAAAACTAAATGTTTCATCTGGTTCTATTTCTAACATATAGACACGGCACCATATTATCTTATATAAGCACGAGCTCAAATTTGAGCATAGATAACACCAAATAATTTCAAAGTCAAGAACAAGCAATACACCATATATGAATTAAAGAAAGTATAAAGCAATAAGACGCCAGAAGCTAAAAACTTGGTATCTAGCATGGACAAAAAAGTGGACCATATTTGTTGGGAGTACCTACAACTCATCTAGATGAGACATAATTTGGTCTCATTCACGTTTTATAGCCATTAGATGTGATGTTATAAGATGTGTGTGTGCTGACGTGGATTGTATCTGTTCACATCTAATGGCTATAAAACGTGAATGAGACCAAACTATATCTCATCTAGATGAGTTCTAGCAAAACTGATATTTGTTACATGTTATATATACCCTAAAACATATCAGCCAGCTATAAAACCCCAATTAATTATCCGCAGAAGAGGTGAACTAGAAAGAAAGTGCCAGCAGCAAACATGCCTATCCGAAGAAAAACAATTATAAGTCCTGCCCTACTCCCCGATGCACACAACACTCATAGTATGCAGTACATTGTTCAACAAATACCATGAAGTTTGCTAATCAAACTCAACCCAGACTAGAACACATATCTCAAGTCAAATGGTCATACCGTGGAATTATCACAAGGAAAATAATTTAGATTCTAAAACCTATAAATTCCCAATGGCATCAGGATGCTTACATTCTCTGAATAACAGGGTAAGTAGTAATTAACCAAAGTACAACCTATCAAGTTACAGGTTTAGAGTAACTCCCAATTTTCACAACCGACAAAAGTAGGAGCCTAGGACAAAGCTACCAGATAACAATGGTACTACAGCACCTAAAAGCTACAATAACCAGATTTATAATAACAATGGTACTACAGAAGCTGCTCAAATCATCTATATCAAATAAACTTGACAACAAGAAAAACCATAATCACATTGATAAATACAGATCAATTCTTAAACTAATTCTAACCAGATCTATAAGTACTTATGGACACCAGTTGCATCAGCGGCACAGCGCTAGATTACACCACCTACCAAACCAGCCAAACAATCAAGCTAGAAATAGTTGGCTGAACCATGGCTAACCAAACTCCAACCTACAAAGTTAATCTGCACTGAAAGACTTTTACATCCTTATTTTCTGCGGGTACTAACAGCAGTTGTCAGGTTTTTCTCAGATTTTTGTAGATGTCAAATCAGATTAGTCACGACATCAACTAAACTGGATTACAGGCATCCTGTTGATACATAGAGATAATTCTGAAACTAATTCTAACCATCTGCAATTGAAATACCAATTTGCAATTATAGCCCTAAACAGCAAAATCGGCAAAATCACTAGAACGCAGGGAAATCGTTCTTCTGGCCTCAAGCCACGATGGCAGCAGCATTAATGGACCAAAGCTCAATTATACAAACATTAATGAACCTTGACAACAGGCAAAGCAGCACACCCACTATCATGGCAATCGACACAGGCCAATCCTCTGACTAACGCGAATCTCGCACAGCTACCGAACTAGATTCAAGGTGGACTAACCCTACCCCGATTTAAGCTAAAAAAGCAAGTAAATTAGTCGGCTCACAGATTGGACCCCAAGGTCAAGCTCGAAATCAACCACAACTAGCAACAACTAGAGATCGCAAGCACCGACCGGCGATCGACCACCTTTGCCGGACCCCTGGTCGGCGAACCTCGCGGAACCAATCGCGGAGCGAAACCAAGCCAGATTCAGCAGCGCGCCGCGGGGGAGGAGGGGAGCGGGGAGGGAGGATCCAGATATTTACCTTGGACGGGCGGAGGAGGGGAACGAATCGAGCTCGGCGGAAGCGACGGGAGGAGGTCGGAAGCGACGGGAGGCGATCGCCGAGGAAGGGGATTGGAAGGATTGTGGTTTGGGTTTGGTCGGCTTCGGCTTGCGTTCGCTCTTATTATGGCCCCCACCGGAGGGGGGTGCCGGACTTGCTGTCCAAGAAGAACTCGTTCCGCTCTGGGCCGGTATGTGCCCGGACTGGATGGATTTCCTCAATCCGTGCCGGACACTTTTTCTTTATGGATTTTCACGGCCCAAAACAGCCCCTGGATTTCCTCAGTCCGTGCCGGACTCATTTTCTTTGTGGATTTTCACGGCCCAAAACAGCCCCCTGTACTGGGCTGCGTTAATCTGGCCCAATATTACAAAACTTCGGTCTTCCCTATAAAAGTATTTTATAATAAGCAAAAAAAAAAAAGGTTGTAACCCACCTTGTCAGGTACGTAGTCGCGTACCAAAGCATTCATTCGGATCAGCTCTGGATGGCATGCATGCGACGCGGCGGTACACGCACATCACGTGCCGTGCATCTTCTTCTGTAATGTAATGCGTACGCGCGGGGTGTTTAATTAGCACGACGGAAATGATTTCGTCCGTGTTATTTTTTTGGGATAATCGGTTTTATACCCTTAGTTGGGTACCACTCGTCAGGATTGCCCCTACTTTTGGAAAACACGTGGTCTTGCCCAACTCAGTTTGGTTGTCTTGTGCTTTTGCCCTTCCGGCACGGCTCCGTCCAGTCAGCGCCGTTTGACCGTAAGCGGCGCTAGATTTTGGACATTTATGCCCCTGTCGGTGCTACACTTAGTACCCTTTCGTTCTTAGTGAGCTCGCGCTGAACAAAACAGAGGAGAAGAGCCGGCGACGCGAGGCCTGACGAGGAAGATGGAGCGGCGCAGCAGGGCGAGCTCGGGCTCGTCCAACTACTCGCAGGCGGCCGGTGAGGTAAGTGAACACAGCTTGTGCGGCTCCTCCACCCCCAATTCGATCTAGGGTTTCTAGGGTTTGTGAGATTTGGGGGAAATTTTGACCTCCTTCCATTCCTTTTGGTTTAGGTTGATG
Organism: Secale cereale; assembly: GCA_902687465.1. Classification (NCBI taxonomy): domain Eukaryota; kingdom Viridiplantae; phylum Streptophyta; class Magnoliopsida; order Poales; family Poaceae; genus Secale; species Secale cereale. The sequence continues at coordinate 43,822,218 of LR738709.1, read as the reverse complement.
GGGTCGACATTGTGCAGCTCGTCTCCGAGTTCTATCTTCCCGAGGATACCTATTGTGGATTGGAGTATCGTTCAAAGCACCGTTGCCCTGGTCACGGCCTTGTTCCAGCCCGCCGTGTTTTGTGGGGAGGGGCAAGCACTGGCCGCCGGTTTTTAGGGTGTCCTTTAGACGTAAGAGATTGTGAATTTGAGCATTTTTTAGTTCTTGTTTATGAAAAATCTAATTTTTGGTTAACATATGTTTCAGTTACCACAGGAGTGTGAGTGGGTGGTGTGGGTTGATCCTCCTCCTTCATTGCGTGTTGCCCTGGCTTTTGAAGACCTACACGCAGAGGTAGAACAGAGCTGGATCAAAAGTCACAAGTTGAAGAAGGAAAACATGGAGCTGTCAAGAAAGAATCATGTTTTGAAGAATAAGCTGAGAAGAAGAGATGAGATGATGCTTCTTTTAGCATTGTTGTTTGTAGGAAGTTGTGTTGTAATGTTGTTTGTTTTGTAGTTGTATCAGTTTGTGATTGTTGACCGAATGGTACAACCTAGTATGATGTATTTCAAGATGATGATGCACTGTTGGTGTCAAGATGAACATGCTCTTTTGTTTATGCAAACTAGATGATGGTGTATGGTGTAGATGTAGTTTTTGTCGTCGACGACGTCGATGACAAAACTATGCCAAGGTAGATGTAGGTTTTTTCGTCGACGACGTCGATGACAAAACTATGCCAAGGTAGATGTAGGTTTTTTCGTCGACGACGTCGATGACAAAACTATGCCAAAGTAGATCAACAACAATCCCAACTTATTAAACACCACAGTGAGCACAAAGCATTAAGAAGAAGAAGTTGATCATCACACATGTACCAAACACTGACTAGTGCATAAAGCATTAAGAAGTTGATCATCACAGTGCACACACAACAACATCAAGTGCATAAATCACTAAGAACATAAAAGTACTGGCTATCACAGTGCACACACTAACAACATCAAGTGCATAAAGCACTAAGAACATAAAAGCACTAAGAACAGTTTTATCTAGTATCAGCACTAAAACTGAAGTTTCTTGCTCCTGGTGTTCTTGGCTGGGTTTGGAGCCAGCTTGGCCTTGCTTCTAGTGTTCTTTGCTGGATTGGGGGCAGTGGGTGGAGCTTCAACTGTTGTTGCTGCTTTTGAGGCTGGAGAGACACCCTTGTTGTCAACACTGCTTCCAGTAACTGAGCAAAATGTAGTTGTTGGTCCATTTTTCTGCTTGCAACATCTTGGAGAAGCTCCCCTCCCTGCTCCTCTTTTATAATTCTTTCTAGGACTAAAACAAGTTCAAACATTACTAATGAAAACTGAAACAACTTCAACATAAAACTGAAACAAGTTGCTGGGACATACCTGACTACACTAGCTTGTGTAGATGCCTGATGTGAGGTTTCCTTTGGTGGTGGCATCTGCTGCTGAAGAAGAACATCAAGTTCTGGCTCTTCATCCTGCTCCTCATCTTCTACTTCTACTTCTGCTTCTGCTGGCTCATTAGCTGTTGGATGGTCATCTGCATTATCTGCTCCCCAATGTTCTTCTTCTCCAAAGGCTGGATCAACAGATTCTTTGCAGCCTTTGGTTTTGTGTCCACATCTTCCACATCTCTTGCACTTATACTTCCTAGGACCAAGGCCCTTTCCTTCACTGGTAGATCTTATCCTCTGCTTTCTTGGTCTGCCTGGTGGTCTGTTCTGAACAGGAGCACACAACTTGAATCCTGTATCTACACAGTCCCACTGTTGTTTGCCTTCTAGAGCTGGTAGATTGTCAGCATAAGTTGCTCTAAACATCTCAACTGAGTAATATTTGTGGACATACTGATCTATTCCACTTGCTTCACCTCTTAAAGCAGTTATGAAAAAGGGCATGGATGCAGGGTTTACCAGTGATCTGCCACTGCCTACAACTGCAAGTCCACTTCTCTAAGTCAACAGGGTACCTCCATTCTCTTTTCTCTCTGTCAGTAGCAGTCACCTCAGCCTCTGTTGGGCTTCTCCTAACTATACTCATCTCCAAACCTTTTGTCTTCTCCATCAAAACCTTCATTACTGCTGGTATGATGTAGTGCCCAATGAAATGGTCAGTGGCAATTCTGTTTCTTAAGTCAAATTTCTCCATGATATATTGCCTAATCTTGTCTAGCAGGTCAACTAAGTGAAAGACTCTTGTATTTCCTGATTCTTGAGTTGAATGATTCAGCAAGGTTGTTGTTCACATAGTCCACCTTGCAAATGTCATTGAAATCTGCTCTTGCCCAGATTTTTGTGTGGTGCTCCTCCAGATATTCCTTAACTTTGGGTTTGCTTTTCAGCTGGTTCAGATGATAATTATGCTTCTTGACACTGTAGGTTAGTGAACAAGGCCATAAGTTATCATTAAAGAACTTTCCCTTAAATTTCTTACTGAAATTCTGTGCCAAGTGTCTCATACACTCTCTATGTTCCACTCCAGGGTACACATCATCAACAGCAGTTTCCAATCCTTTGCAAGCATCAGTATGTATCACTAAACCTTCTGGATGACCTACCATTTTCTTCAGGTTTGTGAAAAACCATGTCCAACTCTCAGTAGACTCCACTTCTAGAACACCATAAGCAACTGGAAACAGCCAGTTGTGTCCATCCAGTGCACAAGCTGCTACAAGCTGCCCTCTAAACCTACCATTCAATGCTGTGGCATCTACAGCTAGGTATGGCCTGCACCCCTCCAGAAAACCCTTCTGACAAGCTTTGAAGCAAACAAACACTCTCCTAAAACACTCCTTGTTATACTTCTTGCCTTTAATCTGATACTCAACTGTGTGCCTGTCAATTTCTACAAGACTGCCTGGTGATGCCCTCTCCACTTCAGCTTTGAAAGAATAAAGAAGTTGGAAACTATCATTGTACTTGCCATATATTTTGTCAAGTGCCATCTCTTTGCCATTGTAGCACCTGTCATATGGAACCTCCACACCATACTTCTCTAACAACTTCATCTGAATTTCCTTAGGACCAATAGAAGGATTTTGTCTGATCCAGGTCATAGAAGCATCTGCAATCCACCTTCTTTTTGCAGCTCTCAATCTCTGAGATCTGTTGACACTAGGACAAGTATGCTGGTGTTGGTTCACTTTAATCTGAAACAAAACAACACAACAAACAGTAAGTACATATAACAGCAGTGAGTGCAGAAAATATAACACATTTAAGAGATCACAACATTTAATACCTGAAACAGTGTGCTCCTCCTCATTAAAGAGGCATGTAACCTCCATTTACACCTATCATAAGAACATTTGACAGTAAACCTAGTTGGGTCACTTTTCAGAATAGAGAACTCAGTTTCAGCTTTGATTGAGTAGGTTGCAACTGCATTTCTGCAATCAACTGCAGAAGGGAAGACCGCACCTTCCTCAATAGATGGATTTTCCCTGTCATACATCATGACAGGTCTGTCCTCATCTGCATCTTCAAAAGCTCCCATTTCATGATCCTCTTGCATCTCATCAGCATCTATATCTGAAAATTCTGCAGGGATATAGTCTTTGTCTTCTTTTTCTTCTTCATTGTTGTGTTGAACATATCCAGGATAAAGTATCTCATCCTCCAGACCTGGTGCATCAGGCAATGCCTCCTCCACAACTGGATCACCTGTTTTGTTTGCTTGTTCCCGACTTTCATTAACACTTGGAGTTCCAGGAGCAGCAGAGGGGTCACTTGTTGCCCTACTTGTACTACTAGCCCTAGTTCTAGCCCTTGTCCCTCCAGCACTGGGATTAAAACCAGATGGCCTAGATGTAGAGGGCCTAGAAGTAGATGGGTTTTCAAACCTTTGTGCTCTAGTTCTCTGTATCACTGTGATTTCCAAGTTGCATGACATAGTTTGTGCATTACTTGCAAACATCACACTTAACTCTGAATCACACTGTAAAGGGAACCAACAAAGGTTTCCACTATCCCAATATCTAATCTCAACGGCATCAAACAATCCCCATGGATACTTAGCACAAATGGCAGCCCTAAAATCCTGGTACGAAGTAGTGTTCTCCACAAACAATGGAAAAGTGAAGCCACACTCTTTTCCTTTAGTACCCGCAGAAACAAGAACAATGGTCTCCATTCTAATAGAAAGATAGAACGCGGTCGCTGGATTCATCCTATGATAAAAAAACATGCCATCTCCCGTGAAAAAACGAACAAAACCTAGACTAAAGCATCGTTGAATCATCCTAAACACGAGCAGATCTAGGTCTGATACTTACCCCGCAGGAATTTCCCGTGCAGATCCGTTGCCCTTGTCGCCGTGGGCGCCGCCAGCGTCGCCTTGTCCGCGCTCCCATGCAGAGCCGCTGCCCTTGTCACCGTGGGCACCGCTGGCGTCTCCTTGTCCGCGCTCCCGTGCAGATCCGCTGCCCTTCTTGCCGTCGACGCCGCCGGCGTCTCCTTGTCCGCGCTCCCATGCAGATCCGCTGCCCTTCTCGCCATTGCCTCCAGCAGCACCGCCGCCTCCACGCTGAAGTGAGGATGTGGTGTCCCTACGGCGGGGGCCGCGTCCGCCGGCGCTTTCTCCGGTCTCCCCCATCGCCTGCCAATGGATCTGGGGGTGCAGGTTTTGCCGCCGCCGAGCGAGCTAGGGTTGGTGAGAGAGAAAGAGAGACAGTGGGGAACAAGAGAGTGTGAGCTGGTTAGGTCGACCGGGGGGGCAAGAAATGTCCAAAATCTAGCGCCGCTTACGTTCAAAGGGCGCTGACTGGACGGAGCCGTGCCGGAAGGGCAAAAGCACAAGGAAAGCTAACTGAGTTGGGCAAGACCGCGTGTTTTACAAAACTAAGGGTATTCCTGTCGAGGGTGACACAACTAAGGGCCCAAATGCAATTATCCCTATTTTTTTGCAGCAAAGATTTCATCCGTGTGATAATGGACGCGAATACGGCAGTTCTGTTTTGTACGTACATTTATACATGTCTGCTTGACGACTTCTCGACTGTCTACTACAACAAGGTGTGCCTGACTCCGGCGATGAAGGGGTGATGACGGCGGCGCGCCTTCGCCTCGCTTCAGTGCTTATAGTCGTCGCTAGGTGGTCTACGAATCTAGATGTAATTTTTATTTCTTGTGTTCGTTGTACTGTCATGATTGAAGATGAATAGATTGAAAGTTTTCTCGCAAAAAAAAAGAGTCAACCTTTTCCTCCGGCAGCGCCACCGGAGTCCACCCAACAAATCGAACGTTACGAAGAGCGATCTCGGCCGGCGACTCGCGAGGGTTGGCTCTCGGGAACAAGCCTATGTCGTTGCATGGTGGATCCGGAAGCCTAGGAGGTTGGGGACGGGAAGAAGGGAGATCAAGGCGATCCAGGGTTTAGTACCGAGGCGGGAGTTGCAGTAGGATAGTGGAGGGAGTCTAAGGCGCCTTCTAGTGCGAACGGGGGTGGATCCATGGAGGAGGCGGGGGTTGAGGTTGAAGATGCAAATCGGGAGGAAGCTGCAGATCGGGAAGAGGACGATAATGGATGGGATCAGTTTGGGCCGGAACCTGAGTTGGAAGACGTCTTTGATGGCCTAAAGCTTCATGGTGAGGAAGAGGAGGACCTAGATCTTTCAGGGGAGGTGGAGGAGTTGATCAAGGATGTTCGATGGTTATGTTTGTTTCGGGTCCATACTATGAGGCCGTTCAGTCACGCGGCGTTGCTGAATTCAATGAGGAACGCATGGGTCTGTGCCCAAGGAGTTACCTTCAACATCAAAGGGCCGAACCTGTTCTTGGCTCAGTGTCATTGCCTGGGCGATTGGAAGCGGATAATGGATGGAGGCCCTTGGCAATTTCGAAGAGATCCGGTGATCATCGTGGAATACGATGGTTTCACTAACGTTTCTAAATATGCACTGGATATGTACCCCATGTGGGCGAGGATCAAAGGTTTACCGGATGGGCTCACAAGGAAGAGGGAGTTAGCAGAGAAGGTAGCCAAGAAGGTGGGAGAACCGCCGTTTACGGTTATAGTTAATGAGGGGAGGATTAACCCTTCTAGTCACTTAAGGGTAAGGGTTTTTGTGAATGTCCAGAAGCCATTGGTGAGGTTTGTGAGTATCACTCTCAAAGAGATGAAACGGTACCCTGTAACTTATGAGAAGCTGCCGGATTTCTGTTTTTTCTGTGGTTGTATGGGGCATGTGGTAGAGGAGTGCGGGGGCATGATTCACGATCCCTCCGAGTGTGAATGGGGAGATTGGCTGTATTGGAGTAGTGAGCCGTCTATGGTAAGAGGTGGTGTAGGGCGTGGTAGAGGAGGGGTGTCAGCTGGCCAAGGCGTGGGGGGAGTGAGACGGGTTGGTAGAGGTGGAGGTAGAGGTGTAGGAGTTCCAGGAGGAAGGGGTGGATTAGAAGGGCAGCCGGCGAGGAAGGTAGATGATGCTGGTCAGAATGCGGGGAGTGGTGTGCTTGTCGTGCCAGGATCTCACAATATTGGTGATGAAGATGTTCGGACGGCCCGCAAGAGGCTTATGGGGACGGATGGTGTTGTTATGGTGCGAGGGCAACCAGTGCCTATCCTTGCGGGTAAAGTCCCGAGCACTGTTCTGATGTTGGAGGGGCGGAGAGGATCAGGGGCAAATGAAGTGCCAGACTCGTCGTCTACACCTGTCAAGGTGCCCATTGTGAAGAGAAGAAAGCAAGGGGAAGAGGGAGATGATGGTGACACAACTATGAGTGAAGAGGTGGCCTCCTTCGAGGGGGACCGCTGGGCCCAATGAATGTCTTAAGTTGGAACTGCTGGGAAGGGGGGAATACCCGGACAGTTCGAGAGTTAGCGACTGTCTTTCAGTCGCATTCCCCCAGTATGGTGCTTTTGTGCGAAACAAGACAGAAGGCTGATAAAATAAAAAAGGTGCGTGGGAGGATTGGTTTGAAGGGTTTTGCTGGGGTTGATAGTAATGGCATGAGTGGTGGTCTTGCTCATTTCTGGCATGAGAATTACGAGGTGGAGATTCTGGACAAAGAAGAACACTTTATTGATGCACTAGTCCGTGTCCAAGAGGGGGTGGCTCAATGGAGGATCACTTGTATTTATGGTGAACCACGAGTAGAAAATAGGCACATCATGTGGTTAAAACTCGAGCAACTAAAAGTCCTGAATGACCTACCTTGTCTTGTAGTTGGCGATTTTAACGAGGCCATGTGGGACTTTGAACATCTATCTGCTACACCGCGTGGAGAGCCTCAAATGGTTGCTTTTCGAGATACGTTGGAGACTTGCGGCCTAGTTGACCTAGGCTTCGTTGGGGTCCCCTTCACATATGATAATAAGAGGAGGGGAGGAGGTAATGTAAAGGTAAGGCTAGACAGGGCAGTGGCAACTAATGCGTGGAGGAACCTGTTTGCATATGCGTCGGTGTTGCATGTCCCCTCACCATGTTCAGATCATGTGGCTCTGGTCCTAAAGGGATCGGTCGATCCGGGGCCGATAGGAGGGAAGCAAAGGAGGTATGAGCTGTTTTGGGAACGTGACGGGTCGCTGCCTGAGGTGATCAAGGAGGCCTGGGAAGCAGTGGGGGGAGTGCATAATATGTCACAGCTGCGGGACGCGCTGTCTAAAACGATGACAACTCTCCGGTTTTGGAGCAAAGAATTCGGTAATATCACCAGAGAGCTAGCCAAGTCGCGTACCCAGCTAGAGGAATTGATGAATATGAACGCTGATCGCCAAGATATCGCAAGAGTAACGGACAAGATGAACGAGCTTTTGTATCAAGAGGAGATGCTTTGGTTGCAACGATCGCGTATCACGTGGTTGAAGGAAGGGGATAGAAACACAAAATATTTCCAAAGCAAAGCAGTCTGGAGGGCAAGGAAGAACAAGATCCGAGAGCTGACGGATAGTGTTGGTGTAATTCACTCTGATTTTGCCTCTATGGGGGAAATGGCTAACCTTTATTTTCATGACATTTTCACAGCTGATCCCACGCTTAATGCAGCGCCTATCCTGGAATTAATTAACCAGGTGGTGACCGAAGAGGATAACACCAAGCTGTGTGCGCCTTTTACTGATAAAGAGATTTCAGATGCTTTGTTTCAAATTGGCCCACTAAAAGCGCCGGGTCCGGATGGCTTTCCTGCTAGATTCTTTCAGCAGAATTGGAACACTCTCAGGGAGGGTGTGTTGGCAGCGGTGAAGGATTTTTTCAGTACGGGTATCATGCCGGAGGGAGTGAATTCTACCTCTATTGTACTTATTCCAAAAGTTCCCAACCTGGTTAAAATCATGGACTACAGGCCTATTAGTCTGTGTAATGTTTGTTGGGGAACGTAGCAGAATTCAAAAAAGTTCTACGCTTTCACCAAGATCAATCTTAGGAGGCATCTAGCAACGAGCATATTAGAGTCCATCTACATACCCTTTTGTAGATCGCGAGCGGAAGCTTTCGAAGAAGCGTGGATGAAGTAGTCGTACTCTTCGCATTCTTCGTCACCGATGATCTAGCGCCGAACGGACGGCACCTCCGCGTTCAACACACGTCCGGTACAGCAACGTCACCTCCTTCTTGATCCAGCAAGGTGGGAGGAGAGGTCGTCGGAGATCCAGCAGCACGACGGCGTGGTGGTGGATGCAGCGGGAAATCCTGCAGGGCTTCGCCGGCGCCCTGCGTAAGGAGATGGAGGTGTAACGGGAGGGGGAGAGGCGCCAGAGACTTGGGGTGCGGCTTCCCTCTCCCCCCCACTATATATAAGGGCCAGGGGGTGCCGGCCCTGGCAGATCCCATCTGCAGGGTGGGGCGGCGGCCAGGGAGGCAAACTTGCCCCCCAAGGCAAGGGGGCGCCCCCCTCCCCTAGGTTTTCAACCCTAGGCGCATGGAGGGGGGGCCCAAGTGGTGCGCCAGCCCACCAGGGGCTGGCCCCTTCCCCCTTGCGGCCTAGGGGCCCCACCGGGATGGGCGGCCCCACCCGGTGGACCCTCGGGACCCCTCCGGTGGTCCCGGGACACTACCGATGACCCCTGGAGTTCACCCGATGGCCGAAACTGGACTTCCTATATATCATTCTTTACCTCCGGACCATTCCGGAACTCCTCGTCACGTCCGGGATCTCATCCGGGACTCCGAACAACTTTCGGGTTTCCACGTGCATGTATCTCTACGACCCTAGTGTCACCGAACCTTAAGTGTGTAGACCCTACGGGTTCGGGAGACACGTAGACATGACCGAGACCACTCTCTGGTCAATAACCAACAGCGGGATCTAGATACCCATGTTGGTTCCCACGTGTTCCTCGATGATCTTCATTGGATGAACCACTGTGTCAAGGATTCACTCAATCCCGTAGTTATTCCCTTTGTCCATCGGTACGGTACTTGCCCGAGATTCGATCGTCGGTATTCCCGATACCTTGTTCAATCTCGTCATGGCAAGTCTCTTTACTCGATCCGTAATCCATCATCCCGTGAATAAATCCTTAGTCACCTTGAGCTCATTATGATGATATCTTACCGAGTGGGCCCAGAGGTACCTCTCCGTCATACGGAGTGACAACATCCCAGTCTCGGTTCGTACCAACTCAACAGACACTTTCGGAGATACCCGATGCGTACCTTTATAGCCACCCAGTTACGTTGTGACGTTTGGCACACCCAAAGTATTCCTACGCCATCCGGGAGTTGCACAACCTCATGGTCTAAGGAATAAATACTTGACACCGAAAAGCTTATGCATTATGAACTATACGATCTCGTGCTATGCTCAGGATTGAGTCTTGTCCATCACATCATTCTCCTAATGATGTGATCCCGTTATCACTGACATCCTATGTCCATGGTCAGGAAACCGTGACCATCTGTTGATCAACGAGCTGGTAACTAGAGGCCTACCAGGGACTCATTGTGGTCTATATATTCACACATGTATCGCTGTTTCCGTACAATACAATTCAAGCATGAATAACAGACGATTATCATGAACAAGGAAATATAATAATAATACTTTTATTATTGCCTCTAGGGCATATTTTCAACAGTCTCCACTTGCACTAGAGTCAATAATCTAGTTACATTGTGATGAATCGAACACCCATAGAGTTCTGGTGTTGATCATGTTTTGCCCGTGGAAGAGGTTTAGTCAACGGGTCTGCAACATTCAGATCCGTATGCACTTTTCAAATATCTATGTCTCCATCTTGAACATAATTCCGGATGGAGTTGAAACGGCGCTTGATATGCTTGATCTTCTTGTGAAACCTGGGCTCCTTGGTAATAGCAATAGCACTAGTGTTGTCACAGAAGAGAGTCATTGGGCTTGACGCGCTTGGAATGACTCCTAGGTCGGTGATGAACTCCTTCATCCAGACTCCTTCCTATGCCGCTTTGCAAGCAGCTATGTACTCCGCTTCACATGTAGAATGCGCCACGACGCTCTGTTTGCAACTGCACCAGCTGACTGCTCCACCATTCAAAATATACACGTATCCGGTTTGTGACTTCGAGTCATCCAGATCTGTGTCGAAGCTAGCATCGACGTAACCCTTTACGACGAGCTCTTCGTCACCTCCATAAACGAGAAACATATCCTTAGTCCTCTTCAGGTACTTTAGGATGTTCTTGACCGCTGTCCAGTGTTCCATACCGGGATCACTTTGGTACCTCCCTACCAAACTTATGGCAAGGTTCACATCAGGTCTGGTACACAGCATGGCATACATGATAGAACCTATGGCCGAGGCATAGGGTATGACACTCATCTTTTCTCTATCTTCTGCCGTGGTCGGCGACTGAGCCTTGTTCAATCTCATACCTTGCAAAACAGGCAAGAACCCCTTCTTGGACTGATCCATATTGAACTTCTTCAATATCTTGTCAAGGTATGTACTTTGTGAAAGACCAATGAGGCGTCTTGATCTATCTCTATAGATTTTGATGCCTAATATGTAAGCTGCTTCTCCAAGGTCCTTCATTGAAAAACTCTTATTCAAGTAGGCCTTTACACTTTCCAAGAATTCTATATCATTTCCCATCAGCAATATGTCATCCACATATAATATGAGAAATGCTACAGAGCCCCCACTCACTTTCTTGTAGATACAGGCTTCTCCATAAGTCTGTATAAAGCCAAACGCTTTGATCACATCATTAAAGCGAATATTCCAACTCCGAGATGCTTGCACCATCCCGTAAATCGAGCGCTGGAGCTTGCACACCTTGTTAGCATTCTCTGGATCGACAAAACCTTCCGGCTGCATCATATACAACTCTTCCTTGAGGAAGCCATTAAGGAATGCCGTTTTGACGTCCATTTGCCATATCTCATAATCATAGAATGCTGCAATAGCTAACATGATTCTGACTGACTTCAGCATCGCTACGGGAGAGAAAGTCTCGTCGTAGTCAATCCCTTGAACTTGTCGATAACCCTTAGCGACAAGCCGAGCCTTATAGATGGTCACATTACCATCCGCGTCTGTCTTCTTCTTAAATATCCATTTATTTTCTATGGCGTGCCTATCATCAGGCAAGTCCACCAAAGTCCATACTTTGTTTTCATACATGGATTCTATCTCGGATTTCATGGCTCCAAGCCATTTATTGGAATCCGGGCCCGCCATCGCTTCTTCATAGTTCGAAGGTTCACCGTTGTCTAACAACATGATATTCATGACAGGGTTGCCGTACCACTCTGGTGCGGAACGTGCCCTTGTGGACCTTCGAAGTTCAGTAGTAACTTGATCTGTTTCTTCATGATCATCATCATCAACTTCCTCCCTTGTCGCTGCAGGCACCTCAGGAACAATTTCCTGCGCTGCGCTACTTTCCGGTTCGGGAGGGGTGACTCTCACCTCATCAAGTTCTACTTTCCTCCCACTCACTTCTTTCGAGAGAAACTCTTTCTCCAGAAAGGATCCATTCTTGGCAACAAAGACTTTGCCTTCGGATCTGTGGTAGAAGGTGTACCCAATCATTTCCTTTGGGTATCCTATGAAGACACATTTTTCCGATTTGGGTTCGAGCTTTTCAGGTTGAAGTTTCTTGACATAAGCATCGCAACCCCAAACTTCCAGAAACGACAGCTTCGGTTTCTTGCCAAACCAAAGTTCATATGGTGTCGTCTCAACGGATTTCGACAGAGCCCTATTTAAAGTGAATGCGACAGTCTCTAAAGCATAATCCCAAAAAGATAGCGGTAAATCGGTGAGAGACATCATAGATCACACCATATCCAACAGAGTACGATTTCGACGTTCGGACACACTATTACGTTGAGGTGTTCTGGGCGGTGTCAATTGTGAAACAATTCCACATTTCCTAAGGTGCGTGCCAAATTCATGACTCAAATATTCACCCCCACGATCCGATCGTAAGAACTTTATTTTCTTGTCTCGTTGATTCTCAACCTCATTCTGAAATTCCTTGAACTTTTCAAAGGTCTCAGACTTGCGCTTCATCAAGTAGATATACCCATATCTACTCAAGTCATCCGTGAGGGTGAGAACATAACGATAGCCTCCGTGAGCCTCAACACTCATTGGACCGCACACATCGGTATGTATGATTTCCAATAAGTTGGTTGCTCGCTCCATTGTTCCGGAGAACGGAGTCTTGGTCATCTTGCCCAAGAGGCATGGTTCGCACGTGTCAAATGATTCATAATCAAGAGACTCTAGAAGTCCATCAGCATGAAGCTTCTTCATACGTTTGACACCAATATGACCAAGGCGGCAATGCCACAAGTATGTGGGACTATCATTGTCAACTTTACATCTTTTGGCATTCACACTATGAATATGTGTATCATCACGATCTAGATTCATCAAAAATAAATCATTGACTAGCGGGGCATGACCATAAAACATATCTCTCAAATAAATAGAACAACCATTATTCTCAGATTTAAATGAGTAGCCATCTCGCATAAGACGAGATCCAGATACAATGTTCATGCTCAAAGCTGGTACTAAATAACAATTATTGAGGTTTAAAACTAATCCCGAGGGTAGATGTAGAGGCAGCATGCCGACGGCGATCACATCGACCTTGGAACCATTCCCGACGCGCATCGTAACCTCGTCCTTCGCCAGTCTCCGCTTATTCCGCAACTCCTGCTTAGAGTTACAAATATGAGCAACTGCACCAGTATCGAATACCCAGGAGCTACTACGAGCGCTGGTAAGGTACGCATCAATAACATGTATATCACATATACCTTTGACGTTGCCGGCCTTCTTGTCCGCTAAGTATTTGGGGCAGTTCCGCTTCCAGTGACCCGTTCCCTTGCAATAAAAGCACTCTGTCTCAGGCTTGGGGTCCATACTTTGGCTTCTTCCCGGCAACAGGCTTACCGGGCGCGACAACTCCCTTGCCGTCCTTCTTGAAGTTCTTCTTACCCTTGCCCTTCTTGAACTTAGTGGTTTTATTGACCATCAACACTTGATGTTCTTTCTTGATATACACCTCCGCTGATTTCAGCATTGAATACACCTCGGGAATGGACTTCTCCATCCCCTGCATATTGAAGTTCAACACGAAGCTCTTGTAGCTTGGTGGGAGCGACTGGAGGATTCTGTCAACGACCGCTTCGTCTGGGAGATTCATTCCCAACAGAGACAAGCGGTTGTGCAACCCATAAATCTTGAGGATGTGCTCACTGACAGAACTGTTTTCCTCCATCTTACAACTGTAGAATGCGTCGGAGACGTCATATCTCTCGACTCAGGCATGAGCTTGGAAAACCATTTTCAGCTCTTGGAACATCTCAAATGCCCCGTGGTGCTCAAAACGCTTTTGGAGCCCCGATTCTAAGCTGTAAAGCATGCCGCACTGAACCAGGGAGTAATCATCACAACGCGACTGCCAAGCGTTCATAACATCTTGGTTTGCCGGGGTGGGAGCGTCACCTAGCGGTGCATCTAGGACGTAAGTTTTCTTGGCAACTATGAGGATGATCCTCAGGTTACGGACCCAGTCCGTTTAGTTGCTACCATCGTCTTTCAGCTTGGATTTCTCTAGGAACGCGTTGAAGTTGAGGGTGACATGAGCGTGGGCCATTTGATCTACAAGAGATATTGTAAAGAATTTAGACTAAGTTCATGATAATTAAGTTCATCTTAATCAAATTTTAATGAACTCCCACTCAGATTGACATCTCTCTAGTCATCTAAGTGATACACGATCCGAATCGATTAGCCCGTGTCCGATCATCACGTGAGACGGACTAGTCATCAACGGTGAACATCTTCATGTTGATCGTATCTTCTATACGACTCGTGTTCGACCTTTCGGTCTTCCGTCTTCCGAGGCCATGTCTGTACATGCTAGGCTCGTCAAGTGAACCCTAAGTGTATTGCGTGTGTAAATCTGGCTTACACCCGTTGTATGCGAACGTTAGAACCTATCACACCCGATCATCACGTGGTGCTTCGGAACAACGATCCTTAGCAACGGTGCACAGTTAGGGGAAACACAATTCTTGAAATTTTAGTGAGAGATCATCTTATTTACTACCGTCGTTCTAAGTAAACAAGATGCATAAAACATGATAAACATCACATGCAATCAATTAAAGTGACATGATATGGCCAATATCATCTTGCTCCTTCGATCTCCATCTTCGGGGCACCATGATCATCTTTGTCACCGGCTCGACACCATGATCTCCATCATCGTGTCTTCATGAAGTTGTCACGCCAACTATTACTTCTACTACTATGGCTAACGTTTAGCAATGAAGTAAAGTAATTACATGGCGTTATTCAGTGACACGCAGGTCATACAATAATTAAGACAACTCCTATGGCTCCTGCCGGTTGTCAAGTTCATCGACATGCAAGTCGTGATTCCCTATTACAAGAACATGACCAATCTCATACATCACATATATCATTCATCACATCTTCTTGGCCATACCATATCACATAACACATGCTGCAAGAACAAGTTAGATGACCTCTAATTGTTGTTGCAAGTTTTACGTGGCTTCTATAGGTTTCTTAGCAAGAACGTTTCTTACCTACGCCAAAACCACAACGTGATTTGTCAATTTCTATTTACCCTTCATAAGGACCCTGTTCATCGAATCCGATCCGACTAAAGTAGGAGAGACAGACACCCGCCAGCCACCTTATGCATCTAGTGCATGTCTGTCGGTGGAACCAACCTCACGTAAGCGTACGTGTAAGATCGGTCCGATCCGCTTCATCCCACAATACCGCCGAATCAAGATTAGACTAGTAACGGTATGAAGATTGAGCAAACTCAACGCCCACAACTACTTTGTGTTCTACTCGTGCAAGATGCTACGCAAAAGACCTAGCTCAGATGCCACTGTTGGGGAACGTAGCAGAATTCAAAAAATTTCTACGCTTTCACCAAGATCAATCTTAGGAGACATCTAGCAACGAGCATATTAGAGTGCATCTACATACCCTTTTGTAGATCGCGAGCGGAAGCTTTCGACGAAGCGTGGATGAAGTAGTCGTACTCTTCGCGTTCTTCGTCACCGATGATCTAGCGCCGAACGGACGGCACCTCCGCGTTCAACACACGTCCGGTAAAGCAACGTCACCTCCTTCTTGATCCAGCAAGGGGGGAGGAGAGGTCGTCGGAGATCCAGCAGCACGACGGCGTGGTGGTGGATGCAGCGGGAAATCCTGCAGGGCTTCGTCGGCGCCCTGCGTAAGGAGATGGAGGTGTGATGGGAGGGGGAGAGGCGCAAGAGACTTGGGGTGCGGCTGCCCTCTCCCCCCACTATATATAGGGGCCAGGGGGGGGGGCGCCGGCCCTGGCAGATCCCATCTGCAGGGTGGGGCGGCGGCCAGGGAGGCAAACTTGCCCCCCAAGGCAAGGGGCGCCCCCTCCCCTAGGGTTTCAACCCTAGGCGCATGGAGGGGGGCCCCAAGTGGTGCGCCAGCCCACCAGGGTCTGGCCCCTTCCCCCTTGCGGCCTAGGGGCCCCACCGGGATGGGTGGCCCCACCCGGTGGACCCCCGGGACCCCTCCGGTGGTCCCGGGACACTACCGGTGACCCCCGGAGTTCCCTCGATGGCCGAAATGAAGGAAATATGCCCTAGAGGCAATAATAAAGTTATTATTTATTTCCTTATATCATGATAAATGTTTATTATTCATGGTAGAATTGTATTAACCAGAAACTTAATACATGTGTGAATACATAGACAAAACAGAGTGTCCCTAGTATGCCTCTACTAGACTAGCTCATTGATCAAAGATGGTTATGTTTCCTAGCCATAGACATGAGTTGTCATTTGATCAATGGGATCACATCATTAGGAGAATGATCTGATGGACAAGACCCATCCGTTAGCTTAGCACTATGATCGTTTAAGTTTTACTGCTATTGCTTTCTTCATGACTTATACATGTTCCAATGACTATGAGATTATGCAACTCCCGAATACCGGAGGAATACTTTGTGTGCTACCAAACGTCACAACGTAACTGGGTGATTATAAAGGTACTCTACAGGTGTCTCCGAAGGTACTTGTTGGGTTGGCGTATTTCCAGATTAGGATTTGTCACTCCGATTGTCGGAGAGGTATCTCTGGGTCCACTCGGTAATGCACATCACTATAAGCCTTGCAAGCATTGCAGCTAATGAGTTAGTTGCGGGATGATGTATTACGGAACGAGTAAAGAGACTTGTTGGTAACGAGATTGAACTAGGTATTGAGATACCGACGATCGAATCTCGGGCATGTAACATACCGATGACAAAGGGAACAATGTATGTTGTTATGCGGTTTGACCGATAAAGATCTTCGTAGAATATGTGGGAGCCAATATGAGCATCCAGGTTCCGCTATTGGTTATTGACCGGAGACGTGTCTCGGTCATGTCTACATAGTTCTCGAACCCGTAGGGTCCGCACGCTTAAGGTTTCGATGATAGTTTTATTATGAGTTTATGAGTTTTGATGTACCGAAGGAGTTCGGAGTCCCGGATGAGATCGGGGACATGACGAGGAGTCTCAAAATGGTCGAGACGTAAAAATCGATATATTGGACGAATATATTCGGACATCGGAAAGGTTCCGAGTGATTCGGGTATTTTCGGAGTACCGGGGAGTTACGGGAATAGAGGAGAGAGGCCAAAAGGAAGGAGGCGTGCACCCCCCTTCTGGTCCGAATTGGACAAGGGGTGCAGCCCCCTTTTCCTTCTTCCTCTCCCCCTCTTTCCTTCTCTCCTACTCCGGAAAGGAAAGGGGAATCCTACTAGGACTTGGGAGTCCTAGTAGGACTCCCCACCCTTGGTGCGCCCCCTCTAGGGCCGGCCTCTCCCTCCCTCCTTTATATACGGGGGCAGGGGGGCACCTCTAGACACAACAATTGATCTCTTGATCTCTTAGCCGTGTGCGGTGCCCCCCTCCACCATAGTTCTCCTCGATAAATATTGTAGCGGTGCTTAGGCGAAGCCCTGCGACGGTAGAACATCAAGATCGTCACCACGCCGTCGTGCTGACGGAACTCTCCCTTGACACTCGGCTGGATCGGAGTTCGAGGGACGTCATCGAGCTGAACGTGTGCTAGAACTCAGAGGTGCCGTAGTTTCGGTGCTTGATCGGTCGGGCCGTGAAGACGTACGACTACATCAACCGCGTTGTTCTAACGCTTCCGCTTTCGGTCTACGAGGGTACGTAGACTCACTCTCCCCTCTCGTTGCTATGCATCTGGTAGATAGATCTTGCGTGATCGTAGGAAAATTTTAAAATACTACGTTCCCCAACAGTGGCATCATGAGCCAGGTCTATGCGTAGATGATATGCACGAGTAGAACACAAGTGAGTTGTGGACGATACTAGTCATACTGCTTACCAGCATGTCATACTTTGATTCGGCGGTATTGTTGGATGAAGCGGCCCGGACCGACATTACGCGTACGCTTACACGAGACTGGTTCTACTGACGTGCTTCGCACACAGGTGGCTGGCGGGTGTCAGTTTCTCCAACTTTAGTTGAATCAAGTGTGGCTACGCCCGGTCCTTGTGAAGGTTAAAACAGCACATACTTGACGAAATATCGTTGTGGTTTTGTATGCGTAGGTAAGAACGGTTCTTGCTAAGCCCGTAGCAGCCACGTAAAACTTGCAACAACAAAGTAGAGGACGTCTAACTTGTTTTTGCAGGGCATGTTGTGATGTGATATGGTCAAGACATGATGAGTTATACGGTTTTGTATGAAATGATCATGTTTTGTAAAGTTATCGGCAACTGGCAGGAGCCATATGGTTGTCGCTTTATTGTATGAAATGCAATCGCCATGTAATTGCTTTACTTTATCACTAAGCGGTGGCGATAGTCGTAGAAGCAATAGTTGGCGAGACGACAACGATGCTACGATGGAGATCAAGGTGTCGCGCCGGAGACGAAGGTGATCATGACGGTGCTTTGGAGATGGAGATCAAAAGCACAAGATGATGATGGCCATATCATGTCACATATTTTGATTGCATGTGATGTTTATCTTATTATGCTTCTTATTTTGCTTAGTTCGACGGTAGCATTATAAGATGATCCCTTACTAAATTTCAAGGTATAAGTGTTCTCCCTGAGTATGCACCGTTGCGAAAGTTCGTCGTGCCGAGACACCACGTGATGATCGGGTGTGATAAGCTCTACGTTCAAATACAACGGGTGTAAGCCAGTTTTGCACACGCAGAATACTCGGGTTAAACTTGACGAGCCTAGCATATGCAGATATGGCCTCGGAACACTGGAGACCGAAAGGTCGAGCGTGAATCATATAGTAGATATGATCAACATAAGATGTTCACCGTTGAAACTACTCCATCTCACGTGATGATCGGACATGGTTTAGTTGATTTGGATCACGTGATCATTTAGATGACTAGAGGGATGTCTATCTAAGTGGGAGTTCTTAAGTAATATGATTAAATTGAACTTTAATTTATCATGAACTTAGTCCTCGTAGTATTAGCATATCTATGTTGTAGATCAATAGCTCGCGATGTTGCTCCCCGTTTATTTTTTATATGTTCCTAGAGAAAACTAAGTTGAAAGATGTTAGTAGCAATGATGCGGAATTGTTCCGTGATCTGAGGATTATCCTCATTGCTGCACAGAGAATTATGTCCTTGATGCACCGCTAGGTGACATACCTATTGTAGGAGCAGATGTAGACGTTATGAACGTTTTGACAAAAGCTCGGTATGATGACTACTTGATAGTTTATGTGCACCATGCTTTATGGCTTAGAACCGGGACTTCAAAAACGTTTTGAATGCCACGGAGCATATAAGATGTTCCAAGAGTTGAAATTAGTATTTCATACTCATGCCCGTGTCGAGAGGTATAAGACTTCTGACAGTACTTTGCCTACAAGATGGAGGAGAATAGCTCAACCAGTGAGCATGTGCTCAGATTGTCTGGGTACTACAATTACTTGAATCAAGTGGGAGTTAATCTTCCAGATAAGATAGTAATTGACAAAGTTCTCTAGTCACTATCACCAAGTTAGTAGAACTTCGTGATGAACTATAATATGCAAGGGATGACGAAAGGAATTCCCGAGCTCTTCGCAATGCTGAAGTCGGCGAAGGTAGAAATCATGAAAAAGCATCAAGTGTTGATGGTTAACAAGACCACTTGTTTCAAGTAAAGGGCAAAGGGATAGAAGGGGAACTTCAAGAAGAATGACAAGAAAGTTGTCACTCCCGTGAAGAAACCCAAAGCTAAAACTCAGGCCTGAAACTAAGTGCTTGTACTGCAAAGGAAATGGTCACTGGAAGTGGAACTGCCCTAGATACTTGGCGGATAAGAAGGATGGCAAAGTGAACAAAGGTATATTTTGATATACAGATTATTGATGTGTACTTTACTAGTGTTCATAGCAACCCCTGGGTATTTGATACCAGTTCAGTTTCTAAAATTAGTAACTCGAAACGAGAATTGCAGAATGAACAGAGACTAGTTAAAGGTGAAGTGACGACGTGTGTTGGAAGTGGTTCCAAGATTGATATGATCATCATCGCACACTCCCTATACTTTCGGGATTAGTGTAAAACCTAAATAAATGTTATTTGGCATTTGCGTTGAGCATGAATATGATTTGATCATATTTGTTGCAATACGGTTATTCATTTAAAGTCATAGAATAATTGTTATTCTGTTTACATGAATAAAACCTTCGATGGTCATACACCCAATGAAAATAGTTTGTTGGATCTCGATCGTGGTGATACACATATTCATAATATTGAAGCTAAAAGATGCAAGGTTAATAATGATAGTGCAACTTATTTGTGGCACTGCTGTTTAGGTCAAAATGGTGTAAAGCGCATGAAGAAACTCCATAGTGATGGACTTTTGGAATCACTTGATTATGAATCACTTGGTGCTTGCGAACCATGCCTCATGGGCAAGATGACTAAAACTCCGTTCTCCGGAACAATGGAGCGAGCAACATATTTGTTGGAGATCATACATACAGATGTATGTGGACCAATGAGTGTTGAAGCTCGCGGCGGGTATCGTTATTTTCTGACCTTCACTGATGATTTGAGCAGATATGGGTATATCTACTTAATGAAGCACAAGTCTAAAACATTTGAAAAGTTCAAAGAATTTCAGAGTGAAGTGGAGAATCATCGTAACAAGAAAATAAGAGTTTCTACGATATGATCGTAGAGGTAAAATATTTGAGTTAGCGAGTTTGGCCTTCAGTAAAAACAATGTGAAATAGTTTCACTACTCACGCCACCTGGAACACCATAGTGTAATGGTGTGTCCGAACGTCATAACCGTACTTTATTAGATATGGTGCGATCAATGATGTCTCTTACCGATCTACCACTATCGCTTTTGGGGTTATGCATTAGAGACAGATACATTCACGTTAAAAAGGGCACCATCTAAATCCGTGGAGATGACACCGTATGAACTGTGGTTTGACGAGAAACCTAAGCTGTCATTTCTTTAAGTTTGGGACTGCGATGCTTATGTGAAAAAGTTTCAACATGATAAGCTCGAACCCAAATCGGAGAAGTAAATCTTCATAGGATACCCAAAAGAAACTGTTGGGTACACCTTCTATCACAGATCCGAAGGCAAGGTCTTTGTTGCTAAGAGTGGATCCTTTCTAGAGAAGGAGTTTCTCTCGAAAGAAGTGAGTGGGAGGAAAGTGGAACTTGATGAGGTAATTGTACCTTCTCCCGAATTGGATAGTAGTACATCACAGAAACTGGTTCCAATGATTCCTACACCAATTAGTGAGGAAGCTAATGATGATGATCATGAAACTTCGGATCAAGTTACTGCTGAACTTCGTAGATCAACCAGAGTACGTTCCGCACTAGAATGGTACGGCAACCCGGTTCTGGAAGTCATGTTACTGGACCATGATGAACCTACGAACTATGAGGAAGCGATGATGAGCCCAGATTCCGCAAAATGACTTGAGACCATGAAATCTGAGATGGGATCCATGTATGAGAACAAAGTGTGGACTTTGGTTGACTTGCCCGATGGTCGGCAAGCCATCGAAAATAAATGGATCTTCAAGAGGAAGACTGACGCTGACAGTAATGTTAGTGTTTACAAAGCTCGACTTGTTGCGAAAGTTTTTCAACAAGTTCAAAGAGTTGACTACGATGAGACTTTCTCACCCGTAGCGATGCTTAAGTCTGTCCGAATCATGTTAGCAATTGCCGCATTTTATGAAATCTGGCAAATGGATAACAAAACTGCATACTTTAATGGATTTATTAAAGAAGACTTGTATATGATGCAACCAGAAGGTTTTGTCAATCCTAAAGGTGCTAACAAAATGTGCAAGCTCCAGCGATCCATCTATGGACTGGTGCAAGCATCTCGGAGTTGGAATATACGCTTTGATAAGTTGATCAAAGCATATAGATTTATACAGACTTGCGGTGAAGCTTGTATTTACAAGAAGTGAGTGGGAGCACTACAACCTTTCTGATAAGTATATGTGAATGACATATTGTCGATCGGAAATGATGTAGAATTTTCTGGAAAGCATAAAGGAGTGTTTGAAAGGAGTTTTTCAAAGAAAGACCTTGGTGAAGCTGCTTACATATTGGGCATCAAGATCTATAGAGATAGATCAAGACGCTTGATAAGACTTTCGATGAGTACATACCTTGATATGATTTTGAAGTAGTTCAAAATGGATCAGTCAAAGAAGGAGTTCTTACCTGACTTGTAAGGTGTAAGACTCAAAGCCAGACCACGGCAGAAAAATATAGAGAGAATGAAATTCATTCCCTATGCCTCAGCCATAGGTTCTATAAAGTATGCCATGCTGTGTACCAAACATGTTGTGTACCTTGCCATGAGTTTGTCAAGAGGGTACAATAGTGATCCAGGAGTAGATCACTGTACAGCGGTCAAAATTATCCTTAGTAACTGGATGACTAAGGAAATGTTTCTCGATTATGGAGGTGATAAAGAGTTCGTCGTAAAGGGTTACGCCGATGCAAGCTTTGACACTAAATCCAGCTGACTCTAAGTATCAATCTGGATGCGTATTGAAAGTGGGAGCAATTAGCTAGAGTAGCTCCATGCAGAGCATTGTAGACACATAGACATTTGCGAAATACATACGGATCTGAATGTGACAGACCCGTTGACTAAACTTCTCTCACGAAGCAAAACATGATCACACCTTAGTACTCTTTGGGTGTTAATCACATAGCGATGTGAACTAGATTATCGACTCTAGTAAACCCTTTGGGTGTTAATCACATGACGATGTGAACTATCAGTGTTAAATCACATGGCGATGTGAACTAGATTATTGACTCTAGTGCAAGTGGGAGACTGAAGGAAATATGCCCTAGAGGCAATAATAAAGTTATTATTTATTTCCTTATATCATGATAAATGTTTATTATTCATGCTAGAATTGTATTAACCGGAAACTTAATACATGTGTGAATACATAGACAAAACAGAGTGTCCCTAGTATGCCTCTACTAGACTAGCTCATTGATCAAAGATGGTTATGTTTCCTAGCCATAGACATGAGTTGTCATTTGATCAACGGGATCACATCATTAGGAGAATGATCCGATGGACAAGACCCATCCGTTAGCTTAGCACTATGATCGTTTAAGTTTTACTGCTATTGCTTTCTTCATGACTTATACATGTTCCTATGACTATGAGATTATGCAACTCCCGAATACCGGAGGAACACTTTGTGTGCTACCAAACGTCACAACGTAACTGGGTGATTATAAAGGTACTCTACAGGTGTCTCCGAAGGTACTTGTTGGGTTGGCGTATTTCGAGATTAGGATTTGTCACTCCGATTGTCGGAGAGGTATCTCTGGGCCCACTCGGTAATGCACATCACTATAAGCCTTGCAAGCATTGCAGCTAATGAGTTAGTTGCGGGATGATGTATTACGGAACGAGTAAAGAGACTTGTTGGTAACGAGATTGAACTAGGTATTGAGATACCGACGATCGAATCTCGGGCATGTAACATACCGATGACAAATGGAACAATGTATGTTGTTATGCGGTTTGACCGATAAAGATCTTCGTAGAATATGTGGGAGCCAATATGAGCATCCAGGTTCCGCTATTGGTTATTAACCGGAGACGTGTCTCGGTCATGTCTACATAGTTCTCGAACCCGTAGGGTCCGCACGCTTAAGGTTTCGATGATAGTTTTATTATGAGTTTATGAGTTTTGATGTACCGAAGGAGTTCGGAGTCCCGGATGAGATCGGGGACATGACGAGGAGTCTCAAAATGGTCGAGACGTAAAAATCGATATATTGGACGACTATATTCGGACATCGGAAAGGTTCCGAGTGATTCGGGTATTTTCGGAGTACCGGGGAGTTACGGGAATAGAGGAGAGAGGCCAAAAGGAAGGAGGCGTGCACCCCCCTTCTGGTCCGAATTGGACAAGGGGTGCAGCCCCCTTTTCCTTCTCCCTCTCCCCCTCTTTCCTTCTCTCCTACTCCGGAAAGGAAAGGGGAATCCTACTAGGACTTGGGAGTCCTAGTAGGACTCCCCACACTTGGTGCGCCCCCTCTAGGGCCGGCCTCTCCCTTCCTCCTTTATATACGGGGGCAGGGGGACACCTCTAGACACAACAATTGATCTCTTGATCTCTTAGCCGTGTGCGGTGCCCCCCTCCACCATAGTTCTCCTCGATAAATATTGTAGCGGTGCTTAGGCGAAGCCCTGCGACGGTAGAATATCAAGATCGTCACCACGCCGTCGTGCTGACGGAACTCTCCTTCGACACTCGGCTGGATCGGAGTTCGAGGGACGTCATTGAGCTGAACGTGTGCTAGAACTCGGAGGTGCCGTAGTTTCGGTGCTTGATCGGTCGGGCCGTGAAGACGTACGACTACATCAACCGCGTTGTTCTAACGCTTCCGCTTTCGGTCTACGAGGGTACGTAGACTCACTCTCCCCTCTCGTTGCTATGCATCTGGTAGATAGATCTTGCGTGATCGTAGGAAAATTTTAAAATACTACGTTCCCCAACACGAAACTGGACTTCCTATATATCATTCTTTACCTCCGGACCATTCCAGAACTCCTCGTCACGTCCGGGATCTCATCCGGGACTCCGAATAACTTTCGGGTTTCCACGTGCATGTATCTCTACGACCCTAGCGTCACCGAACCTTAAGTGTGTAGACCCTACGGGTTCGGGAGACACGTAGACATGACCGAGACCACTCTCCGGTCAATAAGCAACAGCGGGATCTGGATACCCATGTTGGTTCCCACGTGTTCCTCGATGATCTTCATCGGATGAACCACTGTGTCAAGGATTCACTCAATCCCATAGTTATTCCCTTTGTCCATCGGTACGGTACTTGCCCGAGATTCGATCGTCGGTATTCCCGATACCTTGTTCAATCTCGTCATGGCAAGTCTCTTTACTCGATCCGTAATCCATCATCCCGTGACTAACTCCTTAGTCACCTTGAGCTCATTATGATGATGTCTTACCGAGTGGGCCCAGAGGTACCTCTCCGTCATACGGAGTGACAACATTCCAGTCTCGGTTCGTACCAACTCAACAGACACTTTCGGAGATACCCGATGCGTACCTTTATAGCCACCCAGTTACGTTGTGATGTTTGGCACACCCAAAGTATTCCTACGGCATCCGGGAGTTGCACAACCTCATGGTCTAAGGAATAAATACTTGACACCGAAAAGCTTATGCATTATGAACTATACGATCTCGTGCTATGCTCAGGATTGGGTCTTGTCCATCACATCATTCTCCTAATGATGTGATCCCGTTATCACTGACATCCTATGTTCATGGTCAGGAAACCGTGACCATCTGTTGATCAACGAGCTGGTAACTAGAGGCCTACTAGGGACTCATTGTGGTCTATATATTCACACATGTATCGCTGTTTCCGTACAATACAATTCAAGCATGAATAACAGACGATTATCATGAACAAGGAAATATAATAATAATACTTTTATTATTGCCTCTAGGGCATATTTCCAACAATGTTATCTATAAGGTCATCTCCAAGTGCCTAGTGAACAGGATGAGGCCTCTGCTGGATGATCTCATCTCTCCTGAACAAAGTGCTTTCATTCCTGGAAGGATGATTACGGACAATGCACTAGTTGCTTTTGAGTGTATTCATCACATCAAGCAGGAGAAGGATCCCACAAGAAGTTTCTGTGCGTACAAATTGGACCTATCAAAAGCATA
Source organism: Secale cereale (assembly GCA_902687465.1). NCBI lineage: Eukaryota > Viridiplantae > Streptophyta > Magnoliopsida > Poales > Poaceae > Secale > Secale cereale. Next base: position 43,796,519 of record LR738709.1, on the reverse strand, counting down.
TGACAGAGTGGATTGGGTATTCTTGAGGCAAATGATGCAAAAGTTGGGTTTCTCTCAGCGATGGGTTGACTGGATAATGTCGTGTGTCACGTCGGTGAGATACTCTGTCAAACTTAATGGAACCCTCTTGGATTCGTTTGCACCGACGTGTGGGCTTTGGCAAGGAGATCTGCTATCCCCTTTTCTATTCTTGGTTGTGGCAGATGGTCTATCAGCTTTACTAAAGAGCAAAGTGGCTACGGGTGACATCACGCCGGTGAAGTTTTCTAGACGAGGACCGGGTGTGTCACACTTATTGTTTGCTGATGATAGGATGTTGTTTTTCGAGGCTTCGAGAGAGCAACCAGAAGAGGTTAAAGTAGTGTTGGATATATACGAGAGGGCGACGGGCCAGTGCCTGAACCCTAAGAAGTGCTCCACTCTTTTTGGCGAGGCTTGTCCCGTAGCGGTTCAGGAGGAAGTAAGGTCAGTATTACAGATCACAAACCTTCACTTCGAGGAAAAGTACTTGGGATTGTCGACGCCAGAGGGGCGGATGTCTAAAGGGCGTTTTTAGAATTTACGGACTCGGCTCACTAAACGGTTGATACAGTAGGGAGATGGCCTCTTGGCGCAATCGGGGAGAGAAGTGTTGATAAAGTCGGTAGCGCAAGCGCTGCCAACTTATATTATGGGCATCTTCAAGTTACCGTTCTTGGTTTGTGATGATCTTACGCGCATGGTACGGAATTTTTATTGGGGGTCGGCAGAAGGCAAGAGGAAGGTGCACTAGAAGAATTGGGACCATCTCATGTAGCCCAAGGATAGGGGAGGTATTGGTTTTCGTGATTTTCCGGCTGTTTAACCAAGCCCTTTTGGCTAGACAGGCGTGGAGGCTATTAACGAAACCAGACAGCCTTTGTGCTAGGGTTTTAAAAGCACGATATTATCCGGATGGCAAGTTGGAAGACACAGTTTTTGTAGGTTACGGGTCATCATCTTGGCAGGCTATATGCCATGGTTTGGAACTGCTGAAAAAGGGGCTGCTATGGAGAGTTGGGGACGGGGCAAGTATAAGGGTTTGGAGGGACTGTTGGATCCCGAGACCCTACTCATACAAGCCGATTTCTCCTCAAGGACGATGCCGCATTCGGTTCGTCTCTGGTTTTCTAAATACTAATGGGTCGTGGAATGTTGAGCTCATTCGGGAACACTTTGTGGCTGCAGATGTGCATGAAATAATGAAGATTCGGGCCTCACCTAGATTGGAGGGAGACGTGATCGCTGGGGACCCGGTAGGCATGGCATTTTTTCAGTTAAATTAGCGTACGAGTTGGCTTTTGATGAGGTTCACCGCAGTTCAGCGGTTGCGTCCAGTTCTGCGCCAGCGGGAAGCCGAGCTTGCTGGGACTACATCTGAAAGTGTGACGCCCCTCCAAATGTGAAACATTTCGCTTGGCGCCTGTCTAATGATTCACTCCCCACATGGCAGAGGAAACATCGAATTGGGCTGGAAATCACGGGTGTTTGACCGATATGTGGGTCAGAAGAGGAAGATAACTTTCATCTGTTCGTTCGTTGTCAGTTCGGGCGTGATCTGTTTGTGGCCATGGCCAAGGTGTGGAGGCTACCGGATATTACATAAATACTTAACAATAGGAAAGAATGGCTGCTACATGTCCTGCATCCTCTTACTGGCCTTGAACGCACAATGATACTAATGATTTTCTGGAGGAGTTGGTTTGTCTGGAATGAGCTGGTTCATGCTAAGCCTGCCCCGCCTCTGGAAAGTTCGCTAAGATTTCTGCAAAGCTACTTGGAGTCCTTGATTGGTATAAAGCAGAATCCAGGAGCTGACCCAGACAAAGGAAAAACCTATATTGAATGGAAAGACACAATGAGAAGGGGGAGAAGCATTGGTGATCAGGAGAAGCGGAGATGGACTACGCCGGAACCGGGGTGGTGCAAATTGAATACTGATGGCTCATTTGTTGATTCAGATAAAGCTGGTGCTGGTATGATCTTGTGTGATCATTTGGGGGCTATCAACTTCTCGGCATGCAGGGTGTTGTATTCGTGCAGAGACCCCCTTGAGGCGGAGTTGTGCGCGTGTATGGAAGGTCTCTCCCTGGCCTTGTAGCGAAGTGATTTGCCGATCGCGTTGGAGCTGGATTCTCTCGAAGTAGTCTCTCTCATATCAAGCTTGGACACAGATCGTTCAGTATACTCTTCTATTGTTAGAGAGATTAAGCATTTAATGGGTTTAAGGAAAATTTGTATTTCTCATATCGCTAGAGCGCAAAATAAAGCTAGTGATAGCTTAGCTAGTTTTGCTAGAACCCAAGGTAGGACCATGACATGGTTAGGAGCTGGTCCAGTCGAAGTAGTGGAAATAGCATCGAATGATTGTAAAGATGTTGTGATTGAGTAATGCAATGCTATTTCACCCGCAAAAAAAAGATATTCGAGCTCCTAAACTCATGGCTAAAAGAACAAATGGTAAAGAAAAAAATTAGATCGATCTAAAATCTCTCGAATGATTTTACTTGTTTATTACCAAGATTAGTTGAGCTAGTCTTAGAGGTGAGACTACTAACTTTATTTTATCTGTTTATCACCTCAGACGTGCATATGAGTTTTTCACTGAACCACATATTCCTGGATCATATAGCAGTTATAGCATGAAATGTAAACACTTAACTATGAATATGGTAATATAATAATACGATATTGTTACCTCTAGGGCGTATTTCCAACAGCCCCCCACTTGAACTAGAGTCAATAATCTAGTTATCACTTTTAACTTTTATACCAATGGCGATTCGGTGTCAGCCCATGCTTTTCTAGTAGTATACACTTCGTCCTATCGGATCTGACAGCTTCACATCCATGTGTATCATTTGCATTTAAATGCATCTTTCATGCTTTCACATAAATTCATAATTTGTGTGAAACAAGCTCAGTATATGTTGAATCCCTGGTAAGACCTTAGATTTCTTAGATTGAGCTATAGAACCACTATTTGAGAACAGTGTTCGATTTGCACAATCATCTAGAAATCATACCAAGTTCATAAATGAACATTTGATTCATCACCCTATATTGTTGCTTCTAAAACAACAATATACTCAGTCTTCTGTTACAGAATTCACCACAATAATTTTCTTGGACCAGTTCCAACTTACTATGCCACCATAAATCATTTAATTGGAACTGAAATTCGCTTGGAGCCCCGATTGAAGATTTTTGTTGATGTACTACTTACATTAAGCATGTATTGATGTAAACTTCGTACAACAATCTCTTAATCTTCTTTGTATGCGAGAAACATGTCGTCGGTACTCAACGACATTTTCACTATTGTCCTATGATCAACAATTTGACCTTTCTAGTAACATTACTCACAACTTACTTGGAGTACTGGACTTATCTGGTTATTGACGTACCATGGAATTAACATAAGTGTGATTCAAATCATGTATTTCACTCATATAAGTATTTCAAGATACTGATTCTTGCTAATAACTCCTTCCACGTGACTTTGACAAAAAACATTTCTTGACGTTTTTTCATACTAAACAACTTTACTACTTTGTCAATATGTATTTTGGCTAAGCCCAATCGGACACTACCATATCCATAGATTATTATGTCTAATACAAGGGATATACTGCCTAAGTACTTTGCTGAAAAACTATTTTCGACAAAGTTTTAATTCGTGTCAAGAAATTTATATAATTTCCAATCAACAATGTGTCATGCACATAGTGTTTAGAAACATTATCATGCTCCCACTTACTTTATTGTTAATACAAGCATCTTTGTTTCTACCGATGAAATCATATTATTTGATCAATTCATCAAAACAAAGATTCCAACTTGAAAGGATCGAAGAAGAGATGTCTAGAGGGGGGTGATTAGCCCCTCAACAAGAAAAGTAGCAATTTTTAAGTTCTTCAAGTTGAGGTGGAGTTTTAACACAAGTTTAAACATTCACAATACATTTCAAGCAAGCATGGCAAGAGTATATGAGCATCGAAAAGTAAAGCATGCAAATTGCAAGAAAGTAAAGGGATGAGGTTGGAGTGTGCAAACGCAATTGGAGACACAAAGATTTTTGGCGTGGTTCCGATAGGTGGTGCTATCATACATCCACGTTGATGGAGACTTCAACACACGAAGGGTAACGGTTGCGCGAGTCAATGGAGGGCTCCACCCACGAAGGGTCCACGAAGAAGCAACCTTTTCTATCCCACCATGGCCATCACCCACGAAGGACTTGCCTCACCAGGGTAGATCTTCACGAAGTAGGCGATCTCCTTGCCCTTAAAAACTCCTTGGTTCAACTCCACAATCTTGATGGAGGCTCCCAAGTGACACCTAACCAATCTAGGAGACACCACTCTCCAAAAGGTAATAGATGATGTGTTGATGATGAACTCCTTGCTCTTGTGCTTCATATAGTATCCCCAACACTCAACTCTCTCTCATAGATTTGGATATGGTGGAAAGATGATTTGAGTGGAAAGCAACTTGGGGAAGGCTAGAGATGAATATTCTTGTGGTAGGATTGGAATATCTTGGTCTCAACACATGAGTAGGTAGTTCTCTCTCAGAAAATGAGTAGTGGAAGTGTAGGCATGTTATTATGGCTCTCTCTCTGATGGAGAATGGGGTGGAGGGGTATTTATGAAGGAAATATGCCCTAGAGGCAATAATAAAATTGTTATTTATATTTACTTATTTCATGATAAATGCCTATTATTCATGCTAGAATTGTATTAACAGGAAACTTGATACATGTGTGGATACATAGACAGAACACAGTGTCTCTAGTAAGCCTGTACTAGACTAGCTCGTTAATCAAAGATGATTGAGTTTCCCAACCATAGACATGTTGGAAATATGCCCTAGAGGCAATAATAAATTGGTTATTATTATATTTCCTTGTTCATGATAATTGTTTATTATCCATGCTAGAATTGTATTGATAGGAAACTCAGATACATGTGTGGATACATAGACAAACACCATGTCCCTGGTGAGCCTCTAGTTTACTGGCTCGTTGATCAATAGGTGGTCACAGTTTCCTAACCATGGACATTGGATGTCGTTGATAATGGGATCACATCATTAGGAGAATGATGTGATGGACAAGACCCAATCCTAAGCCTAGCACAAGATCGTGTAGTTCGTATGCTATAGCTTTTCTAAATGTCAAGTATCTTTTCCTTAGACCATGAGATTGTGCAACTCCCGGATACCGTAGGAATGCTTTGGGTGTACCAAACGTCACAACGTAACTGGGTGGCTATAAAGGTGCACTACGGGTATCTCCGAAAGTGTCTGTTGGGTTGGCACGAATCGAGACTGGGATTTGTCACTCCGTGTGACGGAAAGGTATCTCTGGGCCCACTCGGTAGGGCATCATCATAATTTGCACAATGTGATCAAGGAGTTGATCACAGGATGATGTGTTATGGAACGAGTAAAGAGACTTGCCGTAACGAGATTGAACAAGGTATCGGTATACCGACGATCGAATCTCGGGCAAGTGCTATACCGATAGACAAAGGGAAATCATATACGGGATTGATTGAATCCTTGACATCATGGTTCATCCGATGAGATCACCGTGGAACATGTGGGAGCCAACATGGGTATCCAGATCCCGCTGTTGGTTATTGGCCAGAGAATTGTCTCGGTCATGTCTACATGGTTCCCGAACCCGTAGGGTCTACACACTTAAGGTTCGATGACGCTAGGGTTATAGGGAAAGTATGTACGCGGTTATCGAATGTTGTTCGGAGTCCCGGATGAGATCCCGGACATCACGAGGAGTTTCGGAATGGTCCGGAGGTAAAGATTCATATATGGGAAGTCCCGTTTTGGTCACCGGAAAAGTTTCGGGCGCTATCGGTAGCGTACCGGGACCACCGGGAGGGTCCTGGGGGTCCACCGGGTGGGGCCACCGGCCCCAGAGGGCTGCGTGGGCCAAGTGTGGGAGGGGACCAGCCCCAGGTGGGCTGGTGCGCCCCCCACCAGGGCCCAAGGCGCCTCCAAGAGGGGAGGAGGGCAAACCCTAGGGCAGATGGGCCCTAGGGCCCAATCTGGTGCGCCCCCTCTCCCTCTCCCCCTTGGCCGCCCCCTAGATGGGATCTAGGGCTGGACGCCACCCCTAGGGGTGGAAACCCTAAAGGGGCCACAGCCCCTCCCTTCCCCCTATATATACTTGAGGTTTGGGGCTGCCCAACACACGGTTTGACCTCTCTCGCTTGGTGCAGCCCTACCTCTCTCCCTCCTCGTCTCTCGCAGTGCTTGGCGAAGCCCTGCTGGAGTCCCGCGCTCCTCCACCACCACCACGCCGTCGTGCTGCTGCTGGATGGAGTCTTCCCCAATCTCTCCCTCTCTCCTTGCTGGATCAAGGCGTGGGAGACATCACCGGGCTGCACATGTGTTGAACGCGGAGGCGCCGTTGTTCGGCGCTTAGATCGGAATCAACCGCGATCTGAATCACTATGAGTACGACTCCTTCATCCGCGTTCTAGTAACGCTTCCGCATCGCGATCTACAAGGGTATGTAGATGCACTCCCCTCTCCCTCGTTGCTAGATTACTCCATAGATTGATCTTGGTGATGCGTATAATTTTTTTGATTTCTTCTACAATCCCCAACAAGACATGTGTTGTCATTTGATTAACGGGGTCACATCATTAGGAGAATGATATTATGGACATGACCCATCCGTTAGCTTATCATATTGATCGTTCAGTTTTATCGCTACTGCTTTCTTCATGCCAAATACATATTCCTTCGACTATGAGATTATGCAACTCCCGAATACTGGAGGAATGCCTTGTGTTCTATCAAAGGTCATAACGTAACTGGGTGATTATAAAGATGCTCTACAGGTATCTCCGAAGATGTTTGTTGGGTTGGCATAGATTGAGATTAGGATTTGTCACTCTGAGTATCGGAGAGGTATCTCTGGCCCTCTTGGTAATGCACATCATAAAGAAAGTAGCAAGAAATGTGACTAATGAGTTAGTTGCGAGATGATGCATTGCGGAACGAGTAAAGGGACTTCCCGGTAACGAGATTGAACTAGGTATGAAGATACCGACGATCGAATCTCGGGCAATTAACATATTGATGACAAAGGGAATAACATATCCTGTCATCACAGTTTGACCGATAAAGATCTTCGTAGAATATGTAGGAACCAATATGAGCATCTAGGTCCCGCTATTGGTTATTGATCGGAGAAGTGTCTCAGTCATGTCTACATAGTTCTCGAACCCGTAGGGTCCGCACGCTTAACGTTTGATGATGATTTGTATTATGAGGTATGTGTTTTTGGTGATCGAAGATTGTTCGGAGTCCCGGATAAGATCACGGACATGAAGAGGAGTCTCAAAATGGTCGAGAGGTAAAGATTGATATACTGGATGATGGTATTCGGACACCGAAACCGTTCTGAGAGGTACCAGGTACATATCGGAGTGCCGGGGGGGGGGGG
>LR738709.1:43739634-43788988 GCA_902687465.1 Secale cereale | reverse complement strand
AAAGATATGGGCCACATGGGCCATGGGAGGGAGTCAAGGCAGCCCACAAGGGTGGCGCGTGTCCCCCATGGGGAGTCCGAATTGGACTAGGGGAAGGGGGCGGCGCCCCCCTTTCCTTCTCCTACTCCCTCTCCTCCCCTCTTTCTCCCTCAAGTAGAAGGAATAAGGGGGGGGGGGCGAATCCTACTAGGACTAGGAGGCCTAGTAGGACTCCCCCACTTGGGCTGCGCCTAGCTAGGGCTGGCTCCCTCCCCTCCCTCCTTTATATATGTGGGGAGGGGGCGCCTAGAACACATATCAATTGTTCCTAGCCATGTGCGACGCCCCCCCTCCATAGTTTGCTCCTTTGGTCATATTGTCGTAGTGCTTAGGCGAAGCCCTGCGTGGATCACTTCACCATCACCGTCACCATGCCGTCATGCTGATGAAACTCTCCATCGACACTTTGCTAGATCAAGAGTTCGAGGGATGTCATCGAGATGAACGTGTGCTAAACTCGGAGGTGCCGTAAGTTTTGTACTTGATCGGTTGAATCGCGAAGACGTTAGACTACATCAACTGCTTTAAACTAACGCTTCCACTTTCGATCTACGAGGGTACGTGGACACACTCTCCCCCTCTCGTTGCTATGCATCTCCTAGATAGATCTTGCGTGAGCGTAGGATTTTTTTTGAAATTGCATGGTACGTTCCCAACAGTGGCATCATGAGCCATGTCTATGCGTAGATGATATGCATGAGTAGAACACAAAGGAGTTGTGGGCAGTGATGTTCATACTGCTTACCACCAACGTCTTATTTTGATTCGGCGGTATTGTAAGATGAAGCGGCCCGGACCAACATTACATGACTGCGTTCATGAGACCAGTTCCACCGTTACGTGCAACTTGTTTGCATAAAGGTGGCTGGCGGGTGTCTGTTTCTCCTAATTTAGTTGAATCCAATTTGACTGCGGCTGGTCCTTGTTGAAGGTTAAAACAACAAACTTGATAAATCACCATTGTGGTTTTTTGCCGCAGGTAAGAACAGCTCTTGCCAGAAGCCCATAGCATCCACGTAAAACTTGCAAACAACAAAGTAGAGGACGTCTAACTTGTTTTTGCAGGGCATGTTGTGATGTCATATGGTCAAGACGTGATGAGTTATACGTTTTTGTATGAGATGATCATGTTTTGTAAATTATCGGCAACCGACAGGAGCCTTTGCTTGTCTCTTTATTGTATGAAATACGAACGCCATGTAAAATCTTTACTTTATTACTATGAGTTAGCGATAGTAGTAGAAGCAATAGTTGGCGAGATGACCACAACACTACGATGAAGATCAAGGTGTCAAGCCGGTGACGATGGAGATCATGATGGTGCTTTGGAGATGGAGATCAAAGGCACAAGATGATGATGGCCATATCATGTCACATATTTTGATTGCATGTGATGTTTATCTTTTTATGCATCTTATTTGGCTTAGAACAAAGGTAGCATTATAAGATGACCCCTTACTAAAATTTCAAGGTACAAGTGTTCTCCCTGAGTATGCACCGTTGCGACAGTTCGTCGTGCCGAGACACCACGTGATGATTGGGTGTGATAAGATCTATGTTCACATACAATGGGCGCAAGACAGTTTTGCACGTGCCGAATACTCATGTTAAACTGGACGAGCCTAGCATGTACAGACATGGCCTCGGAACACTGGAGACCGAAAGGTCGAACGTGAATCATATAGTAGATATGATCAACATAGAGATGTTCACCATTGAAAACTACTCCGTCTCATGTGATGATCGGACATGGTTTAGTTTATTTGGATCACGTGATCATTTAAATGACTTGAGGGATGTATATCTAAGTGGGAGTTCTTAAGTAATATGATTAATTGAACTTAATTTATCATGAACTTAGTCCTGATAGTTTTTGTATATCTATGTTGTAGATCAGTGGCCCGTGCTACCATTCCCTTGAATTTTAATGTGTTCATAGAGAAAGCTAAATTAAAAGATGATGGTAGCAACTACACAGACTGGGTCCGTAACTTGAGGATTGTCCTCATTGCTGCATAGAATAATTATGTCCTTGATGCACCGCTAGGTGACAAGCCCCTTCCCGCTAATGTGGATGCTTTGAACGCCTGGAAGACGCGGTCTGATGACTACACTATAGTTCAGTGTGCCATGCTTTATGACTTAGAATCCGGAATTCAAAGATGTTTTGAACTTCATGGAGCATATGAGATGTTCCAAGGGTTTAAGTTAATATTTCAAGAAAATGCCCGAGTTGGGAGATATTTAGTCTCCAACAAGTTCTATAGCTGTAAGATGGAGGAGAACAGTTTTGTCAGTGAACACATACTCAAAATGTCTGGGGTACCATAACCACTTGACTCAGCTGGGAGTTAATCTTCCGGATGATAGTGTTATTGACAGAGTTCTTCAATCACTGCCACCAAGCTATAAAGGCTTCGTGATGAACTATAATATGCAAGGGACGGAGAAGACAGTTTCCGAGATCTTCGCAATGCTCAAAGCTGTGGAGGTAGAAATCAAAAAGGAGCACCAAGTGTTGATGGTTAAAAATACCACTAGTTTCAAGAAAAAGGGCAAGGGAAATAAGGGGAACTTCAAGAAGAATAACAAGCAAGTTGCTACTCCCGGGAAGAAACCCAAGTCTGGAACCAAGCCGGAAACTGAGTGCTTCTACTGCAAAGGGACTGGTCATTGGAAGTGGAACTGCCCCAAGTATTTGGCGGATAAGAAGGATGTCAAAGTGAACAAAGGTATATTTGATATACATGTTATTGATGTGTACCTTATTAATGCTCGTAGTAGCACATGGGTATTTGATACTAGTTCGGTTGCTCATATTTGTAACTCAAAACAGGGGCTATGGATTAAACGAAGATTGGCTAAGGACGAGGTGATGATGCGCGTGGGAGATGGTTCCAAAGTTGATGTGATCGCCGTCGGCACGCTACCTCTACATCTACCTTCAGGATTAGTCTTAGACCTGAATAATTGTTATTTGGTGCCAGCGTCGAGCATGAACATTATATCTGGATCTTGTTTGATGCAAGCGGTTATTCATTTAAATTAGAGAATAATGGTTGTTCTATATTTATGAGTAATATCTATTATGTTCATGCACCCTTGAAGAGTGGTCTATTTTTGTTGAATCTCGATTGTGGTGATAACATATTCATAATATTGATGCCAAAAGATGCAAAGTTGATAATGATATGCAACATATTTGTGGCACTACCGTTTAGGTCATATTGGTGTAAAGCGCATGAAGAAACTCCATGCAGATTGGCTTTTGGAATCACTTGATTATGAATCATTTGATACTTGCGAACCAAACCTAATACGTCTCCAACATATCTATAATTTTTGATTATTCCATGCTATTATTTATGATGTTTTGGATGTTTAATGGGCTTTGTCATACACTTTTATATGATTTTTGGTACTAACCTATTAACCAAGAGCCCAGTGCCAGTTTCTATATTTTTTCCTTGTTTTTGAGTTTTATAGAAAAGGAATATCAAACGGAGTCCAATTGACGTGCCAATTTTTGATGATTTTTTTTGGACCAAAAGAAGCCCCCGAAGTAAAAGAGTTGGGCCAGGAGAGCCACGAGCTGCCCACGAGGGTGGGGGGCGCGCCCACTCCAGGTGGTGGTGCCCCCCTATCTCGTGGACGGCCCGGAGGGTCCCCTGACTTGTGCCCTACGCCAAAAAATCCTATAAATACTGAAACCTTTGGAAATTAACCAAGATCGGGAGTTCCGCTGCCGAAAGCCTCTGTAGCCACCGAAAACCAATCTAGACCCCATTCCGGCACCCTGCCGGAGGGGGAAACCCTCACCGGTGGCCATCTTCATCATCCCGTCGCTCTCCATGACGAGGAGGGAGTAGTCCACCCTCGGGGCTGAGGGTATGTACCAGTAGCTATGTGTTTGATCTCTCTCTCGTATTCTTGAGATGGCACGATCTTGATGTATCGCGAGCTTTGCTATTTTAGTTGGATCTTATGATGCTTCTCCCCTCTACTCTCTTGTATTGGATTGAGTTTTCCCTTTTGAGTTATCCTATCGGATTGAGTCTTTAAGGATTTGAGAACACTTGATGTATGTCTTGCACGTGCTTATCTGTGGTGACAATGGGATATCATGTGATCTACTTGATGTATGTTTTGGTGATCAACTTGCGGGTTCCGTCACCTTGGGAATCTAAGCATAGGGGTTGGCACACGTTTTCTTCTTGACTTTCAGGTAGAAACTTTGGGGCACTCTTTGAAGTTCTATGTGTTGGTTGAATAGGTGTTTCTGAGATTGTGTGATGCATATCGTATAATCATGCCCACGGATACTTGTGGTGACAATGGAGTATCTAAGTGACATTAGGGTTTTGGTTGATTTGTATCTTAAGGTGTTATTCTAGTACGAACTCTATGATAGATTGAATGTTACTACGGACTCTTGAATAGATCGATTAGAAAGAATAACTTTGAGGTGGTTTCGTACCCTACCATAATCTCTTCGTTTGTTCTCCGCTATTAGTGACTTTGGAGTGACTCTTTGTTGCATGTTGAGGGCTAGTAATATGATTCAATTATGTTATCCTTGTTGAGAGAACTTGCACTAGTGAAAGTATGAACCCTAGGCTTTGTTTCCTATCATTGCAACACCGATTATGCTCACTTTTATCTTTAGTTACCTTGCTGTTTTTATATTTTCAGTTTACAAAAACCTATATCTACCATCCATATTGCACTTTTATCACCATCTCTTCGCCGAACTAGTGCACCTATACAATTTACCATTGTATTGGGTGTGTTGGGGACACAAGAGACTCTTTGTTATTTGGTTGCAGGGTTGTTTGAGAGAGACCATCTTCATCCTACGCCTCCCACAGATTAATAAACCTTAGGTCATCCACTTGAGGGAAATTTGCTACTGTCCTACAAACCTCTGCACTTGGAGGCCCAACAACGTCTACAAGAAGAAGGTTGCATAGTAGACATCAAGCTCTTTTCTGGCGCCGTTGCCGGGGAGGTTAGTGCTTGAAGGTATATCTTTAGATCTTGCAATCGAATCTTTTAGTTTCTTGTTTTATCACTAGTTTAGTTTATCAAAGAAAACTACAAAAAAATGGAATTGTGGTTACCTCATATGCTTCACCTTTTTAATATCTTTCGTGAAAATGATGGAAAGGAAAATTGTGCTCAAGTACTAGAAGAAGAATTACATAGAATGCTTGGCACTAAAGACTTGAATGATGAGCATGCTTGCAATGTTGTTAGTGTGAATCCTTTGAATATCCATGGTACTAATGATGATTGCACTAGTCATGATGAAAATATCTCATATAAGCATGTTGATTTTTGTGGAGTGCATAGAGTTTGCAAGTACATACCAAAGAGGGAAGATAGATTTTGCAAGAGGCATAGAAACTAAATGGTTTCTACGGATGCTAGATGATTGTGCTGAAAATTTAAAATATCTTAGCCGTACTTGTGAACTATGCAATGATCGTGGTCATTTCATTACCCAATGCGAATTGTTTCATGATCGAATCGTGTCCAAAAATTGAGATGACTTGATATCCCTTGCGCATCATAATGAACTTATCTTGCTTTTGGGTTACGAAGAAATCAAATGTAGAACTAAGTATCTTCCAGGATTTTCCCTTGATAAACTTCTTGATTTTGATATAGAGGAAATTTATATGTATTGTGCGGTGAATTGCATTGAAAATCCTTATATTGCCAATTACCTTAAGTCAAGAAAACAAATAGGAGATGAAGAGAATACTAATGAAAGGGAAGAGATTCCCCAACATCCTCCTATTATTTCTTATGATGAATTAGGTAACGAGCAGGAGCCTCCTATTCTACCAATCTCAGTATAAGGAGCTCCGAAAAGAAGATTAAACCCACACATAATGAGAAGAAGAAAAAGAAAAGACGAAGAAGCAAAGGTAAACAGGTATCTCTCCCAAATGATTTTGCTCCTATTACTCATTGTGATGATGATAATTGCTATACTATCGGTGCTATCCGTACTATTAACGATGGGAGTGATTATGCTTATGATATGGAAAGGCCCAAGCTTGGGGATGCTATGTTTGATGAGAATGATGTATTCGAGAATTTATTTGCTGCAATTAATGTTTGTCCCAAGCTTGGGGATGCTACGCTTGATGAAGATGATATTTTTAGCCTCCCAAGTCTTGATATGCAAATCTATTATGATGAAACCATGCCTCCTATTTATGATGATTATTGTGATGACACTTATGCTATAAAAAGTAGTGATGATTATATTTATCAAACTTGTCATTATTATGATTACCCCTTTTCTGAACATTACTCTTTTAATGTGGAGACAATCTATAGTATTCAAGTCTCTTATGATACTCCCACTATCCCGAATGAGAAGAATTTTGCTTATGCGGAGGGTAATAAAATTTATATGCTTGGGGATCATGACAAAAATGCTTTATGTGCTGGTTATATTGTTGAATTCATTCATGATGCTACTGAAAATTATTATGAGAGAGGATCATATGCTTGTAGGAATTGCAATAGTATCAAGTTTCCTCTCTATGTGCTTAAAATTTTGAAGCTATGCTTGTTTTGCTTTCCTATGCTAGTTGATTATTGTTCCCATAAGTTGTTTGCTCACAAAATCCCTATGCATAGGAAGTGGGTTAGAATTAAATGTGCTAGTCATATTCTTCATGATGCTCTCTTTATGTTTCAATTCTTATCTTTTATGCGAGCATCATTGACATCACCGTGCCTAGCTAGGGGCGTTAAACGATAGCGCTTGTTGGGAGGCAACCCAACTTTATTTTCTTTTCTTTGCTTTTGCTTCTGTTTAGGAATAAATATTGCATATAGCTTCTGTTTAGATGTGGTTTTGTGTTTTAATTAGTGTTTGTGCCAAGTAGAACCTTTGGGAAGACTTGTGTGAAGTTTATATGATCTTGCTGTGAAAAACAGAATCGTTAGCGCTCGCTAGAATGGTCATCAGATTTTACTGGAGCGTGCTATTTAGTTGATTCTTTTTGCAGATGATTAATAGACAAATTACTCACTTTTACCAATTTAGTTTGAATTTTTTGGAGTTACAGAAGTATGCGAAACATGCAGATTACTACAGACTATTATGTTTTTGACATATTCTGTTTTTCGTGTGTTGTTTGCTTATTTCAATGCATCTATGAGTAATATTGGGAGGTATGAATCACAGAGAAGTTCGAATACAGTAGGTTTAACACCAATATAAACAAACAATGAATTCATTGCAGTACCTTTGAGTAGTGGTTTTTTTTCTTATACTAACGGAGCTCACGAGATTTTTGTCTAAGTTTTGTGTTGTGAAGTTTTCAAGTTTTGAGTATTGCTTTGATGGACTATGGAACAAAGAGTAACAGGGGCCTAAGCTTGGGGATGACCATGGAACCCCAAGGTAAATTCAAGGGCAACCAAAAACCTAAGCTTGGGGATGCCCCGGGAAGGCATCCCCTCTTTCGTCTTCATCCATCGGTAACTATACTCGGAGCTATATTTTTATTCACCACATGATATGTGTTTTACTTGGAGCGTCTTGTATAATTTGAGTCTTTGCTTGTTAGTTAGTCACAATTATCCTTGATGGACACACCTATTTGAGAGAGTTAAATATGGCCTAGGAATTGTTAGAACACTCTATGTGCTTCACTTATATCTTTTGAGTTGAATAGTTTTTGCTCTAGTGCTTCACTTATATCTTTTAGAGCACGGTGGTGATTATATTTTGTAGAAATTGTTGAACTCTCATTCTTCACTTATATCCTTTTGAGAGTCTATTAAAACATCATGGTAATGTGCTTTGGCTATAAAACTAGCCATCGCATGGTAGACATCCAAAATCAATGTAGTAAAAACTTTCATACTAAGTGCATTGAATATGATGAGAAGTTGGATGCTTGATAATTGTTTTGAGATTTGAGGATAGTGATATTAGAGTCATGCTAGTGGAGTTATTATGAAATTGAGAAATACTTGTGTTAAAGTTAGTGATTGTCGTAGAATGCACGTATGGTGAACCCTATGTGACGAAGTTAGAGCATGAGGTATTTGTAAAGTGTCAACCTTTGTGTGGAGGTCGGGGGTGCGCGATGGTTAACTTCTACCAACCTCCCCCCTAGGAGCATGCGTTGATTGCTTTGTTTTGATGACTCGTAGATTTTTGCAATAAGTATATGAGTTCTTTATGACTAATGTTGAGTCCATGGATTATACACACTCTCACCCTTCCACCATTGCTAGCCTCACTTGTACCGCGCAACTTTCGTCGGCACCATACACCCACTATATATCCTTCCTAAAAACAGCCACTATATATCCTTCCTCAAAACAGCCACCATACCTACCTATCATGGCATTTCCATAGCCATTCCGAGATATATTGCCATGCAACTTTCCATCGTTCCATTCATATGACACGCTTCATATTGTCATATTGCCATGCATGATCCTGTAGTTGACATCGTATTTGTGGCAAAGCCACCATGCATAATTTTTCATACATGTCACTCTTGATTCATTGCACATCCCGGTACACGCCGGAGGCATTCATATAGAGTCATACTTTGTTCTAGTATCGAGTTGTAATATCGAGTTGTAATGAAAGTGTGATGATCATCATTATTAGAGCATTGTCCCATGTGAGGAAAGGCTAAATCAATAAAGCCCCTCCAAAAAAAGAGAAGAAAGGCCAAAGAAAAAAAAAGGCCCAAAAAAGGAAAAAAAGAAAAAGAAAATGAAAAGAAAAAGGGACAATTGCTACTATCTTTTTCCACACTTGTGCTTCAAAGTAGCACCATGTTCTTCTTGATAGAGAGTCTCATGTTTAGTCACTTTCATGTACTAGTGGGAAGTTTCATTATAGAACTTGGCTTGTATATTCCAACGATGGGCTTACTCAAATGCCCTAGGTCTTCATGAGCAAGCAAGTTGTATGCACACCCACTAGTTTCTTTTGTTGAGCATTCATATATTTTTAGCTCTAGTGCATCCATTGCATGGCAATCCCTACTCACTCACATTGATATATATTGATGGGCATCTCCATAGCCCGTTGATATGCCTAGTCGATGTGAGACTATCTCCCTCCTTTTTGTCTTCTCCACAACCACCTCTCTATTCCACCCATAGTGCTATGTCCATGGCTCACGCTCATGTATTGCGTGAAAGTTGAAAGGTTTGAAAGAATAGAGTATGAAAACAAGTGCTTGGTTGAAATCGGGGTTGTGCATGATATGAATATTTTGTGTGATAACGAGGGAGCATAGCCAAACTATATGATTTTGTAGGGATAACTTTCTTTAGCCACAGTATTTTGAGAAGACATGATTGATTTGCTAGTATGCTTGAAGTATTATTATTTCTTATGTCAATATAGACCTTTGTCTTGAATGTTTCAGATCTGAACATTCATGCCACAATTAAGAGAATTACATTGAAAAACTATGTTGGTTAGCATTCCACATCCAAAATTCTGTTTTATCATTTACCTACTCAAGGACGGGCAGGAATTAAGCTTGGGGATGCTTGATACGTCTCCAACGTATCTATAATTTTTGATTGTTCCATGCTATTATTTATGATGTTTTGGATGTTTAATGGGCTTTGTCATACACTTTTATATGATTTTTTGTACTAACCTATTAACCTAGAGCTCAGTGCCAGTTTCTGTTTTTTCCTTGTTTTTGAGTTTTACAGAAAAGGAATATCAAACGGAGTCCAATTGACGTGCCAAATTTTGATGATTTTTTCTGGACCAAAAGAAGCCCCCGAAGTAAAAGAGTTGGGCCAGGAGAGCCACGGGCTGCCCACGAGGGTGGGGGGCGCGCCCACTCCAGGTGGTGGCGCCCCCCTATCTCGTGGACGGCCCAAAGGGCCCCCTGACTTGTGCCCTACGCCGAAAAATCCTATAAATACTGAAACCTTCGGAAATTAACCTAGATCGGGAGTTCCACCGCCGAAAGCCTCTGTAGCCATCGAAAACCAATCTAGACCCCGTTTCGGCACCCTGCCGGAGGGGGAAACCCTCACCGGTGGCCATCTTCATCATCCCGGCGGTCTCCATGACGAGGAGGGAGTAGTCCACCCTCGGGGCTGACGGTATGTACCAGTAGCTATGTGTTTGATCTCTCTCTCTCTCTCTCTCTCTCTCTCTCTTGTGTTCTTGAGATGGCATGATCTTGATGTATCATGAGCTTTGTTATTTTAGTTGGATCTTATGATGCTTCTCCCCCTCTACTCTCTTGTAATGGATTGAGTTTTCCCTTTTGAGTTATCCTATCGGATTGAGTCTTTAAGGATTTGAGAACACTTAATGTATGATACGTCTCCAACGTATCTATAATTTTTTATTGTTCCATGCTATTATTTATGAAGTCTTGGATGTTTAATGGGCCTTATCATTCACTTTTATATCATTTTTGGGACTAACCTACTAACCTAAAGGCCCAATCCAGATTGCTGTTTTTTGCCTATTTCAGGGTTTTGCAGAAAAGGAATATCAAACGGAGTCCAAGCGAAATGAAACCTTCGCGAAAGATATTTTTGGAGGAAATCACTCTCAGGAGTCTTCGGGGCCAAGTCAGGGGACGTAGGGCTAGCCCTCAAGGGTGGAGGGCGCGCCCCCCTTCCCAGGGCGCGCCCCCATCCTCGAGGCTGGCCCACACGGCCCCCGGTGCCCTCCTTCTTCCTATATATACCTACGTACCCCAGAAACTCCATACGTAGAGAGAAACCCCTAATTCCACCGCCGTGGCTGCTATTCCCGTGGAGATCCCATCTTGGAGCCTGTTCCGGGAGGAGGATCCATCACGGAGGCCTTCATCATCATCATCATCGCCCTCACCATGAGTTGTGAGTAGTTTACCATAGACCTTCGGGTCCATGGCTAGTATCTAGATGACTTCTTCTCTCTCTCTGGATCTCAATACAAAGTTCTCCGCGGTCTTCGAGGAGATCTATTCGATGTAATCTCTTTTTGTGGTGTGTTTGTCGATATCCGATGAAATGTGAGTTTATGATCAAGGTTATCTATGAAAGATATTTGGTTCTTCTCTGAACTTTTTATGTGTGCTCATAATATCCTTGCAAGTCTCTTCGAATTATTGGTTTGGTTTGGCCTACTAGATCTATAGTTCTTGCAATGGGAGAAGTGCTTGGCTTTGGGTTCAACCTTGCGGTGTCCTTTCCCGGTGACGGTAGGGGCAGCAAGGCACGTATTGTATTGTTTCCATCGAGGATAAAAAGATGGGGTTTTCATCATTTTGCTTGAGTTTATCCCTCTACATCATGTCATCTTGCTTAAGGCATTACTCTGTTCGTATGAACTCAATACACTAGATGCATGCTGGATAGCGGTCGATGTGTGGAGTAATAGTAGTAGATGCAGAATCGTTTCGGTCTACTTGTCTCGAACGTGATGCCTATATACAATGATCATGCCTAGATAGTCTCATAATTATTCGCTTTTCTATCAATTGCTCGACAGTAATTTGTTTACCCGCCTTAGAATATCGCTATCATGAGAGAAGCCACTAGAGAAAACTATGGCCCCCGGGTCTATTCTCAACATATCAATCTACATCTACTTTACTTTTCTTCCTTTTATTTGCTGTTTTATTAAACTAAAAATACCAAAAATATAATTATCATCTCTATCAGACCTCACTCTCGTAAGTGACCGTAAAGGGATTGACGACCCCTTATCGTGTTGGCTACGAAGTTCTTATTTGTTTGTGCAGGTGCGAGGGACTGGCGTGTGGTCTCCTACTGGATTGATACCTTGGTTCTCAAAAACTGAGGGAAATACTTATGCTACTGTGCTGCATCTCCCTTTCCTCTTCGAGGGAATACAACGCAAGCTCAAGAGGTAGCAATGTTTGACTTGCACGTGCTTATCTGTGGTGACAATGGGATATCATGTGATCTACTTGATGTATGTTTTGGTGATCAACTTGCGGGTTCCGTGATCTTGGGAATCTATGCATAGGGGTTGGCACATGTTTTCGTCTTGACTTTCAGGTAGAAACTTTGGGGCACTCTTTGAAGTTCTACGTGTTGGTTGAATAGATGTTTCTGAGATTGTGAGATGCATATCATATAATCATGCCCACGGAAACTTGAGGTGACAATGGAGTATCTAGGTGACATTAGGGTTTTGGTTGATTTGTATCTTAAGGTGTTATTCTAGTACGAACTATATGATAGATTGAACGTTACTACGGGCTCTTGAATAGATCGATCAAAAAGAATAACTTTGAGGTGGTTTCGTACCCTACCATAATCTCTTTGTTTGTTCTCCGTTATTAGTGACTTTGGAGTGACTCTTTGTTGCATGTTGAGGGCTAGTAATATGATCCAATTATGTTATCCTTGTTGAGAGAACTTGCACTAGTGAACGTATGAACCCTAGGCCTTGTTTCCTATCATTGCAACACCGTTTATGCTCACTTTTATCTTTAGTTACCTTGCTGTTTTTATATTTTCAGTTTACAAAAACCTATATCTACCATCCATATTGCACTTTTATCACCATCACTTCGCCGAACTAGTGCACCTATACAATTTTCCATTGTATTGGGTGTGTTGGGGACACAAGAGACTCTTTGTTATTTGGTTGCAGGGTTGTTTGAGAGAGACCATCTTCATCCTACGCCTCCCACGGGTTCATAAACCTTAGTGTAACACCCCATATGTGATACCTTCCATTTATGGCAATATATGCAACGTTGACTTCATAAATTCCATTGTAGGCTCTTCCTTCATTTTGGGTTTCTTCGTTTTGTCGTGTGCGTGTGTGCATATCATCCATGTCAGGTCATCATGTGCATTGCATTGCATTCGTGTTGTCACCTCCACCCGGTCATGCTCATCTCTTCCCGTTGACCGTTTCGAGTTCCGACACTCGCACACGTGCCCGTGGCACCCCGAGTCCTTCTTTCGTATGTGGCCGTGAAACGTTCTCGGAATGAGGTGAGACTTGTCGTGCGTTGTTGTTTTAGTACGTGTAGGCCGGCTGTCAAGTTTCGTCGCACTTGGAGATCGTTTGATACTACAACGGTTAACCTAGTGGGCTAAAAGCTCCTCTTCCTTTTGGCCCAAGACCCCCTCGCCAACAGCCCACTATCCCAGCACAACCACTCCCATCCTCTCGGTCGTCGGATCTCGATCATGTGGGCGAAAACCGCACCCCATTTGGACACTCCTATCTCCCTATGCCTATAAAAATGTCGTCCACGTCCATTTTTTCGGGTAAAAACCCTAGTCCCGAGCTCCTCCGTGCCGCCGGACACGTCCGTCCGACCGTCATAGCCACGCCCCAGGGACGAAGCCCACGCCGCCACCTCAGCGGGGCTGCCACGTGGCGCCCCCTGATTCGCCCCCGCCAGCGTGCCCACTTCCCC
Organism: Secale cereale; assembly: GCA_902687465.1. Classification (NCBI taxonomy): domain Eukaryota; kingdom Viridiplantae; phylum Streptophyta; class Magnoliopsida; order Poales; family Poaceae; genus Secale; species Secale cereale. The sequence continues at coordinate 43,775,519 of LR738709.1, read as the reverse complement.
CCCGCCGCCGGGCCCACCGGCCCAGATCGGGCCCGCCCGGCTCGCGTGCGCCAGCCGCCGGCGCCCTTCGTCTTCCCCGCATCGCCGCCTCCCCTCCGCCGCCAGCGAGCTCCGCCCGCCACCGGCGAGCTCGCATCGCCGCCACCCGGCCTCGCCGCCGCCTCCACCCCAAGGGCCGCCGCCGCCTCCGTCCCGCCGGCCGCCGGCCGCCTCCGCCGCCGGGCTTCCCGCGGGCAGCCGCGCCCCGCCGCCAGCGCATCGGGCTCCGCCGCCGCCGCCTCACGAGTCCGCCGCTAGGGATGGGCGTTCGGTTCCACCGAACCGTTCGGTTCGGTACTTCGGTGTTATAGTTTTTTCGATTCCCAGGAAACATGCACCGATCGGTGTATAGGAATTAACAAAACCGAGTGTTCGGTTCCCACATAGATCGGTTCGGGATTCGGTTTTGGACCGAACAGATCATAGATGGCACAGCTGAGGCATGGCCGCATGTGACGCACCGCCGCGCTGGGCTGGCCAGCTGGGATGATGCATTAATTAAACCTTGTCCGTTGTGTCTAGGCTGGGCTAGGAGTTCGGTCTTGTGTGGGCTAGATATGGTCACGTGAGCGAGACAGCAGGCATCAACTATCCTGCCCATGTGATGTGGTACAATAAAAAAAGGAAGCAAAGTAGCAAACGGACGCAGTGCTTTTTGTGAGTTGTGGCATGTGCACTTTCGGTACACGTAGACGAGAATTAATAGGAAATCAAGGGGGATTGATTACATGTGCTTCGGTGCTTTGGTCAGTTCGGTGGACCGAGGGTGCATACCGAAATCACCGAAGTAAATTCGGTCTCTGACAAAAGCTAACCGAGCACAGTACCGAACGAATCGGTTTCGGTCAGTTCGGCTTCGGCTCAGGTTAATTCGGTTCGGTTTTTCGGTTTTCGGGTTATATGCCCACCCCTATCCGCCGCCGTCCGCCGCCCGACGTCGGCCCGAGCTCCACCGGCCGCCGCCCCATCGTCTTCTTCGGTGAACTCCGGCAAGGGTCCGGCCGGATCTGGAGAAGCTAGACCAGATCCACCACCTCTCCGATCCAAATGCCCCGTCCCCGTCCCGGATCTCCTCGTCCTGCATGGATCCATCCCGCGTTGACTTTCGCGGAGGTAAAAATCCACTAAGTCCCCGGATCTGTTAATTTTGTTGCATCCTTCACCATGTGATAACTTTGTGCTCGGTGCTCCGTTTTGCGTGTATGATATGTCGAAATGTTCGTCTCGTCGTGCTCTACATGTTAGTATCAGTTTCATGCATGTTAGAGTTCTTCTAGTTGACTAAATCTTCGTGGCAAGAGTGCTTCATGCTGAAACTGTTTCAGCACTAGTTGTCTGTGTAAATTTGTTGGCATGTTCGTGAGCTCGTAACTTTGTGCATGTTGGTCCGAATGGAGTGAATGATATGTCCAGATCTTCGTTGTGAAATGCTCTACATGATGGTTGCTGTAGCATTCATGTTAGGTGTCATATTGCCATGTATATCTCTGTTGTAAAAGTGCATTTGGCTGATAAGTTTCTGCACTTGTTATGAGATGATGTTTTGTCTTGCTTGTGCATATTTATCCATGTGTCATATGAGCTAGGTGTCAACATGAGTTTTGCTCTTGAGTATGTGCTCTACATGATGGATTCATTTTCAAGCCATGACATGTCTTGAAATGAGTGCAACAAGCTTGTTAACATGCCATCATGTTGTAATTATTGCCATGCCCAGATTTTGCTAAGTCTGGATAAACTTTTGCACTTTTGCCATGGTGTTTGGGACATGTTCTAGTATGTTGTAGAAGTAGCCATGTGGTTATTCTTGAAGAGCATGTTATGTATGTTATTGCCATGCCTTTTGCTTGCATGATGGCTTGTTGTAACTTGTTGTTTTGATGCTCCCAAGTGACTATAAAATGTATCTGTTAGCATGTTATCAACAAGTCCAGTTTTGCCACGAGTGTAGCTAGTGTTCTATGCATCCTATGAGCATGTTCTTGCTTTGAGTAGCCTCTCAAATATGTCTTCTTGCTGTTGGTTATCTTAACTTGCCATGCCATGCTTTGAGTTGAGTTGCACAAGCTTGCAAACATGCCTATTCGTTGTAATTCTGCCATGCCTTGTAATTTTCACTAAGTCTGAGAATTCTGTAAATTTATTACAACTTGCCATGCTTGTTTAATTGTGTTCCAGCAAGGTTTTGGGTGTGCTCCAAGTTCATGATTGTTAAGTATCATGTCTATTTCACATCCATGCCCTTTGTCTCCATGTTTGGGTGTTGTAGCATAATTATTTCTTGCTCCAAAGATGCCATGTTGCTGTAAACTGCAGTTTTGCTTGAATCTTGTTTTGCTTGTCATTTGCAAACCGTGCATCCGTTTCCGATGATCTTTATATCGATTTCAACCGAAATCTTCCCCTCTATCCAATGGCTTGCTTGGTTGCCCAAGATGAAGCCATTTCCATCATCTTCTCCTTAGGTTCAAGAGCTTCCTCATGCATACGCACATTATACTCGCATCCCTTAATATGACTTGCATCATGTTGATTGTGCATTGCACCGTGTTTGATATTGTGCCATTGTTGTGTTCTTGTGTTGGGTAAAGTCGGGAGCCGATTCGGAGTTTGAGGTTACTACCGAGGCTGAGTTTGAGGAGCAAGGTTACGATCCCTCCGTGGAATCAACATGCAAGATGACCATTCCCAGATATCACTTCTATCTTTGCCTATGCTAGATGTCTCGCTCTTTGGATATTGCCTCGATGCCTATTCCTGTTTGTCATCCCTCTTATTGTTGCCATGAAACACTCTAACCGCCTTCCTAGCAAAATGTTGTTTGGCTAAGTACGCATCGCTCAGCCCCTCTTATAATGTTGTTAGTTGCAGGTGAAGATTTGAAGATTGCTTCATGATGAAGTTGTTATTGGGATATCACAATATATAAATACATGTTAAACTAATTCACCTATATATTGGTAATGGGTGGAAGGCTAAGCCTCTTGCTTGGTGTTTTGTTCCACTCATGCCTCCCTAGGAACCGATAAACCGGTGTTATGTTCCTTGATTTTGCGTTCCTAACACGGTTGGGGTTATGGGACCCCCTTGATAATTCGCTTTGTTTAAAGCTTTTCCAGCAAGGCCCAACTTTGGTTCTACATTTGCCTAACAACTAAAAAACTTGCATATGGAGTTATAAACCCGAGGTCTTAATCCACCCCCTGGGCCAGTGCTCCTCATGAGTGTTGGTCCAAACTAGAGCACTGTACGGGTCCGCCCCTTGGCAACTTGGGGTATTTTGGCACCTGTATGCTTCGCTCATTTGGTCATGGCCTGAGACGAGATACACGCGGCTACCATCAGGGTGTCGGCACGCCGGGAGGTCTGAAGGAAATATGCCCTAGAGGCAATAATAAAGATGTTATTTGTATTTCCTTATATCATGATAAATGTCTTTTATTCATGCTAGAATTGTATTAACCGGAAACTTAGTACATGTGTGGATACATAGACAGAACAGTATGTCCCTAGTATGCCTCTACTAGACTAGCTCATTGATCAAAGATGGTTATGTTTCCTAGCCATAGACATGAGTTGTCATTTGATCAACGGGATCACATCATTAGGAGAATGATGTGATGGACAAGACCCATCCGTTAGCATAGCACTATGATCGTTTAGTTTAACTGCTATTGCTTTCTTCATGACTTATACATGTTCCTATGACTATGAGATTATGCAACTCCCGAATACCGTAGGAACACCTTGTGTGCTATCAAACGTCACAACGTAACTGGGTGATCATAAAGATGCTCTACAGGTGTCTCCGAAAGTATTCGTGGTGTTGGCATAGATCAAGATTAGGATTTGTCACTCCGAGTGTCGGAGAGGTATCTCTGGGCCCTCTCGATAACACACATCACAATAAGCCTTGCAAGCAAAAGACTAATGAGTTAGTCACGAGATGATGTGTTACGGAACGAGTAAAGAGACTTGCCGGTAACGAGATTGAACTAGGTATAGAGATACCGACGATCGAATCTCGGGCAAGTAACATACCGTTTGACAAAAGGAACAACGTATGTAGTTATGCGTTTCTGACCGATAAAAGATCTTTGTAGAATATGTAGGAGCCAATATGAACATCCAGGTTCCGCTATTGGTTATTGACCGGAGATGAGTCTCGGTCATGTCTACATAGTTCTCGAACCCGTAGGGTCCGCACGCTTAACGTTTGATGACGATCGATATTATGAGTTTATGAGTATTGATGTACCGAAGGTAGTTTGGAGTCCCGGATGAGATCACGGACATGACGAGGAGTCTCAGAATGTCCGAGACATAAAGATTGATATATTGGACGGCTATATTCGGACACCGGAAGTATACCGGAAAAGTTTCGGATTTATCGGGAATGCCGGAGGGGGTTACCGGAACCCCCTACGAGAGGGGATGGTCCATAGTGGGCCTAAAGGGAAAGAGAGAGGCAGCCCATAGGGCTGGCCGGCGCCCCCACCTAGGGTTCCTAGTTGGACTAGGATTGGGGGGGCGCCACCTCTCCTATTCCTTTCCCCCTTCTTCCTTTCGGTGAATCCTACTAGGAATAGGATTGCAATCCTATTCCTAGTAGGACTCCTTCCCTAGCCGCACCAGGAAGGGCCGGCCGGCCTCCCTCCCCTGCTCCTTTATATACGGGGGCAGGGGGGCACCCAAAGACACACAAGTTGAATTGTTTTAGCCGTGTGCGGTGCCCCCCTCCACAGAATCACACCTCGGTCATACCATCGCGGAGCTTAGGCGAAGCCCTGCGCCGGTGAACACATCATATCCGTCACCACGCCGTCGTGCTGACGAAACTCTCCCGTGAAGCTCAACTGGATCAAGAGCTCGTGGGACGTCATCAAGCTGAACGTGTGCTGAACGCGGAGGTGCCGTACGTTCGGTGCTTGATCGGTTGGATCGCGAAGAAGTTCGACAACATCAACCGCGTCACTTGACGCTTCCGCTCCCGGTCTACGAGGGTACGTAGACACACTCTTCCCTCTCGTTGCTATGCATCTGGTAGATAGATCTTGCGTGATCGTAGGAAAATTTTAAAATACTACATTCCCCAACAGTGGCATCATGAGCCAGGTCTATGCGTAGATGATATGCCCGAGTAGAACACAATGAGATTGTGGACGATACTAGTCATACTGCTTACCAGCTTGTCATACTTTGCTTCGGCGGTATTGTGAGATGAAGCGGCCCGGACCGACATTACGCGTACGCTTACGCGAGACTGGTTTCACCGTTACGAGCACTCGTTGCTTAAAGGTGACTGGCGGGTGTCTGTCTCTCTCACTTTAGCTGAATCAAGTGTGGCTACGCCCGGTCCTTGTGAAGGTTAAAACAACACATACTTGACGAAACATCGTTGTGGTTTTGTATGCGTAGGTAAGAACGGTTCTTGCTAAGCCCGTAGCAGCCACGTAAAACTTGCAACAAACAAAGTAGAGGACGTCTAACTTGTTTTTGCAGGGCATTTTGTGATGTGATATGGTCAAGACATGATGAGTTATACGGTTTTGTATGAGATGATCATGTTTTGTAAAGTTATCGGCAACTGGCAGGAGCCATATGGTTGTCGCTTTATTGTATGAAATGCAATCGCCATGTAATTGCTTTACTTTATCACTAAGCGGTAGCGATAGTCGTGGAAGCAATAGTTGGCGAGACGACAACGATGCTACGATGAAGATCAAGGTGTCAAGCCGGTGACGAAGGTGATCATGACGGTGCTTTGAAGATGGAGATCAAAAGCACAAGATGATGATGTCCATATCATGTCACATATTTTGAATGCATGTGATGTTTATCTTATTATGCTTCTTATTTTGCTTAGGACGACGGTAGCATTATAAGATGATCCCTTACTAAATTTCAAGGTATAAGTGTTCTCCCTGAGTATGCACCGTTGCGAAAGTTCGTCGTGCCGAGACACCACGTGATGATCGGGTGTGATAAGCTCTACGTTCAAATACAACGGGTGTAAGCCAGTTTTGCACACGCAGAATACTCGGGTTAAACTTGACGAGCCTAGCATATACAGATATGGCCTCGGAACACTGGAGACCGAAAGGTCGAGCGTGAATCATATAGTAGATATGATCAACATAAGATGTTCACCATTGAAAACTACTCCATCTCACGTGATGATCGGACATGGTTTAGTTGATTTGGATCACGTGATCATTTAGATGACCAGAGGGATGTCTATCTAAGTGGGAGTTCTTTAAATTAATATGATTAAATTGAACTTTAATTTATCATGAACTTAGTCCTGATAGTTTTTGCATATCTATGTCGTTGTAGATCAATGGCCCGTGCTACCGTTCCTTTGAATTTTAATGCATTCCTAGAGAAAGCTAAGTTGAAAGATGATGGTAGCAATTACACGGACTGGGTCCGTAACCTGAGGATTATCCTCATTGCTGCACAGAAGAATTATGTCCTTGAAGCACCGCTAGGTGACAAGCCCCCTTCCGCTGATGCAGACGCTTTGAACGTCTGGCAGTCACGGTCTGATGACTACACGATAGTTCAGTGTGCCATGCTTTACGGCTTAGAACCGGGACTTCAACGACGTTTTGAACGTCATGGAACATATGAGATGTTCCAGGAGTTGAAGTTAATATTTCAAGCAAATGCCCGAATTGAGAAATATGAGATTTCCAATAAGTTCTACAGCTGCAAAATGGAGGAGAATAGTTCTATCAGTGAACACTTGCTCAGAATGTCTGGGTACTACAATCATATGACTCAACTTGGTTGCAAAGTTGACGAGGATAGTGTTATTGATAGAGTTCTTCAATCACTGCCACCAAGCTATAAAGGCTTCGTGATGAACTATAACATGCAAGGGATGCAAAAGACAATTCCCGAGCTCTTCGCTATGCTCAAAGCTGCGGAGGTAGAAATCAAAAAGGAGCATCAAGTGTTGATGGTTAACAAGACCACTAGTTTCAAGAAAAAGGGCAAGGGAAAGAAAGGGAACTTCAAAAAGAATAGCAAGTCAGTTGCTACTTCAACGAAGAAACCCAAATCTGGAGCCAAGCCTGAAACTGAGTGCTTCTACTGCAAAGGGACTGGACACTGGAAGCGGAACTGCCCCAAGTATTTGGCGGATAAGAAGGATGGCAAGATGAACAAAGGTATATGTGATATACATCTTATTGATGTGTACCTTACTAATTCTCGTAGTAGTACCTGGGTATTTGATACCGGTTCGGTTGCTAATATTTGTAACTCGAAACAGGGACTACGGATTAAACGAAGATTAGCTAAGGACGAGGTGACGATGCGCGTGGGAAATGGTTCCAAAGTCGATGTGATCGCCGTCGGCACGCTACCTCTACATCTACCTTCGGGATTAGTTTTAGACCTAAATAATTGTTATTTGGTGCCAGCGTTAAGCATGAACATTATATCCGGATCTTGTTTATTGCGAGACGGTTATTCATTTAAATCAGAGAATAATGGTTGTTCCATTTTTATGAATAATATCTTTTATGGTCATGCACCCTTGAAGAGTGGTCTATTCTTATTGGATCTCGATTGTAGTGATACACATATTCATAATATTGAAACCAAAAGATGCAAGGTTAATAATGATAGTGCAACTTATTTGTGGCACTGCCGTTTAGGTCATATTGGTGTAAAACGCATGAAGAAACTCCATAAAGATGGACTTTTGGAATCACTTGATTATGAATCACTTGGTGCTTGCGAACCATGCCTCATGGGCAAGATGACTAAAACTCCGTTCTCTGGAACCATGGAGCGAGCAACAGATTTGTTGGAAATCATACATACTGATGTATGTGGACCAATGAGTGTTGATGCTCGCGGCGGGTATCGTTATTTTCTGACCTTCACTGATGATTTGAGCAGATATGGGTATATCTACTTAATGAAACACAAGTCTGAAACATTGGAAAAGTTCAAAGAATTTCAGAGTGAAGTAGAGAATCATCGTAACAAGAAAATAAAGTTCCTACGATCTGATCGTGGAGGAGAATATTTGAGTTACGAGTTTGGTCTTCATTTGAAACAATGTGGAATAGTTTCACAACTCACGCCACCTGGAACACCACAGCGTAATGGTGTGTCCGAACGTCGTAACCGTACTTTATTGGATATGGTGCGATCTATGATGTCTCTTACCGATTTACCACTATCGTTTTGGGGTTATGCTTTAGAGACAGCTGCATTCACGTTAAATAGGGCACCATCTAAATCCGTTGATACGACACCTTATGAACTATGGTTTGGCAAGAAACCAAAGTTGTCGTTTCTTAAAATTTGGGGCTGCGATGCTTATGTGAATACACTTCAACCTGATAAGCTCGATGCCAAGTCGGAAAAATGTGTCTTCATAGGATACCCAAAAGAGACTGTTGGGTACACCTTCTATCACAGATCCGAAGGCAAAATATTCGTTGCTAAGAACGGATCCTTTCTAGAAAAAGAGTTTCTCTCGAAAGAAGTGAGTGGGAGGAAAGTAGAACTTGATGAGGTAATTGTACCTTCTCCCATATTGGAAAGTAGTACATCACAGGAAATTGTTCCAGTGATTCCTACACCAATTAGTGAGGAAGTTGATGATAATGATCATGAAACTTCGGATCAAGTTTCTGCTGAACGTCGTAGATCAACCAGAGTACGTTCCGCACCAGAGTGGTACGGCAACCCAGTTCTGGAAATCATGTTACTAGACCATGATGAACCTACGAACTATGAGGAAGCGATGATGAGCCCAGATTCCGCAAAATGGCTTGAAGCCATGAAATCTGAGATGGGATCCATGTATGAGAACAAAGTGTGGACTTTGGTTGACTTGCCCGATGATCGGCAAGCCATCGAAAATAAATGGATCTTCAAGAGGAAGACCGACGCAGACGGTAATATTACTGTTTACAAAGCTCGACTTGTTGCGAAAGGTTTTCGACAAGTTCAAGGAGTTGACTACGATCAGACTTTCTCACCTGTAGCGATGCTTAAGTCTGTCCGAATCATGTTAGCAATTGCCGCATTTTATGATTATGAAATCTGGCAAATGGATGTCAAAACTGCATTCCTAAATGGATATCTCAAAGAAGAGTTGTATATGATGCAACCAGAAGGTTTTGTCAATCCAAAAGGTACTAACAAAGTATGCAAGCTCCAGCGATCCATCTATGGACTGGTGCAAGCATCTCGGAGTTGGAATATACGCTTTGATGAGGTGATCAAAGCATATGGTTTTATACATACTTTTGGAGAAGCCTGTATTTACAAGAAAGTGAGTGGGAGCTCTGTAGCATTTCTAATATTATATGTAGATGACATATTGTTGATTGGAAATGATATAGAATTTCTGGATAGCATAAAAGGATATTTGAATAAAAGTTTTTCAATGAAAGACCTCGGTGAAGCTGCTTATATATTAGGTATCAAGATCTATAGAGATAGATCAAGACGCTTAATTGGACTTTCACAAAGCACATACCTTGATAAGATTTTGAAGAAGTTCAAAATGGATCAGTCAAAGAAAGGGTTCTTGCCTGTTTTACAAGGTATGAAGTTGAGTAAGACTCAATGCCCGACCACTGCAGAAGATAGAGAGAAAATGAAAGTCATTCCCTATGCCTCAGCTATAGGATCTATCATGTATGCAATGCTGTGTACCAGACCTGATGTGTGCCTTGCTATAAGTCTAGCAGGGAGGTACCAAAGTAATCCAGGAATGGATCACTGGACAGCGGTCAAAAAAAAAACATCCTAAAGTATCTGAAAAGAACAAAGGATATGTTTCTCGTATATGGAGGTGACAAAGAGCTCGTCGTAAACGGTTACGTCGATTCTAGCTTTGACACTGATCCGGATGACTCAAAGTCACAAACCGGATATGTATTTTTATAGAACGGTGGAGCTGTCAGCTGGTGCAGTTCCAAGCAGAGCGTCGTGGCGGGATCTACGTGTGAAGCGGAATACATAGCTGCTTCGGAAGCAGCAAATGAAGGAGTCTGGATGAAGGAGTTCATATCCGATCTAGGTGTAGTACCTAGTGCATCGGGTCCAATGAAAATCATTTGTGACAACACTGGAGCCATAGCCTTGGCGAAGGAATCCAGGTTTCACAAGAGAACAAAGCACATCAAAAGACGCTTCAATTCCATCCGCGATCTAGTCAAGGAGGGAGACATAGAGATTTGCAAAATACATACGGATCTAAATGTTGCAGACCCGTTGACTAAGCCTCTTCCACGGGCAAAACATGATCAGCACCAAGACTCCATGGGTGTGAGGATCATCACTTTGTAATCTAGATTATTGACTCTAGTTCAAGTGGGAGACTGAAGGAAATATGCCCTAGAGGCAATAATAAAGATGTTATTTGTATTTCCTTATATCATGATAAATGTCTTTTATTCATGCTAGAATTGTATTAACCGGAAACTTAGTACATGTGTGGATACATAGACAAAAACAGTATGTCCCTAGTATGCCTCTACTAGACTAGCTCATTGATCAAAGATGGTTATGTTTCCTAGCCATAGACATGAGTTGTCATTTGATCAACGGGATCACATCATTAGGAGAATGATGTGATGGACTAGACCCATCCGTTAGCATAGCACTATGATCGTTTAGTTTTACTGCTATTGCTTTCTTCATGACTTATACATGTTCCTATGACTATGAGATTATGCAACTCCCGAATATCGTAAGAACACCTTGTGTGCTATCAAACATCACAACGTAACTGGGTGATCATAAAGATGCTCTACAGGTGTCTCCGAAAGTATTCGTGGTGTTGGCATAGATCAAGATTAGGATTTGTCACTCCGAGTGTCGGAGAGGTATCTCTGGGCCCTCTCGGTAACACACATCATAATAAGCCTTGCAAGCAAAAGACTAATGAGTTAGTCACGAGATGATGTGTTACGGAACGAGTAAAGAGACTTGCCGGTAACGAGATTGAACTAGGTATAGAGATACCGACGATCGAATCTCGGGCAAGTAACATACCGTTTGACAAAAGGAACAACGTATGTAGTTATGCGGTTCTGACCGATAAAAGATCTTTGTAGAATATGTAGGAGCCAATATGAACATCCAGGTTCCGCTATTGGTTATTGACCGGAGATGAGTCTCGGTCATGTCTACATAGTTCTCGAACCCGTAGGGTCCGCACGCTTAACGTTTGATGACGATCGGTATTATGAGTTTATGAGTATTGATGTACCGAAGGTAGTTCGGAGTCCCGGATGAGATCACGGACATGACGAGGAGTCTCGGAATGTCCGAGACATAAAGATTGATATATTGGACGGCTATATTCGGACACCGGAAGTATACCGGAAAAGTTTCGGATTTATCGGGAATGCCGGAGGGGGTTACCGGAACCCCCTTCGAGAGGGGATGGTCCATAGTGGGCCTAAATGGAAAGAGAGAGGCAGCCCATAGGGCTGGCCGGCGCCCCCACCTAGGGTTCCTAGTTGGACTAGGATTGGGGGGGCGCCACCTCTCCTATTCCTTTCCCCCTTCTTCCTTTCGGTGAATCCTACTAGGAATAGGATTGCAATCCTATTCCTAGTAGGACTCCTTCCCTAGCCGCACCAGGAAGGGCCGGCCGGCCTCCCTCCCCTGCTCCTTTATATACGGGGGCAGGGGGGCACCCAAAGACACACAAGTTGAATTGTTTTAGCTGTGTGCGGTGCCCCCCTCCACAGAATCACACCTCGGTCATACCGTCGCGGAGCTTAGGCGAAGCCCTGCGCCGGTGAACACATCATATCCGTCACCACGCTGTCGTGCTGACGAAACTCTCCCGTGAAGCTCAACTGGATCAAGAGCTCGTGGGACGTCATCAAGCTGAACGTGTGCTGAACGCGGAGGTGCCGTACGTTCGGTGCTTGATCGGTTGGATCGCGAAGAAGTTCGACAACATCAACCGCGTCACTTGATGCTTCCGCTCCCGGTCTACGAGGGTACATAGACACACTCTTCCCTCTCGTTGCTATGCATCTGGTAGATAGATCTTGCGTGATCGTAGGAAAATTTTAAAATACTACGTTCCCCAACAAGGTCTTGCTGGATTAGTTTTACCTTTGTCGAAATATCTTGAGCACGGGATTCCGAGAATACTTGGGTCTTCCCACTTTGGAGTTGTGACTCCGCGGATCGTGAGCTTGTGATGGGCTAAGTTGGGACACCCCTGCAGGGTTTGATCTTTCAAAAGCCGTGCCCGCGGTTATGTGGCAGATGGGAATTTGTTAATATCCGGTTGTAGATAACTTGACACCTTATTCATGAATACACTACCTGCATGAGTAACCGTGATGGTCTCTTTTCGAAGGGCTTCGGGAAGTGAACACGGTGGGGTTATGTTTGACCGTGAGTAGCTAGGAACACTTCTTGATCAACTTGGCGATCGTTGGCACTTGTTCTCTTCTCACTCTAAACTCGTAAGCTAGTGCTTAGTGCTTGCTGCAACCCATTATTATAGCCTTTCCACACCTAAGGCTTTGGTAGTTTTGATACCCGGGAACGGGATTGCTGAGTCCTCTATGGCTCACAAATTCAACACACACCAGATGCAGGTACCGTTGAGATCTATGCAGGAGATGGTTCGGAGCTATATTAGGAGTTCGATGAAGAGCATGGACGTTAATATGTGTCTTATCCCGACGATCAGTAGTGGTTCTTACTAGGAGGATCCGGGCTTGTGTTATTTATGGTATCTTTTCGTTTGGATTTCGTCCATAGTCAGACTCTGATGTTATTTGGATGATGTATGCTATTGTATTCACTTGTGTGACGTGGCGAGTGTAAGCCAACTATCATTTTACACTTTCACACCTGAATTTTACATGAGTTGAACAAAGATACCATACTTGAGATCATTCTAGTATGCGTTTATGTCCTTAAGTCGTGCCTCGACACGTGGGGGACAGAGCCGCATACTGGGCATTACAAGTTGGTACCAGAGCCTTCTCCGACCTAGGAGCCCCCTGATTGATCGAATCGTTGACGGTTGAGTCTAGGCACACCCACAAAAAAATGTTTTAAGTCCTATATATATATATATATATCGGAGAGTAGGATTTCTTTTTACTGCTCACCCCTTCATCGCTCTGGTGAGGACTCCTAATGTTGTTCTATCTCCTCTACTCTCAAAAATTAACTAATTTTTTTTCGGATCACACGAGTATTGTTTGGATTGTTCCGATATCTTTGTGACGAGAACATTGTTCTCGATGCCTCCTGTCATTTAGGTGTTGTGGGAGTGTCTCGGGGAGTTGAGCTCCGAGGTGTTGTCGTCACAAATGTATCGTAGCGGTTCTAGAATACTTAAGACGGCCGACATCGAAAACTCTTCTATGCGGTTAGTGGTGAGATAACCCCGACGTCACCCAGTACTGGGGAGATAGTTCGGGAGTGTTGCCACAACTAGTATAGCGGATGCGTTTCGAAGGTCCGAGGTAAACAGTTTCCGAGGATGACTGGTTATGTGTTGACGGATGGATACAGGTGTATGTAGGTTTAGAGTTGAGTGCGTGGTGCTTCCCATGTATCCCCAACACCAGATTGCATAATCGGAAACCTTCGGGAATTAATAGGTGGGTTCTTCAAGTAGCTCGTAGGCATTCTTCCATCGAGTGCATGGTTTGAGGTTTGGGGTTCAACATCGAGTGAAGAGGTTTCATGGGCGTTGTTCCAATTGGGAGTTGCATCTTAAAGGGTCCTTGGCTATGCTGATCCGGGGATTGCAACACCCTTTGTAACACGTTCCATGGGGCATTCAGCACGAACATGTGGGACGAAGCTTCTATCATGTATTTGTTCCATCTGCACCTTGTTGTTTTTTTATTTTATCCTTTTTCTCCCAAGTGGCTTCTCGAGAAGATTGTTGTACCATTAAACTGTGGAATTCATTTGTTCATTTTGTTCGAATGTTTATTGTGAAGACTTATGTTGCAAATATCTAGCCGTTGATTCAGCTTATCTATTTGCATCAATGGCTAACGGTTGTCATCATATTCAGGATGGCTCCCAAGAGGGTTCCCAACCCTAACCAAGAGGGTGAAGAAGAGTGTCCCCCTTCCCCTCCTCCTCCGTTTGAGGCATGGAGAGCAATTATGCAAGCGACCAACCAGAACACTCAGATGCTCATGCAGATGATGCAGAACTTTCAAGCCAACCAAGTAAATCAAGGCAATCATGGGAACAAAGGCCAAGGCAATCTATTCAATCAACCTCACTTTGTGACACTGAACCAATTCCTGGCAAACCAACCAAAGTCGTTCAGTTACTGTGTGGACCCACTTGATGCTGAAGATTGGATCACAAACATCAAAAAGCACTTTGAATGCAGTAACGTGAGACCTGAGGATTATGTCAAGTTTGCCGCCTTCCAACTCAAAGATCAAGCTGCTGATTGGTGGCAACAGTACAAAGATTCTAGAGGTGGTCGTGAGATCTCGTGGACTGACTTCCGCAAAGATTTCCGCTCTCACCACATTCCAACCAGTGTCATTGAAGGCATGCGTGAGAAATTCCGCAACCTGAAGCAAGGCACCATGTCCGTCTATCAATACAATGTCAAGTTCCAGAATCTTGCCTGTTATGCGAAGCAAGACATCCCTGATGCCAAGAGCAAGATATATCAGTTCCGAGGTGGTCTGAAAGATGAACTCCAACTAGCTCTCACCTTGTTCGAGCCAGATGAATTTGACCAATTCTACAATATGGCTCTCAAGCAAGAGGCAGCTCAGCTCAAGTGTGAAGCTTCCAAAAAGAGGATTAGAGATGCTGTTCACTCCTCCTCTTCCTCTCAAGTGGTTGCCAAGCAGCAGAAGTTCTGGCTACCGCCTCCTCCAGTGCTCCGTCCTCCAAACAACAATAAGCACTCAGGTGGTCGTGGATTCTCCCACCCACCCAACCCAAGCAATCAGTCCAAGCCTCAGTTCCAAACTTCAAGACCAAGTGGTCCTTATCATCGGCCTCTTTCAGAAGTTATTTGCAACAAGTGTGGCCAGAAGGATCACTATGCAAACAAGTGTACTCAAAGGCGCCTCCGCCTCCTCCACCTGTCAGCAATGCTATTGTCAAGCATAATCCTAAGTGAGCAAGGGTGAACATTATGAATGCAGCTCAAGCAGAGGAGTCACCTGATGTCATAATGGGTAACCTCTCAGTTAACTCAATTCCTGCAAAAGTATTGTTTGACTCTGGTGCATCACTCAGTTTCATGGCAAGGCCATTCTTTACCAAGCATGAATTCTCATCATCTTATTTGGATAAACCGTTGTGCATTATTTCTCCGGGTTCATTGATGAGATCCAACTCAGTTGTGCCGGATGTCTCTATTCATATGGGTGATTACAGTTTTCTAGTTTCCCCGGTTGTTCTCGGCAATTCGACATTGATCTTATTCTTGGCATGGATTGGCTCTCCAAGCATGATGCAAATATTGATTGTGCAAACAAGGAGGTCAAGCTAACTCACCCCGACGAAGACGTGATTATCTTCGCAGCTCGAGATAACACAATCAGGCTATTCTCTCTCAATGACAAGGGCGAGATTAATGCCATTTCTCATACTCCGGTGGTTCGTGAATATGAGGATGTATTCCCTGAAGAGCTTCCAGGCATGCCTCCCCATCGTCAAGTTGAATTCGTCATTGAACTCGAACCCGGTACCGAGCCAGCATGTCGGCGTCCGTACAAGCTTTCTCCTAATGAGTTGAAGGAGCTGAAGAAACAACTCAATGAGCAAGAACGCATGGGTCTAATCAGGCCTGGTACTTCTCCTTGGGGCTATGGTGTTCTATTTATCAAGAAGAAGGATGGCACGGAACGCCTTTGCATTGATTACCGGCCATTGAACAAGAAGACAATAAAGAATAAGTACCTGCTCCCCAATCTCAATGAATTGTCCGAGCAGCTCAAATGAGCAAAGGTGTTCTCGAAGCTCGATCTCCGGATGGGTTACCATCAGATTCGTATCCGTGAAGAAGATATTCACAAGACCGCATTTAGAACAAGCTATGGCTTCTATGAATACACGATCATGTCTTTCGGCCTTGCAAATGCTCCACAAACTTTCTCTCGGATGATGCACTTCATATTCAACGCCTACACCAATGAATTTGTTCTCGTCTATCTGGATGATATCTTGGTATTCTCCAAGAATGAAGAAGACCATGCCAAGCACCTCCGTTTGGTCCTTGACAGGCTCCGTGAACACAAGTTCTATGCGAAGTGTCGGTGTACAAAAAGAGGGGTACACTTTTTGTACCCCTATGACTGTGCACGGGCAGTCTGAGCCACGGCGCCATCGCACCAAGCATGGCAAGGGAAGGAAGCCGGGGCAAGACTGAAGCTTGATGAAGGCTGGAGCGACACCAAGAACAAGACCACGAAGAGCAAGGGGACGAAGCGGTTTCCCCCGGCAAGATCCTTGCCGGGGCCGGCTCTGGCAGCCCCGGCAAGACCCTTACCGCGGCAGCTCGCCCCCCGCCTACGGAGCGAATCACCCTTGAGTCCACTACCCCCATGGGGGGAGGATTCGGGAGATATCACCGTGGTGGCGTGCAGATCTTTGTGAAGACCTTCAAGATCAGATGCAAGGTAAGAAGACGATGACCCTTGGCGGGATCCCAGCCAAGGAGGTCCACAAGGCCCCCGGAAAGCACCTTGCAAGGGATGACAGCAGGCACCGCGGCAAGACCTTGCCGGGGCCTCGGCAAGGCCCTTGCCGAGGACACCCACGGGGCCACCATCAGGCCCGCACCAACTGGGTTTCCACCGACCCACGCAGCTGCCGACCCAACCAGCTGGACATGCTCCTGCGTGGCAACCCACAGATCTTCATGGAGACCCGCCGTTGCGCCACCTCAGCTGCCTGTCTGCCTACATGGCACCTCAGGCACCGCTGGCCAGGGCGCGTGTCGACACGAAGAGGAGCGGCGACGGACAAAACGAACGTCTCCCCTCGTCCCCGATAAAGCAAGGACACCTAAGTAGGGCGCATTAAATGCACCTTGTCCTGTAATGCGAGGGATAACCTCGCATCACTGTACCCTTTCCACCACCTGTGTGCCACTGTGGCAACCCCTTTCCCTATAAAAGGAGGCCCGAGGCGACCAGGAGGAGGATTTGGCTTTTCAGAACCCCTCACGACTCTTTGGGAGCTCCTCGTTAGCCGAAGAACACCAACATATAATCCACCAAAGCAGGAGTAGGGTTTTACGTATCTTTGCGGCCCGAACCTGGGTAAGGGAACCGTGTCCTGATCATTAGATCCGCTCTTCTCTCAACCACGCGCCCCGCAACCGTAGTAGGGATTCTTGTGATCCCATAGGTGTCGATCCAAATACACCGACATCTTTGGCGTGCCAGGTAGGGGGCGCAGTTCTGAGAATCGGCTTTAGCGGTTAGTTCGATGCTTCTGCATCATCATGGCGCCCAAGAAGAAGACGATGGTGGCGGTTGGCCAGTCGGAAGCCGGACAGCCCGTCCCGACGCGGGCGAGCGTGGACCAGTCGCGGAAAGGACTCGGGGCGCTGCTCGCGAACACCAACGCCGTCCCGACAGCCGGAGTTTCGAAGGTGGCGATGTCTGTGCGCCTGGCAACAGGACGCACGTCGCCAGTTCCAGAGATGGAACCCGGCCCTCCGCGGGTGGCGCGGGGCCCTCCAAGGCCGCGGCCGCACCACCCGAGGGCGACGCGAGGCCCTCCAGAACTCCCACGCCGGCGCCAACAGCGCGCTCTTCTCAAGCAGCGCGCGACGAATGGCGTCGTCGTCCCGAAGACACCGGACGTCGCCATGGGAAGAGCCCCGATCGCCGCTCCCGGGACGTAGAAGGCCTGCCCGCTCACCGAAGCGCTGGTGGAGACGATAGGCGACCGCGGGATCGTGATGGAGCTCCCCCTGACGCGGTCAGGGGTCGAAGCACGTCACGATCCGTGCAGGTTTCGCTACCGCCGACACCAGCCGAAGCTTTGGCGCGCGCGCAGTTGCTCCTCGACTTTCCTCCGGCTCCGGGGAAACTCGACGAATGGAGAGCCACCATCAGAAGCCTTGTCGCGGTCGCCAACAGGGACGACCTAAATCCAGCGGAGCTCCCGGGCCGACGCTCCGATGGGGTCCCACGCACCGTGGGCGGGAGAGCTGGCAGCGCCGTGGCTACGGTGCATTCGCCTCCTCCTCGCCCAGTGCCGCGTGCGTCGACCCGTCGGGACGTCGCGGGCGACGCCATCTCCATAGTGTTGTCCGACCCGCGGACCTGCGGCGACAAGCGTCAAGTTCTTCATGAAGGAAATATGCCCTAGAGGCAATAATAAAGATGTTATTTGTATTTCCTTATATCATGATAAATGTCTTTTATTCATGCTAGAATTGTATTAACCGAAAACTTGATACATGTGTGAATACATAGACAAAACAGTATGTCCCTAGCATGCCTCTACTATACTAGCCCATTGGTCAAAGATGGTTATGTTTCCTAGCCATAGACATGAGTTGTCATTTGATCAACGGGATCACATCATTAGGAGAATGATGTGATGGACTAGACCCATCCGTTAGCTTAGCACTATGATCGTTTAGTTTTACTGCTATTGCTTTCTTCATGACTTATACTTGTTCCTATGACTATGAGGTTATGCAACTCCCGAATACCGTAGGAACACCTTGTGTGCTATCAAATGTCACAACGTAACTGGGTGATCATAAAGATGCTCTACAGGTATCTCCAAAAGTATTCGTGGTGTTGGCATAGATCAAGACTAGGATTTGTCACTCCGAGTGTCGGAGAGGTATCTCTGGGCCCTCTCGGTAATGCACATCATAATAAGCCTTGCAAGCAAATGACTAATGAGTTAGTCACGAGATGATGTATTACGGAACGAGTAAAGAGACTTGCCGGTAACGAGATTGAACTAGGTATAGAGATACCGACGATCGAATCTCGGGCAAGTAACATACCGATGACAAAAGGAACAACGTATGTTGTTATGCGGTTTGACCGATAAAGATCTTCGTAGAATATGTAGGAACCTATATGAGCATCCAGGTTCCGCTATTGTTTATTGACCGGAGATGAGTGTCGGTCATGTCTACATAGTTCTCGAACCCGTAGGGTCCGCACGCTTAACGTTTGATGACGATCGGTATTATGAGTTTATGATTTTTGATGTACCGAAGGAAGTTTGGAGTCCCGGATGAGATCACTGACATGATGAGGAGTCTCGGAATGTCCGAGACATAAAGATTGATATATTGGACGACTATATTCGGACACCAGAAGTGTTCCGGAAAAGTTTCGGATTTAACCGGATTGCTGGAGGGGGTTACGAGAACCCCCCACGAGGGGGGATGGTCCATAGTGGGCCTTGAGGAAAGAAGAGAGACAGCCCATAGAGGCTGGCCGGTGCCCCACCAGGGAATCCTAGTTGGACTAGGATTGGGGGGCGCCACCTGTCCCTCTCCTTCCTTTCCCCCTCTTCCTTCTTGCTGGACTCCTACTAGGAATAGGATTGCAATCCTATTCCTAGTAGGATTGCCTCCCTGGCGCGCCATAGAAGGGCTGGCCGGCCCCTCCCCTTGCTCCTTTATATATGGGGGCAGGGGGGCACCCGAGAACACACAAGTTGATCAGTTGATCTCTCCCAACCGTGTGCGGTGCTCCCCTCCACAGAAACACACCTCGATTATACCGTTGCAGTGCTTAGGCGAAGCCCAGCGCCGGTAGATACATCATATCCGTCACCACGCCGTCGTGCTGACGAAACTCTCTCGTGAAGCTCAACTGGATCAAGAGCTCGTGGGACGTCATCAAGCTGAACGTGTGCTGAATGCGGAGGTGACGCACGTTCGGTGCTTGATCGGTTGGATTGCGAAGAAGTTCGACTACATCAACCGCGTCACTTGACGCTTCCGCTCCCGGTCTACTAGGGTACGTAGACACACTCTCCCACTCGTTGCTATGCATCTAGTAGATAGATCTTGCGTGATCGTAGGAAAATTTTGAAAATACTACGTTCCCCAACAGTGGCATCAGAGCCAGGTCTATGCGTAGATGATATGCACGAGTAGAACACAATGAGTTGTGGGCGATACTAGTCATACTGCTTACCAGCATGTCATACTTTGCTTCAGCGGTATTGTGAGATGAAGCGGCCCGGACCGACATTATGCGTACGCTTACGCGAGACTGGTTTCACCGTTATGAGCACTCGTTGCTTAAAGGTGACTGGCGGGTGTCTGTCTCTCTCACTTTAGCTGAATCAAGTGTGGCTACGCCCGGTCCTTGTGAAGGTTAAAACAGCACATACTTGACGTAACATCGTTGTGGTTTTTGTATGCGTAGGTAAGAACGGTTCTTGCTAAGCCCGTAGCAGCCACGTAAAACTTGCAACAACAAAGTAGAGGACGTCTAACTTGTTTTTGCAGGGCATGTTGTGATGTGATATGGTCAAGACATGATGAGATATACGATTTTGTATGAGATGATCATGTTTTGTAAAGTTATCGGCAACTGGCAGGAGCCATATGGTTGTCGCTTTATTGTATGAAATGCAATAGCCATGTAATTGCTTTACTTTATCACTAAACGGTAGCGATAGTCGTAGAAGCAATAGTTGGCGAGACGACAACAATGCTACGATGGAGATCAAGGTGTCGCGCCGGTGACGAAGGTGATCATGACGGTGCTTTGGAGATGGAGATCAAAAGCACAAAATGATGATGGCCATATCATGTCACATATTTTGATTGCATGTGACGTTTATCTTATTATGCTTCTTATTTTGCTTAGTTCGATGGTAGCATTATAAGATGATCCCTTACTAAATTTCAAGGTATAAGTGTTCTCCCTGAGTATGCACGGTTGCGAAAGTTCGTCGTGCCGAGACACCACGTGATGATCGGGTGTGATAAGCTCTACGTTCAAATACAACAGGTGTAAGCCAGTTTTGCACACGCAGAATACTCGGGTTAAACTTGACGAGCCTAGCATATGCAGATATGGACTCGGAACACTAGAGACCGAAAGGTTGAACATGAATCATATAGTAGATATGGTCAACTTAAGATGTTCACCATTGAAACTACTCCATCTCACGTGATGATCGGACATGGTTTAGTTGATTTGGATCACGTGATCATTTAGATGACCGGAGGGATGTCTATCTAAGTGGTAGTTCTGTAAGTAATATGATTAATTGAACTTTAATTTATCATGAACTTAGTCCTGATAGTTTTTGCATATCTATGTTGTTGTAGATCAATGGCCCGTGCTACCGTTCCTTTGAATTTTAATGCATTCCTAGAGAAAGCTAAGTTGAAAGATGATGGTAGCAATTACACGGACTGGGTCCGTAACTTGAGGATTATCCTCATTGCTGCACAGAAGAATTATGTCCTTGAAGCACCGCTAGGTGACAAGCCCCCTCCCGCTAATGTAGACGCTTCGAACGTCTGGCAGACTCGGTCTGATGACTACACAATAGTTCAGTGTGCCATGCTTTACGGCTTAGAACCGGGACTTCAACGACGTTTTGAATGTCATGGACCATATGAGATGTTCCAGGAGTTCAAGTTAATATTTCAAGCAAATGCCCGGATTGATAAATATGAGATTTCCAATAAGTTCTACAGCTGCAAGATGGAGGAGAATAGTTCTATCAGTGAACATGTACTCAGAATGTCTGGGTACTACAATCATACGACTCAACTTGGTTGCAAAGTTGACGAGGATATTGTCATTGATAGAGTTCTTCAATCACTGCCACCAAGCTATAAACGCTTCGTGATGAACTATAATATGCAAGGGATGCAGAAGACGATTCCCGAGCTCTTCGCTATGCTCAAAGCTGCGGAGGTAGAAATCAAAAAGGAGCATCAAGTGTTGATGGTTAACAAGACCACTAGTTTCAAGAAAAAGGGCAAGGGAAAGAAGGGGAACTTCAAGAAGAATAGCAAGATAGTTGCTACTCCCACGAAGAAACCCAAGTCTAGAGCCAAGCCTGAAACTGAGTGCTTCTACTGCAAAGGGACTGGACACTGGAAGCGGAACTGCCCCAAGTATTTGGCGGATAAGAAGGATGGCAAGGTGAACAAAGGTATATGTGATATACATGTTATTGATGTGTATCTTACTAATGCTCGTAGTAGTACCTGGGTATTTGATACCGGTTCGGTTGCTAATATTTGTAACTCGAAACAGGGACTACGGATTAAACGAAGATTAGCTAAGGACGAGGTGACGATGCGCGTGGGAAATGGTTCCAAAGTCGATGTGATCGCCGTCGGCACGCTACCTCTACTTCTACCTTCGGGATTAGTTTTAGACCTAAATAATTGTTATTTGGTGCCAGCGTTGAGCATGAACATTATATCTGGATCTTGTTTGTTGTGAGATGGTTATTCATTTAAATCAGAGAATAATGGTTGTTCTATTTTTATGAATAATATCTTTTATGGTCGTGCATCCTTGAAGAGTGGTCTATTCTTCTCCATTGTAGTATACACATATTCATAATATTGAAACCAAAAGATGCAAGGTTAATAATGATAGTGCAACTTATTTGTGGCACTGCCGTTTAGGTCATATTGGTGTAAAGCGCATGAAGAAACTCCATAGTGATGGACTTTTGGAATCACTTGGTGCTTGCGAACCATGCCTCATGGGCAAGATGACTAAAACTCCGTTCTCCGGAACTATGGAGCGAGCAACAGATTTGTTGGAAATCATACATATGTGGGCCAATGAGTGTTGAAGCTCGCGGCGGGTATCGTTATTTTCTGACCTTCACTGATGCTTTGAGCAGATATGGGTATATCTACTTAATGAAGCACAAGTCTGAAACATTTGAAAAGTTCAAAGAATTTCAGAGTGAAGTAGAGAATCATCGTAACCAGAAAATAAAGTTTCTATGATCTGATCGTGGAGGAGAATATTTGAGTTACGAGTTTGGTCTTCATTTGAAACAATGTGGAATAGTTTCACAACTCACGCCACCCGGAACACCACAACGCAATGGTGTGTCCGAACGTCGTAACCGTACTTTATTGGATATGGTGCGATCTATGATGTCTCTTACCGATTTACCACTATCGTTTTGGGGTTATGCTTTAGAGATAGCTGCATTCACGTTAAATAGGGCACCATCTAAATCCGTTGAGACGACACCTTATGAACTATGGTTTGGCAAGAAACCAAAGTTGTCGTTTCTTAAAGTTTGGGGCTGCGATGCTTATGTGAAAAAGCTTCAACCTGATAAGCTCGAACCCAAGTCGGAGAAATGTGTCTTCATAGGATACCCAAAAGAGACTGTTGGGTACACCTTCTATCACAGATCCGAAGGCAAGATATTCGTTGCTAAGAATGGATCCTTTCTAGAGAGGGAGTTTCTCTCGAAAGAAGTGAGTGGGAGGAAAGTAGAACTTGATGAGGTAATTGTACCTTCTCCTGGATTGGAAAGTAGTACATCACAGAAAATTGTTCCAGTGATTCCTACACCAATTAGAGAGGAAGCTAATGATGATGATCATGAAACTTCAGATCAAGTTTCTGCTGAACGTCGTAGATCAACCAGAGTACGTTCCGCACCAGAGTGGTACGGCAACCCAGTTCTGGAAGTCATGTTACTAGATCATGATGAACCTACGAACTATGAGGAAGCGATGATGAACCCAGATTCCGCAAAATGGCTTGAGGCCATGAAATCTGAGATGGGATCCATGTATGAAAACAAAGTATGGACTTTAGTTGACTTGCCCGATGACCGGCAAGCCATCGAGAATAAATGGATCTTCAAGAGGAAGACCGACGCAGACGGTAATGTTACTATTTACAAAGCTCGACTTGTTGCGAAAGGGTTTCGACAAGTTCAAGGAGTTGACTACGATGAGACTTTCTCACCTGTAGCGATGCTTAAGTCTGTCCGAATCATGTTAGCAATTGCCGCATTTTATGATTATGAAATCAGGCAAATGGATGTCAAAACTACATTCTTGAATGGATACCTGAAAGAAGAGTTGTATATGATGCAACCAGAAGGTTTTGTCGATCCAAAATATGCTAACAAAGTATGCAAGCTCCAGCGATCCATCTATGGACTGGTGCAAGCATCTCGGAGTTGAAATATACGCTTTGATGAGGTGATCAAAGCATATGGTTTTATACAGACTTTTGGAGAAGCCTGTATTTACAAGAAAGTGAGTGGGAGCTCTGTAGCATTTCTGATATTATATGTGGATGACATATTATTGATTGGAAATGATATAGAATTTCTGGATAGCATAAAAGGATACTTGAATAAGAGTTTTTCAATGAAAGACCTCGGTGAAGCTGCTTATATATTAGGCATCAAGATCTATAGAGATAGATCAAGACGCTTAATTGGACTTTCACAAAGCACATACCTTGATAAAGTTTTGAAGAAGTTCAAAATGGATCAGTCAAAGAAAGGGTTCTTGCCTGTGTTACAAGGTATGAAGTTGAGTAAGACTCAATGCCCGACCACTGCAGAAGATAGAGAGAAAATGAAAGTCATTCCCTATGCCTCAGCCATAGGATCTATCATGTATGCAATGCTGTGTACCAGACCTGATGTGTGCCTTGCTATAAGTCTAGCAGGGAGGTACCAAAGTAATCCAGGAGTGGATCACTGGACAGTGGTCAAGAACATCCTGAAGTACCTGAAAAGGACAAAGGATATGTTTCTCGTGTATGGAGGTGACAAAGAGCTCGTCGTAAACGGTTACGTCGATTCCAGCTTTGACACTGATCCGGATGACTCTAAGTCACAAACCGGATATGTATTTTTATTGAACGGTGGAGCTGTCAGTTGGTGCAGTTCCAAGCAAAGCGTCGTGGCGGGATCTACGTGTGAAGCGGAATACAAAGCTGCTTCGGAAGCAGCAAATGAAGGAGTTCATATCCGATCTAGGTGTAATACCTAGTGCATCGGGTCCAATGAAAATCTTTTGTGACAACACTGGAGCAATAGCCTTGGCGAAGGAATCCAGGTTTCACAAGAGAACAAAGCACATCAAAAGACACTTCAATTCCATCCGCGATCTAGTCAAGGAGGGAGACATAGAGATTTGCAAGATACATACGGATCTGAATGTTGCAGACCCGTTGACTAAGCCTCTTCCACGGGCAAAACATGATCAGCACCAGGACTCCATGGGTGTGAGGATCATTACTTTGTAATCTAGATTATTGACTCTAGTTCAAGTGGGAGACTGAAGGAAATATGGCCTAGAGGCAATAATAAAGATGTTATTTGTATTTCCTTATATCATGATAAATGTCTTTTATTCATGCTAGAATTGTATTAACCGGAAACTTGATACATGTGTGAATACATAGACAAAAGAGTATGTCCCTAGCATGCCTCTACTAGACTAGCTCATTGGTCAAAGATGCTTATGTTTCCTAGCCATAGACATGTGTTGTCATTTGATCAACGGGATCACATCATTAGGAGAATGATGTGATGGACTAGACCCATCCGTTAGCTTAGCACTATGATCGTTTAGTTTTACTCCTATTGCTTTCTTCATGACTTGTACATGTTCCTATGACTATGATATTATGCAACTCCCGAATACCGTAGGAACACCATGTGTGCTATCAAACGTCACAACGTAACTGGGTGATCATAAAGATGCTCTACAGGTGTCTCCGAAAGTATTCGTGGTGTTGGCATAGATCAAGACTAGGATTTGTCACTCCGAGTGTCGGAGAGGTATCTCTGGGCCCTCTCGGTAATGCACATCATAATAAGCCTTGCAAGCAAATGACTAATGAGTTAGTCACGAGATGATGTATTACGAAACGAGTAAAGAGACTTGCCGGTAACGAGATTGAACTAGGTATAGAGATACCGACGATCGAATCTCGGGCAAGTAACATACCGATGACAAAAGGAACAACGTATGTTGTTATGCGGTTTGACCGATAAAGATCTTCGTAGAATATGTAGGAACCAATATGAGCATCCAGGTTCCGCTATTGGTTATTGACCGGAGATGAGTCTCGTTCATGTCTACATAGTTCTCGAACCCGTAGGGTCCGCACGCTTAACGTTTGACGACGATCGGTATTATGAGTTTATGAGTTTTAATGTACCAAAGGAAGTTCGGAGTCCCGGATGAGATCACGGACATGACGAGGAGTCTCGGAATGTCCGAGACATAAAGATTGATATATTGGACGACTATATTCGGACACCGGAAGTGTTCCGGAAAAGTTTCGGATTTAACCGGATTGCCGGAGGGGGTTATCGGAACCCCCCACGAGGGGGGATGGTCCATAGTGGGCCTTGAGGAAAGAAGAGAGGCAGCCCATAGAGGCTGGCCGGCGCCCCACGAGGGAATCCTAGTTGGACTAGGATTGGGGGGTGCCACCTGTCCCTCTCCTTCCTTTCCCCCGCTTCCTTCTTGGTGGACTCCTACTAGGAATAGGATTGCAATCCTATTCCTAGTAGGATTGCCTCCCTGGCGCGCCATAGAAGGGCTGGCCGGCCCCTCCCCTTGCTCCTTTATATATGGGGGTAGGGGGGCACCCGAGAACACACAAGTTGATCAGTTGATCTCTCCCAACCGTGTGCGGTGCTCCCCTCCACAGAAACACACCCGATTATACCGTTGCAGTGCTTAGGCGAAGCCCTGCGCCGGTAGATACATCATATCCGTCACCACGCCGTCATGCTGATGAAACTCTCCCGTGAAGCTCAACTGGATCAAGAGCTCGTGGGACATCATCAAGCTGAACGTGTGCTGAACGCGGAGGTGCCGTACGTTCGGTGCCTGATCGGTTGGATCGCGAAGAAGTTCGACTACATCAACCTTGTCACTTGACGCTTCCGCTCCCGGTCTACGAGGGTACGTAGACACACTCTCCCACTCGTTGCTATGCATCTAGTAGATAGATCTTGCGTGATCGTAGGAAAATTTTGAAAATACTACGTTCCCCAACACTTCAGGAGCGAGCCCATGAAGACGCTCGAACCACCATCGAGCGCCGGCGCGAAACGCGCCACCAGTCAGACAGGCGAGCAGGGCCTGCTGCGGACCGCCCAGCATCGGAAAGCCCTGGAGGTCTACCCTACGAGGTGGGCTGTCCGGCTTTCACCCGTGAGCTGCGGCAGTTCCAGTGGCCCTCTCACCGCACCTTCAAACCTGACGTTGGCGAGAAGTACAACGACAAGACCCACCCGTCGGAGTTCCTCAGCATCTACACCATCGCGAAGCAAGCTGCTGGGGCCCGCGACGATAAGGTGCTTGCGAATTACTTTATGTTAGCTCTTAAACCTAACGCCATGTCGTGGTTGATGCACTTGCCAGTAGACTCTATTTCCTCCTGGTCCGACTTGTGCCATGAGTTTGTTGGCGCCTTTACCGGAGGCCATCAAGCCCATGGCCAAGCGAGTGACCTGCATGTCATACCCCAGAAGGAAGGCGAGACTCTGCGCAAGTACATACAGAGATTTAGTCGGGTATAATACAATATCCCCGATGTTCACCCTTCCGCCATCATCAGGGCGTTCCACCAGAACATGCGCAACTGCAAGATGCGCGAAGAACTGGCGATGACCAAGGCGAAGGAAGTGGCAGAACTTTACGTTCTTGCCGACAGATGTGCCCGGGCCGAAGAGGGAAGGAAGTACCCCGGCGAGAGCGTCGGTGCGGAAACCGACTCCTCGGACGAAGATACCGCTGTTCCAGCAAAGAAGGGCCGGAACCGTAACAGGAAGCTGATACGTCTCAAACGTATCTACTTTTCCAAACACTTTTGCTATTGTTTTGCCCTCATTCTTGCATGATTTGAACTAAGCTAACCCGGACTGACGCTGTTTTCAGCAGAGCTGCCTGTATGGTTTTATTGTGTGCAGGAAAATGGATTTTTAGGTGTCTCAGAAAATTCCAAGAAAAATCACAGAAAATCCACGCACTCGAAGGGCCATTGTGCCACAAGTGGGGCCAGAGGGCAGCCAGGGGGCCCCAGGCGCCCTGCTGGCGCGGCCCCACCCCTGGCCGCGCCAGGAGGCCGCCTGGGAGGGTCCTCCCCCCTCTGGTGCCCTACCTTGGCTCCTATTTATTCCCGTGGCGAGGAAACCCCAGAACAGAAGTCGTTTTTCCAGTTTCCGTCGCGGAGCCGCCGCCACCCTCTGTTCTTCTTCGGGAGGGCTAATCTGGAGGCTGATTTGGCCTCCGGAGAGGGGAGATCGTCGCCATCGTCATCATCATCACCACTCCATCCTCCCTCCATGACTTCTCCTTCCATGTGTGAGTAATTCCCTGCTGTAGGCAAAGGGGATGGTAGGGATTGGATGAGTTAGATCATGTAATAGTTTATCAGATTGTTGGGGGCATGTTGCCTATCATCTACTTTGGTGTTTATCATCTTTGCTTCAACTTGTTGCTCTTAATGCTTGTCACTTTGGGCCTGAGTGCCATGTTTTCAGATCTGAACCCTATGTGTTTGCATGAATATATTTGTGTTCTTGATCCTATCTATGAGTTGTTTGCACCTATTATGGTCCGGAACCGGCGATCCCAAAGGTGACAGCTTGGGACACCAAAGGGGATGGTCCATAATTTGAGGATTCCATGTATCCATTGAGTTTATTGCTTTGTTCCGGTGCTCTTTGATAGGAGTACCTTAATCTCCATAAGTTCCTTTTGGCCCCGTTCGTAGCGGGATGGTAGGACAAAAGATGTTGTGCAAGTTCTTATTGCAAGCACGTACAACTACCTGTGGGATACATGCCTAATGTTTGATATTTGCCTAGATGATCATTACTTTTCTGTGTGCCTTGCCCCAAGTTAGATTCATGATGTATCTCATCCATGCAGCGCCCAACCATCCATCTCCCTAGCCTACAGTGTTTCAATCCTGCTGGTTATTAGTTGTTACTTTTGTTGTTTACTTTTGCTGTCACCACCATCACTATCATATCACCGTTACCACTTATCTTTTGTTGCAAGTAAGTATATTTCAGGTGCGGTTGAATTGACAACTCAACTGTCAAAGCTTATAAATACTCTTTGGCTCCCCGTGTGTCGAATCTATAAATTGGGTTATTCTTACCCGCAAAGACTATCTCGATCCCTTACGGTTGAGGGTTATCAAGTACCGTTTTCTGGCGCCGTTGCCGGGGAGCATAGCAATATTTACAAGTCTACTTGAAGTATCCTATCTGCTGCACTTCATCCGCTATGGGTAAGAAAGGAGACCCCAAGGTTCCGATCTTACTATCCACTACAAGAAAAGGTACTGTTCTGAACACTAGTGCTACACTTGATTCACCTTCTGTTATGAGTAAGTTTGCCTCACCACCACCACATGATGCTTCTACTGAATCTGTTACTATGTCCGATACTTTTGATGATGCTTCTACTACTCTTGATGATATTGGTTCACTTGGTTCTGCTCTTGAGAAACAGATCGCTGCTGCTGCAAAAAAATCTGGAATTGAAATTCCTGTTACTCGCTACCCTATTGGTGGAACTTATGATTATCCTGATTTGAGTAAACTCAAGGAGAGACTCCTTGATGATGATTACATTATGCTTGATGATGATTTATGCAGGGAACTGACAGAGTTTGCCGACTCTGACCCTGAAGCTATTAAGAAGCTGCTTGAAAAACACTCCTTGAAGAACAAGATTGTTCCTGATCCTGAATTTGCTACATCTCCTATATGCATCAATGATCCTGATTATGATTTCTCTGTTGATCTTTCACTTATATCTATGGTTGAAGCTGACCCCTTTTATGGCAGAGAAAATGATGATGCTATTGCACACCTGACCAAACTCACTGAGTTGGGTGGCTTGTTTACCACGAATGAAAAGATACGAAACTTTTATGTGACTAAGCTCCTTCCTTTCTCTTTGAAGGAAGGTGCTAAAACATGGTATGATGCACTACCATGTGGTTCCATTAAGAGTCCTCAAGACTTAGCTCACTCTTTTGTTGATAAGTACTTTCCTGCTCATATGCAACATGCTGCTTTACAAAGAATTTATAACTTTAAACAGTTGCAGGATGAGCACCTCCCTAAAGCTTGGGGGAGGTATTGTAGTCTGATCCAGGCTAGACCAGGACATGGAGTCCCTAAGAATGAATTAATCGATATATTTTATGCTGGTCTAACTGATGAATCCAGGTCCTATTTGGATAGTTGTGCTGGTTGTGTTTTCAGGAAAAGAACACCGGACGATGCAGAAGAATTGATGGGCATGATTGCCAAAAACCATGAAGATTGGTCCATCCCTGAACCACCTCCACCACCAAAGAAGAGGGGCATGCTTGTTCTAAGCCCCGAAGATATGCGAGAAGCAAAGAAGTCTATTAAAGAGAAGGGTATTAAAACTGAAGACGTGAAGAATCTACCCCCTATTGAGAAGTTGTGTGAGCCTACCACTCACCCTCCTGTGGTAGAGGTACACTCTCTTTTAGATTTCAACGCAAGTGACATCCCTCATGGTAAGCCTCCTGATCAATGTTTAGATGAGCTTGATAATTTTATTATGAAGCAAAGTCATTTTAATAAGAGGATACAAAGTCAATTGCATCATAATTCCCTTGCTATCAAAAGTTTGCTTGATGTTCTAGGTAGAACAGTTAATGATGTTAAATGTCTTGTGAAGCATTTTCATATGGTTCAAACTCAGCTTGAACAAATTTCTAACGTGCAAAAAGATTTGCCTGCTAACAATACCAAACAAGATGATTTACAGGCCTTCGGGATTAAGACCCGAGGAGGAACTAGCACTCAAGATCCTCTCTATCCAGAGGGGCATCCGAGGAGAATCGAGCAAGATTATCAAATGCAGGAAGAAGAAATTGTTGGCTCTCAAAAGAACAAGAAGCAGAAACACAAGGAGGCTGACAATTCCAATGATCCTATTACAAGTGAAGAGCCAGTTGTTGATCCCAACAGTATATCTACCTCCGATGCTGAGACTGAAGACGGTGCCGAACCTGAAGATAAGGATAAGGAGAAGAATGATCCGCCTAAAGTTCGAGAAGAAGAAGCACCTGACAAACGCAAGAAGTACACTAGAGAAGACTTCGTCGCAAGAAGACATGGGAAGGAAAGAGAACCATGGATACAGAAACCCATGCCCTTTCCAGGTAAGTCTCTCAAATCTAAAGAAGAAGAGCATTACAATAAGTTTTGTGAGTGGATGAAACCTCTTTTTCTTCAAATCCCTTTGACTGATGCTATTAAGTTACCTCCCTATTCAAAATATATGAAATATATTGTTACTAATAAAAGAAAAGTTCCTAATGAAGCAATATCTACTATGCTTGCTAACTACTCTTTCAGTGGGAAGATTCCTGAGAAGCTTGGTGATCCAGGTATACCCACCATTCCTTGCTCCATAAAGAATAATTATGTCAAAACGGCTTTATGTGATCTTGGAGCAGGAGTGAGTGTTATGCCTTTCTCTCTTTACAAGAGGCTTTGTTTAGAAAAGCTAATCCCTACAGATATCGCTCTTCAGATGGCTGACAAGTCAACCGCCGTCCCGATAGGTATTTGTGAGGATGTTCCCGTAGAAGTTGCTAATTGTTTGATCATTACTGATTTTGTCGTGCTTGACATGCCCGAGGATGGGAGCATGTCCATTATTCTTGGTAGACCTTTTCTTAACACCACGGGTGCTATTATTGATTGCAATAAAGGAAAGGTTACCTTCAATGTGAATGATAAAGAACACATGGTGTATTTTCCAAAGAACACCGACAAGAGGCATGGCCTCAACTCTATAGAAAATATCGAGACCGTGAAGATTGGAGAATGGGACTGTCCACTACATGTGCACCACAAATACAAAACTATTATGGTGGGGACAATGTCCATTAAAGTAAAGGTGCAATGATCACTTCGTAAGAGGTGGGACTTTTTGCTCTATATATCGCCTGTTTGTTGGTAAGACTTGATCAACCTTACTAGTGAGCATGTTTTATATAGGTAAAAGGTTGAGCTTGTTATGTTTTCATTTGTTTTAGCTTTTGTTCTCCTTGCTGTACCAAGTGTTTGTGTTTTTGAAGCTTCACAATTCTAATCACTGCTTTAAGTTTTCAGAAAGTTTTGCAGCTTTTTGAACTTCGAAAAAATTTCAACAGTGAAGTTTTCAGAAAAATTCCAGAAAAATAAAAATAAAAATTTCCATGCCGGGAGTGACCCAGAGGCACCTGGGGCTGACCAGGGGGGGGCATAGGGCGCCTGGGGCCCACAGGTCCCGCCTCCAGGTGAGTCTTCTTCCTCTCTCTCTCTTTCTCTCCAAAAACACGAGTTCTGCACCTGTTCTTGCGTTCTTGCTGTTCTTGGAGGCAATTTTCGATCTCTCTCTACAGCCTATCATTCGAGCTAAGATTTTGAACAAATACTCCCTGGTATGTAACTCCTCCACCCCTCCAATTAGATTTTTTGTTGGTGGCTTCATTTGTGAGTATTTAGTAGTTCTTGGTGCTGTGTAGATGAGCTTGCATGCATGTGTAGAAATTTATTTTCCAAGTTTTGATGCAAGTTTATGCCTTAGGTAAGTGAGTTGAGTAGTTTGCCTTAACCCACTTTGTTTAAATCCTTGTTTTTGTAATTTTTCAAAAATTTCAGAAATGAGTTTGTTAGGAAGGGCAAAGGGGTGGCTTGAGAAGAAGAAGCCCGCGCGCTCCGATCGAGTTACTAGAGCCGCAACTTCACCCTCGACTGCTAGGGTGAGCTACAATGAAGATCATGTGCCCCTAGAGTTGTTGCACTACAAGAAATATGTCAACTTATGACCTTTTGTTAGTGACCCTGGAAGAATTGGTCATAGATCTATGACCATTTCAGACCAATTGGTCAAAAGCTGTTTGGGGGGCTCCAAACCCTAAACTATAACGACCATATTGATCAGAAAGGTCATAATTTCCTTACACGAAATGGTCACAAAGCAGATAGCACTGGTTCACTGCCTTATTTCTAGCTGTTTATGACCAATATAGATGGTCATAACCTTGAAAATTGTGGTGGGTTGCTACGACTAGGCGCCACCTCATCAGTTTTGCCTATGTGTCATGTCCATGTGGCAGTTTTTGCCCTAGGTTGTGAAGCAACCTATATTTCTGTCATTCCCAAAATTCCCCAAAAAATCTCATAAATTATTTGGGTCATATCTTCGTCAAATATGTAAAAAACCTTCCTTGCCTAGTTCAAAAATAATTCAAAAATATTCATTTTCCTATTATGTTCAAAAAACACTTTGTGAAGGAAGTACCACTTTGGCATGTCCAAATGGTATCCATTTTCTACAGTGCTTTCCTATGCCCAAATAACTATCCTCCACCAAATGCCAGCTCAATCCATTCATTATTTTGAGCCCATCTTCAACATTCGTATTTATGTCCAGTGTGGTACTTTGCAAAGCAAGTACCACCTAGACTCCTCCTTTTGAGCTGAAAATTTGTGAAGACGGTCTTCTTAGTAACTGATCATCCTCAACCAAAATTCAGGCCCATTAGCCATGTGCATTTTCCGTACCGCTAATCAAACACTTGGCTGCTAATTCATGTTTGAGCATCGATCGGTCTCCTCGGGAGAATCTTATGTTGTAATTTTCTTCCTAGCACCTACCTGGGGAGTGGACAACCCACTAGACATGCCTAGGCCGCCCAGAACTCATGGCAACGCCACAGTCACGCGGTGACCACGCAGCGGGCATGCGAGTTTACGCGCTCTAGAGTTGGGGCCCTCGACCACCGCCCAAACCTCGACGTATCGCCACCAAACCATGTATTTATGATTAAATAGGTACTTATGTACCT
The DNA here is from genome assembly GCA_902687465.1 of Secale cereale. Taxonomy (NCBI): domain Eukaryota; kingdom Viridiplantae; phylum Streptophyta; class Magnoliopsida; order Poales; family Poaceae; genus Secale; species Secale cereale. The sequence goes on along the minus strand of LR738709.1, from coordinate 43,741,626 downwards.
AGAAATGATTTTTGGAAAAAATAAATAGCAAACTATGAGGCAGCCGCAGTTCAAATTTGACCCGCTTCCAGCTGAATCGGCGGAAATTTGTCTTTTTCACGAGAGGTGGATCAAAACTTTTTACACCCAACCATTTTGTCAATTGTGCATTAAATATGTCCTAGTATTTTAGAAAATTGATTTGGTCAAATTTTGCAACAATTATTTGGGAGGTCCTTCACAAAAAAACCTCCTTTGGGACACTCGAAAAATGGAAAATGAATTTTTCGTCCAAAGAAAATGAAAACTTCCTTAGGCAACATTGTTTGCCATTCCAAGATGCACCCTTGTGCACAATATGAGATCATTTGAACAAACTATGCCATGAATGTGGCCATAGGATTGATCATTTGGCTTGAAAGCCATGAATCTTCACGCATGATAGCTCATTTCTGAGAACACTTTTTTAATAGAATTGCTGTATTACAAGTTTATTATTTTTCCTGGTAACTTGGTCATATATAATGACACAATGCGAAGGTGTTCCAATTTTTTGATTTTTTTTGAATTTTTTATGCCCGTTTCAAAATGCGGTCAAAACGGCGGGAATGACCGTTCCTAGCTAGTGGTTGAATCTTGGAATTTTTTTGGTGTTTCTCTGATAAAATAGATACTTATGTACCTACAAATGATTTTTGGAAAAAATAAAAAGCAAACTACGAGGTAGCTACAGTTCAAATTTGACCCGCTTCCAGCTGAATCGGCGGAAATTTGTCTTTTTCACGAGAGGTGGATCAAAACTTTTTACACCCAAACATTTGGTCAATTGTGCATTAAATATGGCCTAGTATTTTATAAAAATGATTTGGTCAAATTTTGCAACAATTATTTGGGAGGTTCTTCACAAAAAAACCTCCTTTTGGGCACTCGAAAAATGGAAAATGAATTTTTCGTCCAAAGAAAATGAAAACTTCCTTAAGCAATATTGTTTGCCATTCCAAGATTCACCCTTGTGCACAATATGAGATCATTTGAACAAACTATGCCATGAATGTGGCCATAGGATTGATCATTTGGCTTGAAAGCTATGAATCTTCATGCATGATAGCTCATTTCTGAGAACACTTTTTTAAAAGAATTGCCGTATTACAAGTTTATAATTTTTCCTGGTAACTTGGTCATATATAATGACACCATGCGAAGGTGTTCCAATTTTTTGATTTTTTTTGAATTTTTTATGCCCGTTTCAAAATGCGGTCAAAACGGCGGGAATGACCGTTCCTAGCTAGTGGTTGAATCTTGGAATTTTTTTGGTGTTTCTCTGATTAAATAGATACGTATGTACTTACAAATGATTTTTGGAAAAAATAAAGAGCAAACTACGAGGTAGCTACAGTTCAAATTTGACCCGCTTCCAACTGAATCGGCGGAAAATTGTCTTTTTCACGAGAGGTGCATCAAAACTTTTTACACCCAATCATTTTGTCAATTGTGCATTAAATATGACCTAGTATTTTATAAAAATGATTTGGTCCAATTTTGCAACAAATATTTGGTAGGTCCTTCACAAAAAATATCATTTTGGGCACTCGGAAAATGATTAAAAATAGCTAGAAAGATCAGAAATGCATACAAATTGGTATTTATCCATAAAATGTTGTCTAACTCTAGTGAAAATTTGTGTGGTTCCCTTTTGCAAAATATTTTTGATCGCTACTTCACAAAATCCATCTATTTTTAGTACTTAGAGATACTTTTTAAAATTACTGGTTTTCCGAACCAATCATGACTCTTCCCACGGATCGATGACATGGCGCCCATCCATCCATCCATCCATCTCACCATCCCACATCCATCCATCCATCTATCTACAGAAAAAAATAAAGAAAAAATGAAATAGACCACCCCCACCGCAACCCAAACCCTAGCCCCCATCCATCCATCCATCCACCCCCACCGCAACCCAAACCCTAGCCCCCATCGCACCCCTCCTCCCCCCATCTCCTCCCCGCC
>LR738709.1:43712953-43736721 GCA_902687465.1 Secale cereale | reverse complement strand
CCGCCTCCCAACCAACCTCGCCGTCCACCACACCCACACCGGCGCCCCACCTCCTCCGCGCGCCGGCCGCCCTTCCCCTCCTTCCCTTCCCTCATCTCCGCGCGCCGGCCACCCTTCCCCTCCTTCCCTTCCCTCATCTCACAGCCCAAACCCTCGATCCCCACATCTCCTCCCTCCTCCCTCCTCCCAATCTCCCCGACGACGCGGGCGGGTGCGCGGGCCTCGACCCGCGGGGCTCAGCGAAGGCTGCGACCACGAGGCAGGCGGAGAGCGAGCGAGCAGCCGAGCAGCCGGGCCATGGCGGTGACCGCGAGGGGCAGCGTGGGGGAGATCCGGGCGGCCGACGTGGAGGCGGCCGGGCTCGCCGCGGCCGACGCGGTGACCTTCCTCGCCGTGCTCCGCTCGGCGACCGGGAAATACGGCGGCGACGCACCCGCACGCGCTCCACCAGCTGCGGCCGGACCACCCGCACGCGCTCCACCAGCTGGTCTACTACTCCGTCTACGCCGGCTGGGACCGCGCCAAGCGAGGCCCGCCGCCCTACTGGTTCCCCTCTTCGTAAGTCTCGCCGTCCGCCGTCCATTTTTTGTTGCAAATATAGCTGAACAGGGGTTCTCTCCCAGCGCTTAATTTGCTACCAACTGTTTGATCCAATCGGGTAGTGGCACCAATCAATGGCTAATCAATGGTGAGAGTGACTGCTACTCTGATTCCACCAACCAGTTAAGCTTATGGTTCCATTTAACCCAACATTTAGCCTGACAACAAAAGTAAGATTTTGTACTGGTCTGTGGATTTCACACCATCTAACAACGCTATGTAATAGGACGATCAGTGTATATATAATTTACTTCATGACACATTTATTCACAACCTTTGGACTTCAACTTTCCGGTGCTGATATGTGAGTCCGGTGGAGGAGGGGAGGAGCAAGGCGGTGCTGCTGGCGCCGGGGCCCCGGTGGAGCTCGTCGTCGTCCATGCCAGTCATGGACTCCATCATCGAGTATGATCCCAAGATGGAGCGCGACGTCTACACCCGCTTCTTTCTCAGAGATTTCTCCGTCTTCAACATCCACGAGGAGTGTAAGTGGCCTCTCCATTTCTCAAGCCGTTGTTCTGTTTGTAAATTTTCTGATTGACAGTATGTATGGGAACTGAATTAGTACTTTAGGATGTTTCACCTGTATAATCCTCTGAGATGCCATGTCAATTATTGATGCGTAGTAGTGAACAGCATATATCTGCATTCATTTATTTGGATTAGATTTTAATTTTGTTCATATATGTATATCACTTAACAACAGGAGTCACTTATTTTGTTAAAATTTATAGCAACTTTTTACAAATAGTGAGATGTTAGCTTTCTATTGAAGTTAACTCAGCAAATGAAATAAGAATATTAGGTGGGTTAACTCAGGGGGGTAGAGATGGGGAAAACAAAAACTGGGACTTGTATCTGCTCCTGGTACTATTACCTATATAAGTAACATTGCTACTGGATACACATTGCTGCTTGCCTTGTACCCCCGTTCATGGTGGGATAAACTTGTATTTGCTCCTGCTGTGTTTTGATGATCACGAGTGTGAATCATCTTCTTGTACCAGATGAGCCGACGAAACGGCGGCGTCTCTAGTGCGGCTGCCCTTCTTGTGGTGACCTCCTCTACCGGGTGACGGCGGCGGCTGCGGCTGTGTGCGGCATCGACTACAACCTCCTCTACCGTGAGTCCATCTCCTACCTCTACCTCCCTCTCTGTGATGCTGTTACTCTAGTACCATGCTCTGTTTCATGGCCGTGGGTTATTTGGTGTGTGCTTGTTGTGCCTTGTGTGTTGGAGTCCAATTAACTGCTGTTAGGGAATAATAATCTACTGGTTATAGCAAGATTTTATGCCTGTGTTGTGGAAAACATCATTCATCCGCACTGTGATGTCCAGATTACTAGCACACTTGTTACTATCTGCTGGCTGTACTAGCTGCACTCTGCTCCTTCTAACTCATATGAATTTTGCTCATGCTGCTGTACAGGTGATGCGTGTGTGATTGTTGATGGTCAAGAACTAGCAAAGCTTGTTCTTTTGCTAGTGATTGACCCTATCTCTTTCGTCTTCTCCCGACCACGACCATGGCGATGGCAAGGGGAAGGCTATGACGTGCTTCACGAGGAGGTGATGGAGAACCTTCAGGTCTGCTCTGCTGCTAGTGCTAACCCTCTCTCTAGCTTCGTTGTTGCACAAGAAAAACAGAGCGAAGGTCCTATTGTTATTACCTAATAATAACAAACATTGCTACTGGAGTAAATATCTCCGAGAACGTTACATGAAGGAAAATCAAAAGCCATCAATGACTTGCACTTGCTTGTTTAGTTTTATTTTGCTGAGTTATGTGCACTCCTTCAGTGTTTAGGTTGATATCCTTTAAGTTTTAGTTCTGGTAAATGAAACGCCAGACCATGATTTAGTTCTGGTAAATGCTACCATTCATGTTAGCCTCGATCGCATCCTCTCCTTGCATGTATCTTGAATCACCTAATGAAGATAGTTCAACCTTTTTTCAAAGCCTGGACACCTTTTTTGAATCGGAGGGAGTACCTTGTTTTGCTACTGAATCAATCAATGTTGTTTCTTGCTTGTTTTATGTCTGCTTGTTACAGAATAAACAAACAAATCTCTCAACTCTCAACTCTTTACAAATAAATAGTTGAACTTTGGTTCCAATTTGTAATCATATTAGCTTCTGTATATATGATGGTTGTGTGGTGAGGTGAGGTCCGAGCTGTGTAATTATAGGTTCACCACCACGACACCAGCTAGCTCAAATTCTTATGTAATTTCATTTGCCTAAGTTGGTTGGGGCTGCTTCCTTCGTGTATGCATGATGCTGCTAGTTCAACTTTGGTTCCTTCTATTTAATTCATAGTATCATATTTGCTCCTGCTTTAATATATCAGTCCATTTACATGTATATGAAATGTGCTTGCTTTTTGTTACAGGCAACAAGTGTAGCTGATCTGCTGAGCATATGATTCCAGAGTAGCTTGCCACCAGCGACCAACCTCCACTGGGACCTGACTGCCAGCCGACGGCACTTGAACCATTCCGAACACCGTCGGTACCTTAGTGTCTGGCTACATGGGTTGCGGTAAGCCCTACTCTCTCTCTCTCTCTCTCTCTCTCTCTCTCTCTCTCTCTCCCCTCTCTCTCTGTGTGTCTCTCTTTCTCTACCCTTAGATGGTCCGGCCATCTAGCTGTGGGCGATTGTGGTCATCATGATGTGTGTATAGGTGGTGCTCTTCCGGCCAGCACAATGATGTGTGTAGTGTATAGGTGTGCTAGGAAGCACTCTTTATACTTCCAGGCCGTGTAATTACTTATGCTGTGATCCATGACTTACAATCTCTACATGAATACCATGTGTAATGACTTATTTTTTGCATCGCCTGAACATTTTTTTGCTGTTGTATTGTTTCTCACTCGTGATTGATCTACTGCCAGGTGAAGGTTTTCAAATGTTGAAGGAGGAGGACAATAGGAACTTCTGTGATGTCTTGTCATCTATTTTTTTTCTTTGCTGTAGAATAGTTTTGCTTGGCACTTACTGGTTCCTTGGATGCAAAGATATGTACTGCTAGAATGAATGCATGTAAAGATATTTTGGGCTCCTATAATATTCCATGTTGCTTTGAAAATGTATTGGAACTGGGCTAGGCCCAAGATAGCTTGTAGTGTGATGTGTTGTAATGTCAATGGCATAATAAAAGAAGTTGGATTGCATCAATTATTTCGGCCTAGCCCAAGATATATTGAACAATTATTTCTGAGGGGAAAACTTGAGAGGCCCAGCAAAGAAATGGCCCAAAAAAATACGAGACCAAAAAAATATGTCAAAAGGAATAGGCAAAGAAATTAAAAAGGCCGAATTACTGGGCCAAGCCCATGTAGCTAGCGAAAATTAACAGAAAAAATATATATTAAAAAGGCTGAATTAATGGGCTCGGCCCATTTAAAGCACCGAAATGGACTGGGCTGATTCTTGTGCCACATCAGCTTGCCACGCTGGATGCCTACGTGGTCTGGGGAGACTGCTAGTGACCAAAACACGACAGTAGGCATATTTTGGTCATAAACGTCTATGACCTTCTCACAGAGAAGGTCGCTATAGTCAGTTTATGACGGCCAGCTTTTGACCTTATGTTTTTGGTCACAAAAAGGTCACAAATGGAAATTTGTGACCATTCAGTGACCAATAGTGGTGGTCACAAGTTGACATATTTCTTGTAGTGTTGGAAGACACAAATCCAGCACGTGCGATGATGTTCCCTTGTGATGAATTCCTTGAAGCTGCAGGAATTAAGGATGAGTTTTATAACCTTTGTGCTAATGCAGGTCTGACACGGCTCGTCACGTGCCGTGTTGCTCAGTATCAAAAACTCACCTCCGGTTTCATTAATAGTTTTAGATATAACCTTGATACTGGTTCTATTGAGTTTAAAATTTACAATAATCTTTTGACCATGCCCTTGGAAAAGTTTTGTGAAATAATAGGTGTGCCAAACGTTGGGCGGACGGCGAAGATGACCTCTCAGCCCTCCGAGCTGAGAACCGTCATCAACTCTCTCTGCAGCATGGAAACGAGGGATATTCATCGGTCAAAAATCTCCAGCATCTTATTCCCCCACCTCAGGTATTTTGCGTATTATGTTGCTAGAGGGGTGTTAGCTCGTGACAACACGAGCAGTATTTCTGCGCCGGATATTGCTATCTTGGCAACCGCCCTCTCAGGGAGGTTTGATTATAATGTGGGTGCCTTAATTGCTCGACGCCTTGCTATGAACGGTAACAAGGGAGATTTATTTGGTGGCGTTTATGCCACACTTATCTTAGAGTATCTTAGAGGCACCCCACACCCTGATGATAAGCCTTTTACTTATTTAAGTTTTGATCTTGCTGCTATGAAAAGGCATAAGTTTGTTACCATGACTTCTGAGTTTGGTAACCTTGTTTATATCTTGCGTTTCGGAACTACCGCGGAACGCAAGATCCGTCTACCTGCACCTCTTTTGTTTGATTTTTCTCGCAGGAATGGATGGTCCTTTGATGTTATCCAGTTCGATGAGTTCATGGTCCAGCATCAGTTTCATAACCCCATGGAGGGGGTTGTGCCCGACGAGGAGGAGCACGGTGAGTTACCACCTTTTCAGGGGGAGACCGTCACCCAGTTTGGTGAAGGGTCTTCCTCTGCTTGGAGTGCGGACCCTTCTTCGTGGGAGGATCCGAGGACTTCGGTGTACGCGCCGGAATCCTTATACGACCCTTGGACTCACCAGTACCACCCCGGAGCAGGAGGCTCCTGGGGGCAGTAGCTACTACCAACTTAGGCCAAAAGCCTAAGCTTGGGGGAGTACGTGCCCTTCTCACTTTTCCATTGTATTATCCGTTTTATTTTTGTTCGCTTTAATATTTTCGAAGTTTTTGCCCGTTCTTCTTTGTTCTTTCTTTGCAAAAACAACAAAAAGATTTTCTCTTTCTTTTCCTTTCATTCAACCTTTGAAAAAAACCCAAAAAGATTTCCTTTCTCTCTTTAGTTTGCTTTGTTTTCAGAGTTCAGCTCGAGTCCGTGATGGCATTTAATTATATTTCCTACGTTCGATCGTGCAAGTGACAAGGCAGTAATGACGAAGATCGACGGAAGGGAAGCAACAAGGAAAACCGGCATGAACTCTTCTTGTTTATACTTTTGTACATATGCCTGTACTTATGATCTAGAGACCAGCTTGTAGCGACATAGTGCTATGTTTACAATGCTTTCCCAGTGGTTCATGCTTTCCTTGTGGCTAATCTCAAATAGCTAGAGTATATAATGTGTTATTGAAATGATTTACATGCATTGCATTGTTCATGGTTTGGCATACTAAGGTGGTATTTCCCTTTGGAGAATTCTTGGATTGACTTGGCACATGTTTACACATGTTTAAGACTAAAAAGTCTACTTTGCCTTGATGATCTTTGAGTTTCAGAATAGTTATATCACTTTCATGCCCAATTCAATGTTGCTTTGTCGCTCTGCATGATTATGACTGTTATTGATCTCTAGTTGGTCGCTTCTCAGTCTCTTGCTAGCCTTCGCTCGTACTAAGCGGAATTCTGCTTGTGCATCCAAATCCTTTCAAACCAGTTATTCCATATGAGTCCACCATACCTTCCTATGTGGTATTTACCGGCCATCCTAACGAAGACTTTCTTGTACCATCTCGAAATTATTCAAATTTACTCCTGTTTTGTGCCTCTGTTTTAGCTCATGAGGAAGTAGTAGGTAATTCATGATCTTCTTATGTTGGACATGTTTTATCCCGGGATTGCATGTCTAATCTGCAAACCCCTAATACAAGGAGGGACTGGCATGAGTGCGCACAGCTCACAAAAGATAATCACAACCAACAAACCCTCCTTCACGCTTTGTTTATGAGAAATCAGAAAACTTTGGTAGTGATAAACAAAGGAGATTAAGGGGATGTGATCGTCCCCATCTTGGGAGCCGTTCCTTGAAACATGTCTAGCATAAGAAGTGATCGGGTTGTCTACTAGCATTCGTTGACGAAATATGCACCTCCCAAAATCATTTTTACCTCTGTTTTCAAAACCAAGAGCTCTGGTACATGTTTAGTCTTTGCTTCCAACCACGGGTTTTCAACCTCACCATCAAATTCCACGGTTCGAGAGTCTCCACCTTCTTTCTTCAAAGCACCAACTAGGAGAGCATAATTGTCATTCTGAGTGTAATGTGCATTGTCCCAAAGTATTACATTATCTTCTGCATGCTTGTGGTATTATTTATTCTGAAATTCTTAGTTCTAGTCTCCTTTAAAACTCTGGAGGAGTTTCTGCATTTATGTTTTGCTTCACTCATGGAGGCTAGCGAGATACCACTCTAGTATGTTCAAGCTATGTGCAATGTAATCTTGTCTTGATTTTCAGTAGCATATTATTTACTTTTAGTTATTTGTGATTGGTCACTTGAAAGAAGGATTGCTTCGTGCATTGTCCTCATAGAATTGTTTCAATACTTGCTAGACTCTTTTCGTAGTACATGCTTATATACATCTAATGAAGCAAAAGAGTTTGTCAAAGTTTTCTTTGTCGCGTCCAGTTCGTTGAACTGAATTGCTTGAGGACAAGCAATATGCTAAGCTTGGGGGAGTTGATACGTCTCAAACGTATCTACTTTTCCAAACACTTTTGCTATTGTTTTGCCCTCATTCTTGCATGATTTGAACTAAACTAACCCGGACTGACGCTGTTTTCAGCAGAGCTGCCTGTATGGTTTTATTGTGTGCAGGAAAATGGATTTTTAGGTGTCTCAGAAAATTCCAAGAAAAATCACAGAAAATCCACGCACCCAAAGGGCCATTGTGCCAGAAGTGGGGCCAGAGGGCAGCCAGGGGGGCCCCAGGCGCCCTGCTGGCGCGGCCCCACCCCTGGCCGCGCCAGGAGGCCGCCTGGGAGGGTCCTCCCCCCTCTGGTGCCCTACTTTGGCTCCTATTTATTCCCGTGGCGAGGAAACCCCAGAACAGAAGTCGTTTTTCCAGTTTCCGTCGCGGAGCCGCCGCCACCCTCTGTTCTTCTTCGGGAGGGCTAATCTGGAGGCTGATTTGGCCTCCGGAGAGGGGAGATCGTCGCCATCGTCATCATCATCACCACTCCATCCTCCCTCCATGACTTCTCCTTCCATGTGTGAGTAATTCCCTGCTGTAGGCAAAGGGGATGGTATGGATTGGATGAGTTAGATCATGTAATAGTTTATCAGATTGTTGGGGCATGTTGCCTATCATCTACTTTGGTGTTTATCATCTTTGCTTCAACTTGTTGCTCTTAATGCTTGTCACTTTGGGCCCGAGTGCCATGTTTTCAGATCTAAACCCTATGTGTTTGCATGAATATATTTGTGTTCTTGATCCTATCTATGAGTTGATTGCACCTATTATGGTCCGGAACTGGCGATCCCAAAGGTGACAGCTTGGGACACCAAAGGGGATGGTCCATAATTTGAGGATTCCATGTATCCATTGAGTTTATTGCTTTGTTCCGGTGCTCTTTGACAGGAGCACCTTAATCTCCATAAGTTCCTTTTGGCCCCGTTCGTAGCGGGATGGTAGGACAAAAGATGTTGTGCAAGTTCTTATTGCAAGCACGTACAACTACCTGTGGGATACATGCCTAATGTTTGATATTTGCCTAGATGATCATTACTTTTCTGTGTGCCTTGCCCCAAGTTAGATTCATGATTTATCTCACTTTTGCTATTTACTTTTGCTGTCACCACCATCACTATCATATCACCGTTACCACTTATCTTTTGTTGCAAGTAAGTATATTTCAGGTGCGGTTGAATTGACAACTCAACTGTCAAAGCTTATAAATACTCTTTGGCTCCTCGTGTGTCGAATCTATAAATTGGGTTATTCTTACCCGCGAAGACTATCTCGATCCCTTACGGTTGAGGGTTATCAGAAGCGCAAGGGGAAGGCCGTGCTTGCCGCCGAGGGATCTGATGACGCCGGATCCGCCAAGAACACCAAGGCGGGTGACCCTGGCAAGGAAATTGCCGGATGTGTCGCCTGCCGGGCCTTGGCGGCCGCTGATACGTCCAAAACGTATCTATAATTTCTGCTTTCTCCATGCTTCTTTTGTGTGATATTGCTATGATATTTATGCACTTCCATACACTTTTGATCATACTTGGACTAACCTATTAACTCAGTGCACCACAGTGCCAGTTCCTGTTTTCTGCTGTTTTTCTATTTCAGATTTCCCCCATATTAAAAGTGCTCCAAAAATTTCGGGAAAAATACAGAAAAAATCAGCGTACAGGAAGCTTCGAGAAAAACCAAAGTGGGGCCAGAGGGGAGCCAGGGGCAGCCCAGGCGGCCCCACCCCTGGCCGCCTAGGGGGGGCGCCTGGGCCCCCCTCTCCGCTTCTGGTGACCCCCTTTGGCATATATACTCATCGCGTCCCGAAACCCTAGAGGATGGAACCCTTTTTCGCGATCTCGCCTTTGGTCCGCCGCCGCAACGCTTCCAAGATCGGGAGCATCAGGAGAACTCTTCCCGGCACCCTGCCGGAGGGGAGGACCACCACCGGGAGCTTCTCCACCACCATGGACGCCTCCCGGATGAGTTGGGAGTAGTCCCCCTTGGACCATGGGTCCATGACCAGTAGCTATGTGATGTTCTCCTCCCCTCTTTGTTCTTCATGGATTAGACCTCGTGAGCTGCCCTACATGATCGAGGCACATATGTAATCTTTATGCTGTTGCTCTGCTGAGTTTGCTGGGATCCGATGGATTATGAGATTATGTTCAGATTGTGTATGAGTAATATATTTGATTCACCTCTTTTATATTTTAGTTCTTAAGTAATTCTTGCATGTTCTCCGTTGCATTTTATTGCTTTGGCCAAGTAGTAGGTAGTAACTCCAAGAGGGAACGTTATGCTTGATTGTGGGTTCATGCCCCCTGATGACTAGCTTGAGTGACAGAAACATGAGTCTAGGGGATGTGCTGTTGCCACAAGGGGGAAAACAACGGTGCTTGTACTTGCGGGTGCATGGATAGTTTACTTTACGCAAAGTTCTTTTAATGCAGTTGTCTGTTGCTTTGAGTTTACACTTTGGGTGGGACTCGCAACTTAATACCAGCGAGATGTTCTGGATAGATATCTCAAGGTGGATGATTAGTAGTAAATGCAGATGGATTTCGGTCTACTTGCCTTGGCGTACCGCCCATGCTTAGAGCCTCTACCTTTCTTTACAGCATAGTTAGCATTGGTTTGCGCACATAATCCTTTCAATTGCCCAGCTGTAATTTGTTTACCTCTCTTAGCTGTTTTATCGTCTTTTGGGAGAGAGACATCACTAGTGAACATCATGGGACCCCGGTCCATATTACCACCACTGATCACACCTTACATTTACTTCCTATTTCTATTTCCTAGTTGCAATCATAGCTATCATTATTATCTCTTGTGTTTGATTCTTTGTAAACAGCAAGGCCGGAGGGATTGACAACCTCTATGTACTCGTTGGGAGCAAAGTTATCTATATCTGTGTGCAGGTCCCGTCAACCGCTAAGTTTCTGGCGCCGTTGACACCTACTTGTCGACCCTCGGAGTCTCACGGGATTCGATCCTTGGTATCTTTGCCAAGGGAAATATGCCGCTACGCTACATCTCAACCTTCCACTTGGGGTAACCAACGAGGGGCAAGAAGCCATCAAGCAAGTTTCTGGCGCCGTTGCCGGGGACTCCACTCTTCAAGATAGGGGAGTTGCACGTTATCTTTTATCTTTGCTTTTTAGTCTTGTTAGTTTACCTTTCAGTTTTTGCTTTAGTGTCCTTTATCAAAAATCACAAAAAAATATATTTGCTTTTCTGTTAGTAGTCCTTTCTGTTTAGTCAAGCATGTTAGGACTTGGTGCTTTGAGGGAATCAGAAGTTCTAGATTTCCATCAAAGGGATGGAGAAAATATGAAGAAGGCATGGGACAGAATTTCTGATGCACATAGGAGAATTATGCCTTGGATACCTATAAAAATTGTGCTTAGAAATTTTTACCATGGTCTTTTTAAATGGTGTAAACACTCTCTTGATATTATAGCTGAAGGAGATTTCCTAGAGTGTGATGAAGCTAGAGCTCTTGAAATTATACATGGTCTATCTAGTTACTTTGTTTATGATCATAGTTTTGATACTATCATAGATAGACTTGCTACTATTCAGAAGAGAATGGATGCTCTAGACTTGATAAAGGTAGAGAAACCCAAACCCAATAAGAGAGATATTTTGGAAATAGACAATGATTGGGAGCCTTTTGTTAGGATTAGCATCTCTAATCAAGACTTCCTTGCTTATTGTGATATTGGATACTATGCCAAAAATTGTTCATGATTCTTTAAAATTTAACATGGACAAATTATCATCCTATCATGAACATGCTAATGGAGATATTTCTGAGATCCAGGGAAGAATAAAAGACGTACCAGTTACATTCCTTAAAGGGATTGCAATGGTTGATTTCTTCATCATGAAGCCAAACCAAGGAAATATAGTGCTTGGAAGAGACTTCATCCGAGCCGTAAAAGGCTTCATCGATATAGGTAAGGGACAAATCCGCCTACGCGGGAAGGCAAAAGGTACGTACCCCTTTCCTAGAAGGAATAAGGATGAACTTGTTGATGAACCATTTGAAGCAATTTATAACTCCGATTATTATGATGACTTTTGATTCCTCCTTTTTGCATCATGCCTAGCTTAAAGGCATAAAAGAAAGCGCTTTTGGGAGGCAGCCCACAACGAATTAGGTTTTATTTTGCTTTTGTTGTGTCTTGATGTTTGTTACTACAGTAGCATCATCATTGTATCTTTTCTTTTCAGCTTTGTGCCAAGTTTAGCCTCCGATTGCAAGAAAGTTCAAAAGTTGTGACGTGCTGTCTAGAAAACAGATTCTGCCCTTGGACAGAAAAATTCGAATAAAATCACCAGATCATCTTTTTGATCTGAATTTTTTTGACAGCGTGCTCTATACAATTGGCTTTCGAGCTTCTGTTCCGAGTTTTTTGATTTGAGTTGCAGAAGTGCCCCGAAAAAAATTATTTACTACCTGCTGGTCTGTTTTTCACAGATTCTGTCCTGTTTTGCCTTTTCTTCGTTTTGCAAACCTTGAGCTTGCTTTTTCTTTGCAAAACCTTTTTGGAAATCTTGAGAAACAGTAGCTCTTCAAGATTATTTTTATTTCCAGTAGGGAAAAATTATTTTATTGTGGGTACTAACCTCGCTAATCAGATTATGGTGAGTTATGTATGAAGGGAGTTTTCAAGTGTGCGAGGGAAGATGATAAAAGAAGATTCAGGAGGGTCAAATGCTCAAGCTTGGGGATGCCCCGTGCACCCCCAAGAAATATTCAAGAAGACTCAAGCGTCTAAGCTTGGGGATGCCCCCATGCATCCCCTTCTCCATCAACAATTATCAGTTCGTCTTTCGTTCCACTATATTCTTATCACTTCATGCGTTATGTGCTATGCTTGGAGCGTCTTCCTCTTAGTTTCCTTTTTTAGTTTTCTTTAGCTTTGCTTGCTGTTCATAACAAGTTAGAACCCAGCTTTCTTTGTGTGGGAGAGAAACACGCTCCACTTCAACCTAGAACACAACATAGGATTTTCATGCTTATCTTTGTTGTGTGTGTTCTTTCTCTTTCCATAGCTGCTGTCATGTTTAGCTCTTAGTTTTCATGCTTTTCTTTTTAAAGAGCTTTTGTTTAGTTGGTTGCTGAACTCTCTTGAGTTTTCATGTTTATCTTGTTAAGAGAGTTTGCCTGTTGCACTGAGTTGTGTGTCTTAACTTAAAGTAGGTAACTGAGGTTGCTATTTAATTTTAGTAGTAACTTGCAATAGTTTTGAGGTATTGCCATGAGTAATGTCTGAACTTTTGGTGTCAAGAGCTTTAGCCTATTAGTGATAGATGTCGTATTTTGGGCAATCCGTGTTTATTTTCGAAAACCTACAAAATAGTTGAGAACTTTAGCTACTAGATGGATCACTAATCTTTGGAGGGATCGAATATTAGAGTACACTCACGTACCATGAGTCGAGGATGCGCAAGGATAACCAAACCCCCATACACTCCTCCTCGGGGTACTTGTCTCTTTGTGAACCTCCTAATTAGATTGAGAGTTACCGATAATAAGTGCATGAGTTCTTCGGACTAATGTGAGTATTCGAAAGTTGACACTTCCACCTAGCCATATTTTTCTAGCCTCTTCGGTCACTACAACAGGACCCCACCTATAGCAACGCTATTTTCCGTATCTAGAACTCCATATATGCGTTGCAAGAGCATTTACCAACGGTTTGGGATGCGTAGCCTTATCCAGTGTTGCTAGCGTATAATGCAACGCTTATGTTGTCGTTGGTAAAAGGGACCGTTGCAAGAGTACAACCAATAAAACCAACTTTTACAACACTTATTTATGTTGGTGCTTAATGTAGAAGAATCCAAATCTCATTACTTGGCAACGGAGAATTTGCAACGCTTCAAGTGTGTTCACATATATAATGTGAATAATATTATTATATTTATATATTGCCAAAAATTAAATTAATGTTGCACATAATGGTGATACTTGTGTACATCAAGTGAGGAAAGAAAATATACCCACAAAGAAGAAGTAATCATATAATGAATAAAACTGTTGAATTACAATAGTTGATATTACAGGAGGAACATCATCCAAATGTGATGCATAATCTAAATATTTTCTTGACAGCAAAGATTAAACTGAAAGCAACTATCAACATCCCTACAACTTAACTAAAACTTAACCGGGGAACATCACCCAACAAGAACATCATCCCTACAGCTTAACTATAACTAAAAGCATCCATCATCATCATTATGAACCAGGACATCATCATCATCATCATCAGCGCAGTATACTTGCCACGCACCCATATAATCATCCAGATATCTACTGAATCTACAAAGAAAATAACAAAATGAATGGTTAGCTCACAATGCATTGGCATGACGCAAGTAGTGATAGAGGAAGGATATTACACACGTACAAAGGTTGAAGGCCATGCAATCTTCATTTTTTCTGCATTACCGAGTGTTCCATTTTTTGCGACTCCATGCCAAATCTTCAGTTTTCACAAGTGCCATATTGACATGTATTGCCTAGAATTCATTTGTAATTTCAGCACCATCAAGTTTAAATTTAGGACCACAACTGACAACTGTAGCAAGAGCAAACAAGAAGAAACAAATAAACAACCTATAGCACTATTTTTTGAACCAAAAATTGTATGTGAATATGGAAACATACCACCATGAGTGTTAGTTGTTATTGATGACTAATCCAGCCGCCACAATATATGACACAACCTGCAGAATAACATGGCTTAGTAAAATTATATGGACAGTAGCCAGAGTGCTGCTGTGCATTCACGGGCAATGATGAAACCAACACGGAAACAGTTTTAGTCATCTATAATTGAACCAAAATATTTAGCTCTAGTTGGTTTCACTCATCCAGTAGGAAATAGACAAACGTACAAGTGCTCACCATGCTTTGGAACGAACCTACAGCCCCAAACCCACTGACTGAATTTATATGGCCATCACCAGCTCC
Organism: Secale cereale; assembly: GCA_902687465.1. Lineage (NCBI taxonomy): Eukaryota > Viridiplantae > Streptophyta > Magnoliopsida > Poales > Poaceae > Secale > Secale cereale. Next base: position 43,722,542 of record LR738709.1, on the reverse strand, counting down.
ATTGCTAATTCTGTACACCTACAGTCAAAATGTTTGGCGTGAACAAAAACATTATTTATTGCGACATAAATCCACTGGAACCTACAGCCTCAAATTCTATAAATATGCATGGACAGGAGCATACAACATAAGCACGGTTCAATGGCTATGGATACAACAAGCAGTAGCATGGTAGGAAGAGGGGGAGAGTATACCTTCCATTACACCGTCCATGAGTTGCTCCATGAACTCTGCTTGCTCCATGGCATCCCCCTGCATCGACTTGGTGCATGCATCTGCAAAACCAAATATAGCTCTTCAAAAAAAATCTCCTTATGATGAATATGACTGCAACCTGAATATGTGCATACTTAGCACTATTATCCACACATAAATAAAAAGGAAGGATGCAAACCTCTTTTGAATTATTTACGTTAGTGAAGCCAAATCTTAGCTTCTGCTAGGACATTTAGAAAGAAAAGATAAGTTTTGAGGTTGACATGGTCCAATTAGCATGTCACAGTGTCTTTCCAGCTCCAGGGCGAGAATTATAACAAGTAGGAAGAGAGAAGGCACAAGATAATTTACAGCTAATCAAATCAAGCATGCCATCCCCACAAAACCACATCTTTGCTCGGCACTTAGTTGTCACATCCCAGATGGAGTTTATGGAGGAAAACAATGTCCACTTGGATTAATATATTTCTTTTGTTATGCACATGCATATAGTACTGAACCAGCTCTCACTCTCGAACCAATCTACAATGTAACGCCTTAAATTTCATTGGCTAGCACATATGATGGTTCTTTGTAACTCTTTTCCAGAATTAATATGGAGACTCTAATAGTGCTTCTCATACAACAAAACGGTGCAATATGTCCCAAGAAAATAAAAAATTAAAACAAAGGGTTCTTTCGCTCAAATCATCAGCCGTTACTTAATTAGTTCAGCCTCCGGACATAGAAAAGAGTAGTACTCATGCAAATACATGTGTACCTGATAAATCTGTGCCGGTATTGACATCAATGCTAAATATTTCTACTATAAAATCAGATTATACCAACTATGAAAATAATGAAATATTTGTAGCAGTGAATTAACTCCTAATATTCCTCGCTATTGTTGTTATTTTGGTCCTTGCGGAAGTCCAAACCGGAAGATTCTTCTCCCTTAAATAGAAAATAACAGAGCATGTGTCCACACCTAATAATTACTAATGAGATAACAGGAATTTCGTCAGAGTAACTACATTGAAGATAAGCGCAATGTACGACTGGTCGGCTTAGCGCACGACATTGAACTGCCGTACAAACCCCACACGCACGCTGTGCAGAACTTAGGCATGCTGACGCCTTGCCACCATAATGGTGCCATACTGTAGGTGTGTTCCTAGATTCATAGATTTATCCTTACCTGGGTTATTCAATAATCTCCATGAAGCTATGTTGATCCTTTTGGCTGTGAGGGAACATCCATCGCGATGAAGACGTACCATATCAATGAACTAAAGAAAATCTAGGAACGCAAGGAGGGGGTAGGAAGGGCCAGTCTTAACTGTGGTAGATCGAGGAAATCACCTGAAGCCAGAGGAAGAGGACGCAACGTGGCTGCTTCGCCCCGAACTGCAGCAAGGCAATCCACTGGTCGTTCGTCCTTGCACGTCTACAGGAGCAGAGAAAAACAGATCTTAGGGAAAGGGGGATGGAGAAAGGAGAAAACCAGAGGATGGTATGCACTCACCGGACGAGAATATGACGACATGGCCACCGGCGCCGGAGCCAATTCCTGAAACCCTAGCCAGGGTCGCAGGTGCGCTTTGATGGCAGCGAGCGACGGATCTTGCGCCGGATCTAACCGGATGGGAGGGTGCCGTGGTGCGAGGGGACCTCAGCCTGTGCTTCGCGGTGGCGGGATTCGCCCTACGTCGTTCCAATTTTCAAGGAGCCACCGCAGGTGGCGCAGCGAGGAGCCGCGTGAAGAGAGAGATGAGATGCGAGAGGGATTGTGGGTGCGGGATGCGGTGGATCCGGCAGCCTCCAGTGCCCCATGGTGGGAGGAGGGGAGGGGGGACCGGCGGCGAGGTGGTCGGAGGGGGGAAGAGGAGGAGGTGGGTGGCGGCGATTTGGAAGAGACGAGGGGAGAATCGGGGGGGGGGGGCTCTGTTTCTCGCGCGCCTCTCTTTCCTTTCCTCTGTTTATTTTTTTCATCTGTACCATGATGTAAAGGTCGTGAGCTCCAAATCCGCAACGCATATGATGCAACCCTAACATGCGTATCTATGATGAATTTTACAACGTATAGTCAAAATGTTGTAAAATTTGTGTTGCTTTATAAGGGGTATCCTTGTAGTGGGTACCGTGCATTGCCCTTTCTCACCTCGAGAGTTGGCGCATACTTCGCCGGTGCATCCAAATCCTTGGCACGATACGCTCTGTCATCATAAGCCTAATTATATCCTTCCTCAAAACATCCACCATACCTACCTATCAAGGCATTTCCATAGCCTTTCCGAGATACATTGCCATGCAACATCCATCTTCTCATGACTTGATCTTCATGTCATACATGCTTTTTGCTTGATCGATGAGCCGCATGCTAGTTGGGCCTTGCCCTAATCATTGCTACATGACGCGCTAGTATCATTGCATATCCTGCTACACCGGCAGAGGCATACATTTGCATACATCATGATAGTTTCATCTTCTTTATGTTGAGTACTTTTGTAAAGTGTGAAAGATCTTCTATACTTCTTGTAATATATTGAGTGTTGCCCCTAAAGTGAGGAAAAGATCCCAAAGAGGACAAAATCAAAAGATCCCAAAGAGGACAAATGAGAGTTAAATAGAAAGAGCCATTGAGGCCACAAAAAATAAAAAAAAGAGAAAAAAGAGAAAAAGAAATAAAAAGAGAGAAGGGGGCACACTACTATTCCTTTTGAGAGATCCACACTCGTACTCCATCTTATACCTTGTACTCCATAGAGATTATCATTCATGCATATAGCTATGTGGGGACCTTCACACTATAGAACTTGGCTTGTATATTCCAATGATGAGCCTCCTCAAAAGAGCTCTAGGTCTTCTTGAGCGAGCAAGTTGGATGCACCCCCACTAGTTCCATTGGAGAGCTTACCTTAGTTCATATGTGCATCTGTTGCATGGCAATCCCAACTCCTCACATCATATCTATCATTTGGCTTTCTCTCGCCTATGATTGTCCTCATTGATGTGAGCCTTTCACACCTTTTTTGTCTTCCCCCTTCATCATTTTTCTCTCTTTGCCATGCTAAGTGTCAACTTTCTTGCTTACGCTCATCCATTGCATGAGTGCTCAAAATATCGAAAGGGAGTGGATCATTTTGACTTGTACCCGGCTAGTGGTCTGGGGATGAGTCAAGATAAGATTCCAAAGAAGACCAAGTGTGAAACTTTAGTAGATTAAGTTCTCAACAATACAAAAACTATGTTTTACTCTCTCGTATATCCCTATCCCCTTTCTTGCACGCAAACACCATTTGGAGACATTCGAGTCACGGACAGCGAGAGCTCTTGCACCTTTATGTTCTTATGTTGCTTGTTACAATGCTAATATAGACTCTTGCTTGTTATGACTTGAATTGAATTACATGCCTTGATTGCTTTACTTAAAAAGTTCTTATATGGTTGATAGCATGTCACCACAGAAATTATGCTTGTTATCATTTACCTACTCGAGGACGAGCAGGAATTAAGCTTGGGGATGTTGATACGTCCAAAACGTATCTGTAATTTCTGCTTGCTCCATGCTTCTTTTGTGTGATATTGCTATGATATTGATGCTCTTCCATGCACTTTTGATCATATTTGGACTAACCTATTAACTCAGTGCACCACAGTGCCAGTTCCTGTTTTCTGCTGTTTTCCTATTTCAGGTTTCCCCCATATTAAAAGTGCTCCAAAAATTCCAGGAAAAATATAGGAAAAATCAGCGTACAGGAAGCTTCGCGAAGAACCAAATATGGGCCAGAGGGGAGCCAGGGGAGGCCCAGGCGGCCACCTGGCGCGGCCCCACCCCTGGCCGCGCCAGGGGGGGCGCCTGGGGCCCCTGCTCCACCTCTGGCTGCCCCCCTTCGCATATATATCCCTCTCGTCCCGAAACCCTTGAGGACAGAACCCTTTTTCACGATCTCGCCTCTGTTCCGCCGCCGCAGCGCTTCCAAGATCGGGAGCATCAGGAGAACTCTTCCCGGCACCCTGCCGGAGGGGAGAACCACCACCGGGAGCTTCTCCACCACCATGGACGCTTCCCGGATGAGTCGTGAGTAGTCCATCTTGGACCATGGGTCCATGATCAGTAGCTATGTGATGTTCTCCTCCCCTCTTTGCTCTTCATGGTTTAGACCTCGTGAGCTGCCCTACATGATCGAGGCACATATGTAATCTTTCTGCTGTTGCTTTGCTGAGTTTGCTGGGATCTGATGGATTATGAGACTATGTTCAGATTGTGTTTGAGTAATATATTTGATTCACCTCTTTTATATATTTGTTCTTGAGTAATTCTTGCATGTTCTCCGTTGCTGTTTATTGCTTTGGCCAAGTAGTAGGTAGTAACTCCAAGAGGGAGCGTTATGCTTGATTGTGGGTTCATGCCCCCTGACGACTAGCTTGAGTGACAGAAACATGAGTCTAGGGGATGTGCTATTGCCACATGGGAGAAAACAACGGTGCTTGTACTTGCGGGTGCAAGGACTGTTTACTTTACGCAAAGTTATTTTAATGCAGTTGTCTGTTGCTTTGAGTTTACACTTTGGGTGGGATTCTCAACTTAATACCAGTGAGATGTTCTGGATAGATATCTCAAGGTGGATGATTAGTAGTAGATGCAGATGGATTTCGGTCTACTTGCCTTGGCGTACCGCCCATGCTTTTGAGCCTCTACCTTTCTTTGCAGCATAGTTAGCATTGGTTTGCGCACATAATCCTGTCAATTGCCCAGCTGTAATTTGTTTACCTCGCTTTGCTGTTTTATCGTCTTTTGGGAGGGAGACATCACTAGTGAACATCATGGGACCCCGTTCCATATTACCACCGCTGATCACACCTTCTATTTACTTCCTGTTTTTATTTCCTAGTTGCAGTCATAGCTATCATTATTATCTATTGTGTTTGATCCTTTGTAAACAACAAGGCCGGAGGGATTGACAACCTCTCTGTACTCGTTGGGAGCAAAGTTATCTGTATCTGTGTGCAGGTCCCGTCAACCGCTAAGTTTCTAGCGCCGTTGACACCTACTTGTCAACCCTCGGAGTCTCACGGGATTCGATCCTTGGTATCTTTGCCAAGGGAAATTTGCCGCTATGCTACATCTCAACCTTCCACTTGGGGTAACCAATGAGGGGCGAGAAGCCATCAGGAACCAGGTACCTTTGTGCTCCAGCTTTCTCAGCCATCCGTTGATCCATCAACAGAGCAGAACAAGAGGAGGAAGTCAGGACCCGGCAAGTACTTTCCCGCCGAGCTCCCCGGAGCCGCCGGCAAGGATGTTGCCGGGGACGCTGAGCCCGCCATCGGAAGGCTAACTCTGGCGGAGCGTCAAGCTTTTGCCGTCGAGATGGCCACTCCCTTGGCAGAGGAAATGCCTTTAGTCCTCGCCGTCGAGCCCCAGGCTCCAGCGTGGGCGCAGCATACCGTCCGATTCCTTCAGACTGGGGAACTTCTTGAGGAGCAGGAAGAAGCGGAGAAAGTAGCTCATCGGTCCGCCATGTATCAGTTCGTCGATGACGTCTTGTACAGGAGAAGACCGAACAGTGTGAAATTGAAGTGCATCCCTCGAGAGGAACGACTGGAGCTGTTAGCGGAAATACATGGAGGCATATGTGGATCCCACATAGGGTCAAGAGCCCTTGCCGGCAAGGCATTCCGGCAAGGCTTCTTCTGGCCCACTGCCCTCCAGGATGCAGCGGCACTGGTCACCAGGTGTGAAGCATGCCAATTCCATTCAAAGAAGCTTCATCAACCAGCTCAAGCCCTTCAAACCATTCCTCTCTCCTGGCCCTTCTCGGTGTGGGGGCTCAACATACTGGGCCCTTTCCCCCGCGCCGTCGGGGGCTTCGAGTACTTGTACGTTGCAATCGACAAGTTCACGAAGTGGCCAGAAGTGGAGGCAGTGAGGAAGGTCACAGCTCAGTCAGCCGTCAAGTTCTTCAAGGGGCTAGTGTGCCGTTTTGGTGTACCTAACAGGATTATCACCGACAACGGCACGCAGTTTACAAGCCGCACCTTCATGCAATATACCCAAGACCTCGGCAGCAAGGTCTGTTTCGCTTTCGTTGCTCACCCCCGAAGCAATGGTCAAGCTGAGAGGGCAAATGTTGAAGTGCTGAGAGGATTAAGGACAAAGACCTTTGACAGGTTGCACAAGAGCGGGAGGCACTGGATTGATGAATTGCCGGCGGTTCATTGGTCGATCAGGACGACGCCAAATCGAGCCACCGGCCAGACGCCCTTTGCCCTGATATACGGGGCAGAAGCAGTTCTCCCCACAGAACTCATATACGGGTCACCTCGAGTGCTCGCTTATGATGAGCTTGAGCAAGAGCAATTGCAGCAAGATAACGCGATGCACCTTGAGGAAGATCGTCTTCGGGCGGCTGTGAGAGCAGCGCGCTACCAGCAAGCCTTGTGCCGCTACCATAGCCGCAAGGTTCATGCCCGAAGCTTTGAGGAAGGTGACCTTGTTCTCTGGCGCGTTCAATCGGCCAGGAGCACGAACAAGTTGACACCAAAGTGGGAGGGCCCTTATCGGGTAATACGAGTCACCAGGCCTGGCGCAGTCCGCCTGGAGACCGAGGATGCCGTTCCGGTGAGTAACTCCTGGAACATCGAGCACCTTCGTAAGTTTTACCCATAAGGCGCGGTTTGCCGGGCCTCCCGGCAAGCCACCCTTTTGTACCAGCTTTGCCGGCAAGGCATGTAACCCTTTGTACAAAGCCAGGCGCAGACCCTGAGCATAAATAAATGAAGCGCTGGCGCCCTGAGTTTTAGCATGCATGCTAAGTCGAGTCTCGTCCTTGGTTAGGGTTGATAGTGCTTAGCAGCGGCTAACCCCTAGCTTAGAGGTCGAGTCTTTGTCTTTCCTCTGTCTTCCTTGGTTTACAGGACGCACAGGCATCCTTGCCGAGGCCACTTGGAGGGAGGAGAGAAGAACAAATCAGTACTTAGGCCCCGGCAAGCCAGCGTTGCCGGGGGCTACAAGAGCAAGAATTCGCCCGCGGCAGACCAGGGTTGCCGGGGGCTGCAATTTCAGATAAGTCCTTTTTCCCTTGTCATGCATTCCGTTATGGACTGAGGTGTGTGAAACCTCGTTCTTTTCCTTAAGCTACCGTGCTCCCATAACTATAGGTCCTAAGGCTCGTCCCTGGGACCAAGTTTGGTCGTAGTCGCGGCAGCAAAAGGATAAAACGAGGAGCCTAGGCCCGCTTCATCCCTGCCTCCGCCAAGGGCGTGAGAAAGGTTGAGCGAAGTAGGGAAACGGTAGGGCCTGTTGCTGGGCGAGAAAATGTTTATCTTAAGGATATCAGGGATTTATTCCCTGTTGTGGGTTTTTTACCTACGAACAAAGGACCCGGCGGACATTCCTTTTTCATTAAAAACATTCCATTCAGGTACAGTCCATAGGGAATGAAAAACATGAATAAGGGGGATTACAAGTTTTAAACTTTACAGATGCCCGAAGGCTTACAGACTATAAAGAGATAAGATGCCCGTAATGCCTTTCTTGTCCCTCTCCTTAGGAGGTAGGTCAAGGAGGCGAGAAGGGAAAAAGGGGCGCCTAGGCAAGCTACGGGTGGCAGAAGACACCGAGAAGGCATCTCGGCGGCCTCCCCAGGGCTGGACGGTGATGACGGCGCCGGAGGCTGAGCTCGAAGATGAGGCGGCAGGACGTCAGTAGGAGACGAAGGCGTCGGTGCCCGCGTACTCCGACATGACGACCTTGCCGCCCACCTTCTGCCTCTTCCTCTTCCGCAGCCTCCCTACGCCAGCCGCCAAGGAGACGACCCCGAGAAGTTCAAGGAGCCGGCGACGCGGATGATGGGGTCGCTAGTGCCACTAGGAGCGGCGCCCGACACCTAGTCGGACCCTTCATCCTGCCGTCCCCCGCCCTCGTCGTCGCTGTCGCTGTCCTCCTCGTCACCCTCGTTCGAGGAGGAGTCTTCGTCGTCAGAGGAGCTCTCCATGCAGCACCTCGCGCGAGTTCCGAGGTGCCCGAAGACCTTGATGGAGAGGTGGCCATCCCCCATCAGCTTGAAGTGGAGGGTGAGCCCGTCCGTCAGGCTATGGATGCGGGCGAACCTCTTCCATCCTCGGCGAAGATACATCACATGAGGGGCGGGGAAGTCGACGAGGGCTCGCATGCCACTGATCCCACAACCCCTCATGTGCAACCGCAGCGACTCCGGCGGGTTCGCTTCCATCTCCCGCGCAAACGGGGTCGGGAGACAAAGGCGACGGCGCGGCGACCCCCGCATCCTAATGAAGAATTCGCAGGGGTCATCTCCAACATGACCTTCCACTGAAGGAGGAGCTGCTGGCGGGGGCGAGGCCGGCGAGCCGCCCCGTCTTCCTCTTCCCCGAGCACCCCGGCCTCGCCCACGGCCTCGCCCCTCCCTCTTCCCCTCGTAGCTGGTTCGGCCACTGCGGGTGCAGGAGAAGAGGGGACGCGCTGTCGAGCAGCGACCCTCGCCGCCACCATTGAGGAGCCGGGGTTTTCCTTCTTCATAGCGGATAGAAGAAAGGAGCAGAAGCTGAAGGAGAAAGAAGATGGAGGAGTGCGGAGCGCCGTCCCCTCCCTCCGCCCTTTATAAAGGGGCGGGGCTGGAGCTCGACCACCCCTCTCGACCAATCAAGACGCAGAAGGCGAGAGGGGCTGGGACCGACCCGCCGCCCCAACCAACGACGGCTCGGTTTCCCACCTCCACCGCTCGCCACCTCGAACGCATGGGAGACACGTGGCGAACGCGCGGGACCGAAGGGACGGGTGAGGCAACCTCTCCCCACCCCGTGATCGTGGGGAGTGGACGCCTAGCAGACCGCGCCTCGGCCCCATCCAGTCAGCGGGCCACGCTCCCACACCTCCCCCCATTTATGGGGAAGGCGCGGGCTGCCTCCTTTCGCATTTACTGCAACGTGACGCACGCGTGCGAGAACCGCCCCACGCATGCCACACACGTCACGCACGCCCCTCCACCCCGCGCCGCGCGCGCGGGCCGTGGGAGGCGCAGCGCGCGGAAATTTTACCATGGTGAGAACCACCCCGCCTGCCCGTGCACCGTTCTGGGCCTGGCCCAACAACGCATTGCACTTATGTGTGACCCAGGCCCCGGGGCTCCTGTCGGTGTACAAAAAGAGGCGTACACTTTTTGTACCCCTATGACTGTGCATGGGCAGTCTGAGCCACGGCGCCATCGCACCAAGAATGGCAAGGGAGGCAAGCCGGGGCAAGACTGAAGCTTGATGAAGGCTGGAGCGACACCAAGAACAAGACCACGAAGAGCAAGGGGACGAAGCGGTTTCTCCCGGCAAGATCCTTGCCGGGGCCGGCTTTGGCAGCCCCGGCAAGACCCTTGCCGCG